>OX104113.1:46949643-47549643 GCA_944474755.1 Limnoperna fortunei
CTGTTCCATGTTCTACATCAGCCGATCATATTTCATCTAGGTTCTAGTTTCGGCTGTCCATAGACGATGTGACATCCAGTTTTGACGGAAGAAGGTGCAGTCAAGTTGGGAGAATGTTCCAAGACAGTACGATGGACAAAGAGCCACATGATCCAAAGACGGCTGTACCTATATGGATTGCCACACGGGTTAAAATGGCCACCTACATGACAGTAAAGCAAATGAGAACCGGGCAGGCAGACACACTCCACAAACGGAATAGCCTACTGTAGGTATGTTAATAATGTAGATTATTTTTCCAGACCTTCGGTGTCATTAAAATGTTATGCTATACTACATATTTTTAGCGTATTGTAAAATATATAATGGTAATTAATATGATTTTTTGTTTGTTTTATTTGTCTAATTTATATACTGTAAACTATGATGGGTTAAGACATGGACTGGCGAGTACCAGTCCATGGTCGTAAAAAAGTCGTTTATATGCATCGTAAAGTTAGGTTGGAAATGCACAAAGTCTTTCATAAACTTTTGTTTTATTCTGTACACATAGCAGGCTTTAAATAAGTATTTTTCAAAATTGTTAATGAAGCTTGTCATAATAGGTTTATATTTGATGCAATATGAAGTTTTTTAATACTTGTTTAACTGAGATATAAGTAATTATTGATAGAGGGTATTTAAAGTTCAATTCCTTATCTTTTTTGTTCCATCTCATCATTTGGCTGTCGTGCAACGAGCGAATATTTACCGCACAACGAATGAACTGTGGCGAAAAACTATATATGCCACAATCAATTTATTTTCTAAAATTGGTTTTAATGATTGTTCTACAGTTCAAACGTTTAGAATTGTTGATAATATTGTTTCAAATAACCTACAATAAAGATGATTAATTTGTCTCTCTGATGCAATAAAGTTATGACAAGCAATGGTTGTTTATTGCTTACATATTCATGTTTTTGTTTATACAACATCGTTGATATTTACTTGTTAGTGTACTCCAAAGCTACCAAAGTTCGATACCGTCAAATTAAACAAGAATTGATTTGTTCAAAATCTAAAGTTATCTGACGTTTAAAATGGGTTAGAAATTATATCTGTATGCAGAGATTAAATTAAAAGTCCTTTTAAGATGGGCGTGTACAGATATGACAAAATACAGTAAATACAAGTAACAAACATCTTACAACGATATTTATTTCCACCTTGAGAATTTATACACTTTGATTTTCTGTATTAAGTACATATCATAACAAAGTTTCACTGAGTCACGGTTGCTAGGGTGTGCGTAAAGCATAGAGTGGTCATCGTTTTAGACGTTGACAACGCATATTGATGATATAGATTCTAGTGGCAGTAGTGTTTATTATGGCAACAAACATTCATAAATTGTATGACATCCAATTTTTGAGATCATTTGGTAAATATCAGAGTACTGAAAATTAGCAACTAAAAAATGTCGGTGTTAGATGATTTTAAAGGCGCTTCTGTTTTTATTAAAATAGCTTTTATATTGTTGTTTATTGCGTCCCTGTTCACGTGTATTTCATACACAACGACATCATGGGGATATGATGATAATCCGCCTGGTTTTCACTATGGATTATGGAGGCTCTGTGGTGATACTAACATTCCAACAACAGGATGTAGCACACTCGATGGATTTGCAAATGGTACGTACTGCAAACAATGAAGTATATTTGTAATTGTTTTTCTTATACAATAATACCAGGGGAACTGAGTGCACAACCAGTGCCGAAAGTAAACATTTACAATACTCAGATTTCCATGCTTTCTCTTAAATCTTTTAATTAGAAATATCCCTTTTTTTCGAGGGCTTGACGGACAATCTACTTCGTTAACAATAATGGATAAATTTAAATTTTTAATAAATGACCACAAATAAATGTTAGTAATTTATTGATGATAGTCCCGAACCGAGGAAACGAAATCAACATGTTTATATTTTAAATGTGTATTCATACGACGGCAGATTAAGATAACGAAACAAATAAAAAAAAATGTAAAAATTAATTAAGTTTTTTATTCTCATTGTAGATTGGTACGGTGTTGTTCAAGCTTTTGTTACCTTTGGATTTTTTGGTACCCTGGTGACATTTTTCCTTATCATTCTATTTATATTTGTCGGAAAGTGTCAACAGAATGGTGAAGTCGGGATGGCAGCCGGAATTATTGGAATTGTTACAGGTGAAATATTTTTAAATACTAAATACAGACTAGAGAGATTTTTCATATCAGATTTGATAGTTCCTGTCTCATTCTAAATAATTACAAAAAGGTACACTTAACTCGCAAGGTAATGTGATAAAATACACTGGTTACCTGCCCGGTTACATGACAATACTCAAGATTCTTTTGACCAAAAAGCAGTTGAAACAAATGCTTAAGTCGGTGACAATTAGTTCATATTGGTTGTCGTCGCATTAAAACAGACAATAATAATTTTACATATACACACCTAACGGATAAATCGAAATACATATTCTAAGAACAAAAACTTAAAAGTAACTTTTCAACTGGCGTAAATAAATGTTTCATAGATTTTCTCATTCAATTCATTTCGTTGCACTAGGACATATTAATCCAATAAAACAGTAAAAACGTAACTCATGCTGCTCAATTGCCGTAATGAGAAGCCAAAACGTACCCATTTTATGTGTTGGGCTAGCTGAAAATGTTGCGAATTAAGATCAAATTACCCTTATTTTAAGAAAAACGAATCAAAGAAATTGAGGAGTAGTCATTAGAGAATAAGTCATGGACAGAAAAAAAACATGGCCTAAACAAAAGAGGGAGCAACAACAAAACAAACAGACACACACAACACAAAGTTACACGAACCCCACTAAAAACCAGGGGTAAGTCATTGTGCTACGAAAGGGAAAGTGAGACACAAAACAAATGAATTGTCATATTTGTAACCAAAAAAAGAGGCGAAATGAAGTGATTAGGTTAATAAAAAGGGTGTACAAATGCTAGAAAATTATATTGGCAGAGGAAATAAGAAGTTTGGGTACGCAAATGATAATACTTTACCACAAGAGATTACCAGTTGGGTCCTCCTCTTTGACATCGTACACAGGGTTGCGAGAACACCTTAAGGGAAATAAACTTAAATACAATAAATCCAAAAAACAAAGCCATTCTATTCGCAACCCTCCCCACTCCGACATGTAAGAAACGTTTTTTCGTTATGTAATGTGTTTTTTCCATGTAATGTACGCACGAAGGTCTATACAAGTATCGAAGATCACGAATCTTAATGCGAATGTCGGAGGTTTCCGAATTCCTCTCCAGTAAAACCTGGACGCCATAATATTGCTAAAAAATACTGAAAATAGCTGAAAAATACTGAAAATGGCGTTAAACAACAAACAAAACACAAATCTTGAAGCATTGTGTAGATAACAGTGAGTGCATATTATAGAAATATTCATGTCATCGAGCTTTTTTTAAATATTCATGTTATCGAGCTTTTTTTAAATATTCAAATTGTTTTAAAATAAATGAACATTTAGGACAGTTTTAAATATATTTTTCAGGTATCTTGTATCTGATAGGATGTATTGTATTCGCTGCTAAGTGGGATAAATATTGGAAAGACACTATCACGGAAACATGGAAGCTTGGATATTCATTTGCTTTATCACTTGTTGCCCTGTTCCTTGAAATAATTGGTGGTATCCTTATGATTGTGGCGGCAAAAGGCGGCGGTGGCAAAACCAAGTCGTCTGGTTAACAATATATTATACACTGTATCTAAAATTATGTTTTAGTACAGTTCGAATTTGATGTTTTTACACCGACTTCCTAAAACTTACAACATCGTGTGTATATTGTTCTTACATTTGTTTAGTTTTATAATAAATGTGATTTTAAAATACCAGTATACGTCTTCAGTTACGTTGTTCATTTTTTTGTCACAGAAACTAAAATCTTTACTATAAAATGTTACGTAAATGACAATGTACGGTTTTCTTTTCTTTAAGCGAACGTTTTTCTGCATGGTTTTGCAGTATTTTGCTCGAACTATACAAAATTATTTGCGGTTTTAATTTTTGTTTTTATGCGTATTTTACACTTTGCTTGACTCGAAAATTCGCATAAAGCTATCGTCATGTAATGAAATTTTCGTACATGTATACTACTACCATTGTCTTTTTCATGTTTTTAGTGTGGAAACAGAAATATTTGTGATACGGGTAATTCATTTACTGATTTAAACAAGTAAAGTACGACTGCTTAACGTCAGATTGTTAGCTTAAGTAGGGTGGAAGATTTATTTCTTTTCAATAACTTTTGGATTATAAATTGTTTGCTAAAAGTTTATTTGACTAGCTATTGATACTTGTGTAAACAAAATAAATCACCTTTCAAGATTAGGTTAACGATTATGAGGTTTAGTATATTAAATATGTAGTTTAATAATTATTTTCTATAAATTTACCATATTTACTTCATACGAGGAACGCCATACGCAAACTACTTAAAAAATTTTAATAGGACGTAGCGCATATTTAGTTATTTTAATTCAATCAAACGGAACTCAATAATGAGCTGTCTTGATGCTACATTTCTATCAGGTACACATTTTTTTACAAAAAGACCTTCTTCGAAAAACAACAAACAACAAATTTAAAACAAAAAATACAAAAAGGGTATTATATGGAAAGCATTTTTCTGTTAAATTTAAAGCTAACACCGTCAAGTAGGTTTAAAATAACACACGCAAACGAACCAGATTTTTTTAAAAATATTTATAATGTACCATTTGTTCTCTTATTCAAAACTGTTATATAAGCTAAAACAAGAGAGAGAGAGAGAGAGAGAGAGAGAGAGAGAGAGAGAGACAGGGGATGCAAAATGAATTAAGAAAATGTGGTCTATGTATATGTGTTAGACGCATATTTACAAAAAATCCTAAGGTTGAACTTTGTATGTTTCGAAATGCCTACATTTAGACATTTCACCAATCTTACACAGGTCGTTAAGAAGACGACCGGTCATTATTCTATTTAAGCATGCATACTTTCATAGATGTATTGCGTTGATCTTCATATTTATGCTCCATTGACCAAACCACGCGTGTAAAGAATGTGTGTTTTTGTTTGTTTGAATGGTTTTTAATGCCACTTTCCGCAATTTTTCAGCTACAGAACTGTGCCATAAGTGAAAGTCCCAAAACAATATGGCCGCCATCCAAACTATAAACTGAGCGTAAAACGAACAAACATGGGAGCCACTTAAGGACCTTAATACCTTAATACTTGGTTATATAACTTTTTGATCTCAATACTTTCTTTATTCTTCTGGGAATTGACGTGTACAATTTTTGTATATAGTTCACAGGTAGGTTTGTCTATAAAGATGTCTGATGGCCTGCTCAAGATGTGCCTTTGACTCCAGCCTTGGAAATTTGTTTTTCATTTCACGCTTAAGTCTTAGCAAAACGTTTTCAATTATATTCAAATCCAGGCTTTGTGCTGGCCATACCATGAATGAATATTGTTCTGGATCTTGTAGGTTGACACAATACGGGCTCTATAAACTGTTGCATTATTATCTTGAAAGATATAATTTTCTTAATGGAAGTGACGTGCAATTACTGGCCATAAAACCTCTTTCACATATCCATGTTCCATCAATGTTCCAACCCTTTCATATGTAATGCATGCCCATATCATAAGACTAATTAGGAGTGGGTGGGGGAGCTACGCAACGAGGCATCCATGCTTCACCAACCTTTCTCCAAATTCGGTCCCAACATCTACTTTGCACTCATCACTAAATATCACTCTCTGCCAGTAGTTTTATATTTGTTTGACCTGCACCACGAAATTCGTCTGTTTCTGTTTACCTCCTTTTTTCGTATACGTTTTCGTACCACTCGTCTTTTGTAGCCTACGCTGTACAGTTTTCTCTTGATAGTGCGCATAGACACTGGATTGTCCCTACGCCCATTAAAAATTGTGGTAATGTCAGCCAGGGTTCTTTTCCGGTTCTCATGTACAACTCTAAAAAGTCCGTGAGTGTCTCTGTTGCTCAGTCTAACAGGGTCAGGGGCACCTTGTCTTTTAATGTTTTCCACATTACTTCGTAAACGATTTCTCTTAATAACACCAGTAATGGCAGTTCTAGGTATCGATAATCTACGCGATATTCCTGCTTGTCGAATTCCGGATTATACAAGGCGATAATTGCCTGTTTCGTATCAACACTCATCCCTTTTCGCGTTCCCACCAATGGTTGTACACAGGAAGAGGAAACGAAGCAGACGACAAGATGATGTAATATATAATGTCACACTTTGATCATGTGATCCAGTAACAAACAGTGTGTCAATTAAAGGGCAATAACACCTCGTAAATGGATTAAAATGTGCAATACATTTTCCTTTCTCTTATTACGGTATGTTCAGCGGTCATTTTGGACTTTCATTTATGGCACAATTCTGAATATCATGGCGTCCAGTTTTTATTGGGGGAGGAACCGGAGTGCCTGAAGAAAACTTTCGGTAGCTCGTGTAAAGAGAGAAGCTCGTAAACAGGCTTCTAGTTAGAACCGTGCTTCACTCGAAAATGTTCCAACCACGAGAATTTGATCCAATAATATTATTTAGGGAGAAACTTGCTTGGAAACATATCATATTCCCCAACAAATAATTACGAGGTCACATTCATGTGATCCGACATTACCTCGAACAGTTATCACCGATGTTAACAACTGTTCCTGTGTTGAGGTCTGAGACTATTTTGAACTTTTTAATAAAAATATTCTGTAGATCGATAATGTCATTTAAAATAGTATGAATAGTTTACCGCTAAAGTCTTTATTTTAACCTGATAATATTCAATATATGTTTGTTGTGTTGTCATGTTGCACAGAAGAAACGTAACACTTAAATATCATTTACGAGATTAAGATAAGTCTGGTTACCTAGCTTCTGTCGTTATGTAAAGTTTGCCGTATGTATTCTATTTGGTTTTAACCTTACTTATTGATTGTTTAAATTTGTTACCTTAAAACGGAAATGAAATTATTTTTTAGTATTTACTTTTAATATGTAATTTTATGTTTCAAGTTGTATGCCAATTCATTTTTCGAAAGATAAATTAGTTACGTGTCGAATAAATATCGACTAAAATAATTCAAACAATTATTCTTTGATCTCACAGTAGAAGTAATCGTCTAATGTGTACAGTGATTTCATCTTCGTACGTCACTGACAGGCGGGAAACGCGTACGATATATACCGGAGTAGTTTAGCGAGCTGTGTGGTCTCTTTAACACGTTACAAACAGCAGAAACGCATCCTGCTACATTGTCTAATGTGCCGTTTAAGACATATACATGCTGCATCAAACAATGTAGAGATAATTTAAATTATTTTAAGGATAAGACATTCTTGCGGTTGAATCTTTTGTTCATTTTCGATATTTTCGTATATTGTATGAACAACAAAACGAAAAAAAAAAAGAAAAAAGGAAAAAGGAAGAAAGAAAATGCACAAAAACTTAAGAAAAATAACATATATGCCTTTGAAGGTTTGTAGCATATCATTTAGACATATATAAACAAAATAAACACAAATGTAAATAGAATACAATCTTATGACGGTACAAGTCGGGTATTCGAACACAAAAAACAGGGTGGTACACAAAATATAGGGTTGAGGTGGTGAAAAAAACATCGTGTTCAGGTAGGTGTGTTATTTTCTTTCTGAATGTATTTAAATAGGATTAAAGATAGAAATAAGTTTATACAGCCTTTTGTATGTCCCTGAACTACTAGTACACTATGCAAGTACTGACTGTTTTTACTGGCGAAAAAATCCACAGGAACGTCATGCATATGGAAATGACTTCGGAAAAAGTAAACTTCCAACCTTCATTGATTGGAACTCCTCACGAAAAGTTGAACTTTTAACTCGACGTATTAAGCATAAGGGAACTAAAAAAAAAATCGATGTCAGAGAAACCGGCAAGTTCCAGAACCAACTACCAAAAAAAATAATAACTACATCAATAGCCCTGAATGAATACATGTATTTCAATGACAATTTTGGGTTAAACCAGGTTTTATGGCATGTCAAACCCCCCTCTTCCATTACTAAAGTATGTGAGTTAGTTTGTTGATGAAAATGGATGGTTATCATGGACCACTAGTCAGTAATAGGTGTGTTGAATTAAAAATTGGAAAAACTATCTGCATCCATATTTTCAAACGAGAATATTTTTCGACATGGATTGAAGTGGTATCTATGGTAAAACGTTAAAAGGCTCGGACGAGTCGTTTTTTTGTAACCTTGGTTTATAACTTTATCCTGAAGCAAATGGTGACGTTTACAAAAATTAGTATATTCGCTGCAAGCTTTTGCATATCTGATCAATTGAGAAATACAGACACTTTATACAAGAGAAGCTGGAATATTGCTGCTTAAGTGAGGAAAATTTATAACGTTGAATTTAAAATCATCTCTCTTGTCGTAAATTCCTGTGCAAAGGTGACCGTTTGTGTCATATTCGAGGTGTAGGTATAAAAATGGTGTTAATGACGCTGTTTCTGTGGTTTCTTTAATTTCCAGTTCTGAAGGATATTTTAACGGAAGCCAATCAGCAAATTGAGGGTTGTTAATTCAAAAGACATCATCAATATATCTATATGTAAAATAAAAAGACCTAGTTTCTGCTAACTTCTTGTCTTGAGTGAGACGTTGAAAAAATTCATAAGGATCCAGTAACAAATCGGCAAGAATTGGGGCACAGTTTTTGCCCATTGGAATTCCAATTGCCTGCTGGAAACACATCCTCCAAAAGTTACAGATATGTTGTCGGTCAGAAAATCTAGCATACTATAAACCTGTTGGTTGCTCTAATTTGCGTTTGGTTGTTAGTAGAAAAAGCGTTTTGTTGTAACCTAAAACTACATATTTCTAGGCATATGTGGAAGCGAAGGCTTTATATTTTTAAGATGGGATTGTAGTTGTTCGTGCGGCAAGGTGGTATAAAGAGTTGAAAAATCAAAGGTTCTAACAGATGAAGGTTAAGATATCGATTTTTGGAAAAGATCATTTGAATTTTTAAGAATCCACATATGATTAATATTACTCCGCAAATAAATAGTTTTACACTTTTTTTATGTCCTTCTTTCACTGCAGACAATATCTTAGTCAACCGTATTGAAAACTCTTTGGTGGAGCACGCAGATAAGCCGTCTATCTTTCATTGTAAGGATTTTGATGAAACTGGATCCTATTCAAGTTTGATAAGTCTTCAGACTCTTTGTCGTAATGAATATTTAAAGAAGTTATGAAGGACATATGGTTAAACAGGATTTAATCTTTGTAGAATCACCAGTTATCCTTGATGTCTAGCTCTTTAATGAGGCATTCATAGTAATGTGACTTGGTTTCAAACTCAATGTTGTAAGAAGCCTTGTCTGCAGGGAGGACAACATATTTGTATTGGAGGGAAGTGAGGCACATCATTCCATCCACGTCTTTTAATACGGATTAGGTATATCATTAATGCAATATCTTAGGTTATTAATTCAACGTTGTATCAAACCCTTATTGTTCTTACCCAGTAAGACGGTGCATCTAGTTTTGAGTCTAGTTCCCTTCCTCTCTTAATCCATTCTCTGGCATAGTCTTCGCATCCATAATATTTTGGAAATATAAATTCCAGTCTACTAGTTGAGGTTTTCTTAATTTTGTACTACGAGAACTATTTTTTCTGAAATTCGGGTGTTAAATGATATTAAAATCACCAGTAATGACATGACCATAGATATTGTATATGAAAGAGGAATGAAAACAAGTGCATTCAGTGGGTTGCTTGAGGTATGTTTCAATGTCTAGGTCCTGCAATGCTTTTTTGAAATTAAAGATTTTACGGGCAATGGTGTTGCTATATTTATCAGACACGATCTGACCTTTTATATCAAAATTTCAGCTTATGTCGTAAGAAGAAATAAACACGATGCAGGTTCGTAACATGTAAGACCAACGATCAGTGAAATCTATGAGTATTTTGTATTTAAATATGGGGTTGCTAAAAAACAATTCAGTATTTGTCGAACAGTGACGTCTTAGTTCTAATGATAAATAGTATCGGTACTAATTTTCTTTATTTACAATAACATATTAAAGAAACAAAGGTTCAGGTTTTAGATTCAAACTACAGACGTCTCGTGTTAAATATGTACACAATTTAGATTTTTACGACTACGATATTTGATGTCAATAGCCTTCTGAATACCAAGCACTTTACTTGTCAAATTTCTCTAAAAAACTATTCAAAAAGTTTGTTCTAATTTGTCTATGCTATATAATAAAATAAAAACTTGAATAGTTAATGGTCGAATTTGTTAATGTTAAACTGTAGTTTCCCGTATAATTTAATTATTTTGCAGAGGGAAATCGAAGTTTGTTGTGTCTGAAAACTTTGGTGTTGAAATAAATATCTCTTAAATATGACGGTGAGTTTCTCCTATCCATTGGTTTTACTACCCCGTTCATTATGTTCACTAATAAAAATAATCGTGATTAGCACAAGACAGAAAACATGTTAATATACTGAACCTTCCAAGACTTTCTGACAGTTCGACATCACAGCGATTCTAAAGCTCGCACCCATATAACATAAAAGGTTTGATAAATGTAGTGTAAATTTTAGATGATGAGGCACGATTCATGAAAAACTTTATTATTTTGCGAACAGTTGACAGTAGTACTAAATTGAAATGCCGATCCCCCCCCCCCCCCACACACACACGTAAACCACATTTTAACGTTGACTACATTGTTTTTGATTCTACATGGAGCTTCGTTGATTCCTGCCAAAGGTCATTTTTTAAGTAAGGTCCTCAGCTTCGTTCGCAAATAAAAACAGAACGCCGTAAAACAAAAATACTAGTGAAAATGGTAATATTTACCTTAAAACCAATGTCTTTTTAAGCTTTCTTAAATACAATTTGTCATCTTTGCCTTTTATACTATAATCTTCACACTAAGCGTAAAATCGGTTAAAGGATTTTTTTCAACTGACTTTTCACGTTAAAATGGCCAGTGCAGAAATTATATCTGGTATAACCACTTAGATTCTGATAAAAGTACTATGAAAAAGTGATATTCTCATAATAATGAACTTTATTGACATCTTTTTTGTTATTTTGGGTATTCGGGTTCTTCAACCAACTTTGGGGTAGTAATACACTATTCTCCCCTTTAAAACGACATGTCCTATATTCTATTTATATATATATTCTTTTGCATACAATGGATACTCCAGAGAAACTATTGAGATCACTCAATTACGCGTCGCTAAATTAATAACGTCATAGCAAGAAGAAAAATGTCAGTCACGCTGAACAAGAAAAATAATATCCAAGACCTCACGCTCATTTCTTTCCTCCGCCCTAAACTTCAAAGGTTGTTCATAAGAAAAATTATATTTTAACGTGCCTTAAAATTCACAAATATACATATAAATACAATACGTATAGGTACAGAAAACATTGATAATGTGAGTGTAAACTGTCAGGTAACATTACCTATG
Source organism: Limnoperna fortunei (assembly GCA_944474755.1). Lineage (NCBI taxonomy): Eukaryota > Metazoa > Mollusca > Bivalvia > Mytilida > Modiolidae > Limnoperna > Limnoperna fortunei. Next base: position 46,961,226 of record OX104113.1, read on the forward strand.
GTTTGCAAGTACGAAAAGCAAAAGAGATTAATACGTGTAAAAAACGCAAACTTGCAAATCAAATCGGAAAGACCAAAAATGTAATAAAACAGTCAAAAGCAAACGACAATTACCTACAAACACAGACGACTATAGATAAGCAACATTAGATTTTACTCGCGTGGTCGGCAGTGGTTAGTAGATCCTGCTAAGTAACAAGTTTTGTCAATATGGTCAAAGGGAAATAACCTTTATGCCTTTATTTGCGAAAGTTACACCAGTACGGGTCAAGGCAAACATAAACTGTTACATAATAAACAATACACATGACAATACGACAAAAAAGTATAGAGAATATTATTACATAATACAAACAAAATAATAACAGCTAGTTAAATGCGCGTATTTAAAATATTATACTAGAGGAACTTTGACCAATGTGAACCCTATGTTCGTAGTGCCAATGACTGCTTTATAAAGTCGCATACAATTGGAATCAGTTCCAATTTCGGATTCAAAATTTGGTGCATATGAATAATTTGATTATTGAAATCAATATATTGATTTAAATTTAATTTATAGAACATAGTTCTTCTTAATTCTTTGTTAATATTACAATGTAAGAGAAAATGATATTCGTCTTCGACAACTTCACATACAGAACACAATCTATTTTCTCTTGCTATATTTCTATATCTTCCTAATTCTATATTAAGTTTGTGGTCGCTGACTCTTAGTTGTGTTAAAAGTTGCCTGTTTATAAAACGTGTTTCTTTCAATAGATACTTTTCTAAGCCAAATTCAGTCTTTATTTGTTTATATAAAAATAATTTAGAATCATCGGTAAAGCTTGATAGTTTCTGCATTATTTTATTTTTGTAATTATCTTCTACTTTTTGTTTAATATTACATTTTAAGTTCTTTTTAATTTTCAGAAAAGGTTATCGAAATTTTCAAATTCTGTAATATCTAAATCACACTCTTCAAATATCTTTGAAGCAAGGGTGTACCATGAGTACATTCCCTCACTATGTAGTTTTTTGTTTAATATATGTGCCTCTTTTAATAATGGGTTAATATTTTCAGAGTTTAGTCTACCGAAATACATCATTACTTGAGTTTTAATAAAACTCTCAATTGGTAATCTTCCAAGTTCTTTCTTGGATGAGATATTGCATGCCGTTTTTTTAAAGACCTAAAATCGATTTGAAATATCTGCTATGCATTTTTTCAAATGAAGATCTATTAGCCAAGGTCAGATCATCACAAATATTACCATTTCTATTGGCTCTATCCTTTGCTCTAAGTATTGGCAGATATTCCTCCATAAACCATATTTCACAATTATATAAAAGAATTGGTCTAATTAATAGATCAAAAAGTTTGCATGAGAGGTTTACAGGTAGAGACTAAAAATTAGAGAAGCTACTCTTAAGAGCAAAAAGTGCCTTAAGTCCCTTTTTTGTCAATTCCTGTATAGACCTTTTAAATTTTCCTTTAAAATCAATTACATTACCTAAAAAATTGTATTCGCTAGTCTCCAATATTACTTGGTTTTTGTAGTAAAATGATGGTTCATTATTATATTTATTTTGAAATACCATTACTTTAGTTTTCTTAACATTGACAGTTAGTTGCCAATCATTACAATAAGCTTCTAATTGATTTAATGCTGTTTGAAGACCTTTGTGGGCACTAGACACCAACACTAGATCATCAGCAAAACTTAAACTAGATATCAAGGAATCTTCGAACTTCAGAGGATCACAAGAATTGTCAAATATTTTATGTAAATCATTTATGTAGCAATTAAAAAGAGATGGACTTAGGCTGTCACCTTGTTTCACTCCCCTCTCAAGGTTAAAGATTTGGGAGTATTCATTATTAACTTTGATAGCAGATTGGCAAAAGATATACATGTTGTCTATGATTTCATAAAATTTACAACCAATGTTATTCTTTAAAAGTTTATACATTAAGCCATAGAGAATGAAAGGCTTTTTTAAGGTCTACGAAACAAGAATATACTTTTTGTTTTCCCTTATTTAGGTATTTAGTAAGCAATGTCTTCAATATAAAAATACTTTCTGTTGTTCTATGATTGTGTCTGAAACCAAACTGTTGGTTTGCATATATTTTTTCATAGAAATTATTAAGTCTTTCATTTAACAATGCACTAAAAAGTTTAGTTATTGAGTTTTGGAGGGAAATTCCTCTATAATTATTTAAGTCTGAGTGATCTCCAGATTTGAAGACAAGTATAATATAGGATTTACGCCATGCTTCATGGTATTTTTCTGAGTCTAAAATTATATTGAACAGTTTAACAATAGATTTACTTGTTAATATTGAACTGTATTTAATGATCTCATTAAGTATAAGGTCAGGACCAGGACATTTCCTCGACTTTAATTTTTGTACACAAGTCTTTAATTCCTTAATCGAGAAAGGTCCATCCGTAACTTCTTTTTCAGTTAAAAATTGTTTATAAAATTTTATATCATCATTTACTTGTTTACTAAAATTTGCATTATCTATATCTGGTTTTCCTTGGTTTCTTATATGTTGTTCAACTTCATATATATAGAAGTATCTATATCAATATTCTTGTTTTTATATTTAGTATCACGACTTTTCAGTTCATTAAGATACTTCCAGTACTGTTTGAGATCTGTTTCTTTCCGATTTAACAATTTATCAAACAGGTCTTTTCTATAGAGATACTTTTTTCTTTTAATTAATTCTCTTAAGTCTTTAGAGTGTTTATAAAAAGTATTTTTTAATGTTGCATTGTATGGGTCTTCTTTCATTTTATGCCCAATTTGAATTACTGTGTGTTTTAGATCTTTAACGTTTTGGTCTACCCAAGGCCGACAAATTTGGTAATATCTTTTAATGACAAAACTTTCATCTTTAAATATTTATTGTATTAACGTGATTTTTTAACCTCAATTTTTTTGTTGATATAGAAAAAACGGGTAGGAAAATTGCACATTTTTCTGATCCTTTTTTAATCCGAAACACATATTCTTAAATAATAAAATGGATAATTGACCATAATTTCAGCGAAAGTCTCGTATAAATTGAAAGCAAACGTTTTCGAAATGGGAAACACAAATTTTGCAATAACAATGCACACATTGGTTAAAATATTGTTCACATAACTCTTATTGGTATGTTCAAATGGTCCTTATTTAATGCTTAGCAAAAGGACATGACTATCAACCTTTTAAATATACTTGATCATACATATCATTGATGGTTTATGCCACACAAATTGAATTAAATCAATTTTTACTGGTATTTTACAACTTTCTTTGTAGTTTGGATTTAACACAAGATTTTACATCTTAAACTCTGAAATGTAAAATGCCTATAAGCACCCTTGTACATTAACAACAAATCAGTTTGGTAATAAGGTAACACAATTTATTAAACTGTCAATAAATTAAACAATTCGCGATTAGGTATTGTGTATTTAATGGTTTATTGGTATAATAAACTATTATGGGATATGTTGTACATTGAAAATTGCACACTGTGCTAGATTTATGTGTTAATCTCAAACTCTCCATTCCTTTGACGTTGCAGTCAAAATTTTCTTTTTATTGGTTCGTCCCATTTCCGCAATTGATTTATTGTTTGTTTACCTGTTCTCGTAACGAGCATATAGCTGAAACATTGCTCGATGGACAACTATAAACAATGTAATGCAATCAATATATCAGAAATAATATATGTATATAATTTTCAGGAAGCATTAAAGTATCAAGTAGCTTTTTTACTGGTGGTCTTTCTTAACAGGGAATTTTTTCAAACGGATGTACTCTTTAAATTAACGATACAAATAATAGTAACAATATATTTGCTATTAGTCTTTCGCATTTCCAAACAAATGTTTGATTTTGACAATTTAAATAACATTTTTACAATACCGGTTTATGGAAAATTGCAAATATCATGTTTTGTTTTTTTTAAATGGAGTCAGGGGCTCGATCACCGTCGTGACTGTAACATATACATGTATTCAAAAAACGTCTTTTTACCAATAGAAAAAATATTTGAGTTATTAAACAATTCTATACCTATACCAAACTTCTTAAACAATTAGCGTCTTTAATAAGACTCATTCAATTTTATTTAACCGGTTGAATTTATCAGCAGCAAAGTACCAGATGAACACCAAATTAACGCACATATTGCTTCAGAAAGTAAACCCACACATGATTATCAATATTTCCCCACCGTAAACAAAAGGCAAAAAGTTAGATAAAGTGAAAAGCAATTTAGTAGAAAAGTAAAAAGGTGAAAATTCCCTGTTTGTTTAACTTGCTGCTATTTAAATATCCCTGATGTTCCAAAATTGTTGCCCGCTTTGCTCGTCTGTTTCGTTTGTTCGTATCCCTTCCAAAAACCTTTCATCAGGGCAAAGGCATTCGTGAGCCTTCTCCATCTACTTAATCATAATACCTAGTAGTTAGAATTTTATTTAAGCTCAATTTTAGCAGAAAACAAGAATGGCGTAAAGCATTATAGTAGCATCGCACTTCGGAGTGTTAAATATCTGATTGTGGTTATCTGTTGTTACTATATGTCAGCGAATACCAGGTTTACCCATAAATCGTAATTATCATTTTAACCAACGTTTATGGTTGAATGATTTCAGCTTACCATGGGTTGTTAATCATCAATAATGATAAAAAACAGTCAAAAATGTGTTAACCACCAATTTATGTGCCACTATAACCAATGCTTTACAGTTAGGTATTTATGAAAACAACAGAAGCTACGTCTATAGCAAATGGTTATTTAAACATTCATGCATTTATCTGTTCTGATATGTTACTTTTGGTTTTAACGTCCTTGACAGATTACTAAATGTCCCCGCTTGGACGGTTGAAATTAGTTACTAATCCGTGGACACAACCATGGTGGTTTGATAGAAGCCCGGCCGTCGGAATACCCGGTCAAAGAACTCGACCGAATATGTTCCACTAACGGAAGGGCTGCTCTGATTGAACGTTGGTCTACTCCAGTACGCCACATGGGTATAAGAGTTTTCCTTCTCAATCTCTAAAGCCGAGGACATATCCGTTTCATTATACTCTCCGTAAAACTACGCTACATAAGCTTTAGCTTTCCCTATAAAGTCCGCTAACTAATCGGTCCACATTATTGAGAAACTAAACAAAATAAATCTTGCACTCTACACACTTATTTTTAACCATAGTGAAGTGAAATGTAAATATAAATTTGAAAAGTAAACTATGTTGAAAGATTAATAGGTTCTTTCATACGTTTTTGGGAAAGACCGGTTGATCTTTCACGAGTGATAGAAGTTTTATGTCTTTTCGCGAGTGGAGCGCAGCGGAACGAGCCAAAAGACATAAAAATTTCTATCACGAGTGAAAGATCACACGGACTTAAACAAAAACGTACATATGTATGAAAGTACCTATTTCTTCCGTAAGCCAACAACTTTCACATCGCTTTAACTTATAGACTCTCCATTGTTTCAGACTCCAATCAGAACGCCGGAAACAAGAACGCTAAACAAGAACGTTGTTATGCTTCCATGACAACGTTCTTGTTTCTGGCGTTTTGATTGGATGACACAGCAAGTACAGATGTGTGCGCGTGAGCTCATCTGTACTTGGTCATCTGTACCAGAAATCGGCCATTTACGGAAGAATTGTTTATTCCGACTAAATTCCGTCAAATGCAGACGATACACAACTTAGATAATCTCGAAATAAACATGAAAACCAATATTTATGTTTATAGTTATATTCAATACGAATGAAATACTTTTTAAAATCTGAAATCAATTGATCATTTAGTTTGTTTTGTTAAATAGTATTTTATAGAGGCTAACAAATCAATAAATATGGGTGCAGATAAATTCCTTGTATGGCAGAGTGTTTTCTACTCCTAGGTTTACATCTGCAAAGATATTAGGTGCACAGAACTATTTATAGTGAATTTGATTCATCCTGTGTTTTCAATGTGCACGCGGTTGGATTTTGCATGTTTCTCACTTTTGGATTTATTGTTATTGTTGTCGACATTGACAGAATATGATTTATATGTGGTTTGATAACGTATTTCCTGTGCTTGCATATATACAACTTCAATAGTTGTTACTTTTAACGGTAAATCTACAGATGAATCCGGATCGGCGATAAGTTCTTCTCTCATAAAGATGTCCAAGTTTGTCTTTACGTCTTGCGATTTTGCTACCTCTCCTTTTGCCTTCTGATTGATTGTGTGTTTGGATCGTTTGTCTCGTTCAATCGAGCATATGAATTCCTAATATCTGTTTACCTTTTTGAGTCTGTAATAGTCATGGTCTTTGTTTTGCAACTTTTCTTGTCGCTTAGATAACCATTGGTCACCGAATCATGGAGTATCTAATACATCATAAGTCCTATTGTTTTTTTCTTGTGCAACGTGCATGTTTACCATTTTGCCCTCCGTGATGAACTAACAAATATGTAAATTGCAAACCAAATACGAAATGTTCAACAAGATATGATTTTCAGCTGCTACAAAGTATGATTTAAAAATTAAAAAAATGAAGCAATTTAATCTTGTCAACGTTTTTCCACTAGTACTACGGAGATGGGTAAATGAAGACATGTGCATGTTACTCGCATTTTCTGTATCTGCTATAACATTTGTACATATATGTCTAGAAGATTATTCAACGATACAAATGACGTTGTTTTTGACTTTAGATTATAGACACAGACTGACTAACGAATGGCCTTAATCATTAAGTGTCAATATAAATAAATAACGTAAACAATAAGTCATCAAATATTGATCATGAACCTTCTCATTTTATCATCAAATTCTTATTTTTTGTTTATGCTGTATCGTCATGTTTGTCGATCCGATACTTAATAAGTGTACTAGTTGGTACTTTCTTTAGACCCTTTATATAATATTTTGAACTACCTGTATTGTGTATTTACACGATCCTGTTAGACTTGTATCTCCAAACGAAACATTCCTTAGGCATTTCGAGTTAAACGCCACTGATGAGTCTTGAAAAGACGAAACGCGCGTCTGGCGTATTGAATTTGTCACCTTGATAGTTTTGATAACATTTTGTTTGAATATTTAAGCAGAGCCGGAAGTCAGTATTTTGATTGGCTACATCATACCTTAATGTAGCCAATCAAAAGCTCGCTTTCATTCACGACTTGGTTAGGGGATATCCCGATGTCGATTGTAAATAAACCAAACGGATGTGTTGCGTAGACCATGTGAAAATCAGTGTATTTTGTACAGTAGTGTTGATAGTTTGTTATTACCGCGTTATTATTTAGTTGCGTTACGTTTTCTTCACACTCAAGAATGAGTAAGAATGACTACTGCCAAACACCTGCTTCTTTCAAGCAAATTTATTAGTTGATATTTTGAAGGATTGACGTCATACGAAAATATTCTAGCCCGGGAATTTCCAAGCTAAATTTGTCAGGGTTTCGTGGACAGATGTGGACACAGAAAACCTGACTTGTGAGGATGTTTGCCCATATACCTGGTGAATGTTTCTAACATGGATACCTGGAATTATTTGACTTTGTGTACAATTATAACTTGGTGCAAATCTGCCTACTTTTAAGTAATATGATTCCATTCCATGTACTTGAAGAAGCAAATAATAAATATGCAATGTAAAATATATGCATATGTGAATAACACTACCTTTCTTTTTCCACGGATTGCCAGTTTTCTAGCGAATTTCTCTGTCGTATTCTCCCAATTAAAAACAGACGCCATGATATAATTAAAAATTGCATTAATTGGCAAACACACTAAACTCAAATTAATTATTCATTTTATGTTTAATGTTATTGTCGTTTAAAAAAATGAAATGCCATAAAATCTCAAACAAACCAAAATAAAATACCCTTCAATTATTGATTTAAGATTTAATATGTTATTTACATTTTGATAAAATAACATGAAATTTTAGTTTTATAATGTAGGATTTCGAATGTTAACGGTTACTCTTAGTATGAATATTCTAATTTTGAAGCAGTTGGTTTAAAATCATATTAAAATCATCGAGACCCAAAATAAAAGAAGGATTTTTACTTATTATTATACAAAATACAGAAATAAAGTACACAGACGTTAAATTATTTACAGGTCACTGCTGTTGACTATTAAGCTACTCAAACAAGGGCTTGTATCTATGTTGATTTTATTCCTTTATAGATTCTATGGTCTTCATCATGACGTAATTAATCGTTATAGGAAATCTCTCAAATACGATCGGACATTTTCAATGAGTCATAGTAGTCTTTCCTATTCATGAGTTTGCATTCCTTTCTGTTGTGTGTTTTTATGTTTTTATTTCATGTTGTCTCTGTTTGTCTACATCCGGATTTTTAATCTTCCTTGACTGACTTGTGACGTTCGGCTGTTTTTGTTGCTACATTTCTTAATTTTAAGACGTTACCTGACCACGGAAGCAAACATACAAGTCAGCAGACAGTTAACACTTAAAATATCAACTTTCAACACCCAGTAAACAGAAATGCTACATGTATCTGCATATGAAACATAGAAAAAATGTAACAATTTATCGAACAGAAATAAAGCAAACACCATTTAATCCTTACAATAACTGAACTTGGAATTTCAAATAAAATCGTGTTTTTCACTAAAAAACTCCAATATTATTTGGTCACTTGGTCTCATAAACATAGATATATACAAATGTTAAAAAATAAGTGATGCACATAATGAATTGATACAAGCTTAAAAGAAATATAGTTACGATCTAAATATTCGCCAAAATCGAGTCATTTATTATTAACTAATATACTTTCTCCACCTACCTTTAAGGTTAGTAATATGGGATAAATGTTATCAAATGTTTATGTCCTTTGATCTGCCGAAATAAAAGATTAGTCCTTTTGGAATAAAAATACATAACAGAATGTAAACAAGTTTTGATGTTTTAAATATTAACAGTATTTTGAGGAATATGTTAATGTCTTTAAATCACAGTTTGTTTTGCAAACTAATCAAGAAAACAATCATTTACTTACTTGTTGGCTTGCTTAGTAGGATTTTAAGTCCAGAGAGGAATTTGTCCTTGGACTCAAGATTGGGACCATACTGGGAGGGTTCCCAGTACTCGATCCTCAGAGTAGCCCAGCCCGTCCCCGTTTGGTGGATAGGAGGACCCTCTCGTTGAGGGGTTTTCTGGTCATAATACGGAAAACCTTTCAGAGTACTGTAGAGGGTACCGTGTTTGGAGAGTGCTACGCTCCTTGCACGATAAAGACCAAAGGCTAAATTCTCCGCCTCTGCCTGTTACTCCATACTTTTCCAGTGGCAGTGTAAATTGTCTTCCCTGTGTCCCATCGCGCCCAATTTCCGTTGATTGATTGTTTGTTAACTTGTTCTCGCTGTATCAAACCAATCAATCAATGGAATCAAGCAATGGAATCAAGACTTTTCACATTTATATACAATGTATAAAGGATATGGAGAAAAGGGTGATTGGAGCATTAGAAGATAAATATTAATCAGACTGGCGATAACAGTCCAATTTGTAAAATTTAAGGTTATTTTGAAATATAATATATTTGTGTTTCTTAGACTCCATCAATTTAAATGCGTGCAACCCCTGCATATTACGTTTATAGAGATATATCTTTTTAAAATATATTTTATGACTCGCATCAAATTTATAACTGCTGTTAATATGTAATGGAATGTAATTCAACCTGGAACAAGTATTTAAATTGTGAACATGTACATTTTTTAAATATAAGTAGTAGTTTATGTATGAGTAAAAATAAAATTATATTTATAAGATTCCTTATCTCAAAAAAGTATCTAATTTAAAACTCAGATACCAGTGGACATGATTCCTACTTTATATTATCTTGTAAGAAATCGGATAAAAGCTTACATTATATTCTGGTCTTCGTTCTATTTATTTTGATGGAATAATATAAGTTAACACGTTTCTGACAATATGCCGCTCGACTGATATTTTAAATTATAAGTCGAGCGCCCCATTTGTAAACTAGACAAAGTCGATCTAGCGATCACTGATACCCCCGCTTTTGTACAAATTTCTAACGTTTTTCGTGGACTGTGACCTTGAAATTTGACGGATTTCCCCCAAAATCGATTGGCTTCTTACCAACCTGATATATGACAATATCCCAAAGTTTCATTTAAATCGGATTTAAACTTTTTGAATTATCATCCGGAATCCAAATGTGGACGGACGAACGGACGGACATGAGGACCACTATAGTCAACTTTACCGTGTCCATACGACGGGTTTTTGCTTGACAAAATTTGAAAACTGCTACCGCGTTTGGTCGAGTTTATGGTCCTTTTGTATATCTCATATTACAGTATTTGAAGGTAACAATTATTTTCCACAGTTAATCGGCTTTTTGAAATGCGGCCTTTTTTTCATTTTGCTAGATCGATTTTCCATAGGAAGTCAGCCATTTTTGTATCTTAAGGGGTATAATGTTGTTTACAAACGTTTGTCTGTTTTCGTAACGTACAATGGTATTCGGACAAACCGCGAGACTTTTCCCGCCTCAACTGCAGACGACAACACCCGAAGGATTTCGAATAGACAACAATGGAATTTTCCTAACGTACAGTTCCGTTCAAAACAAGGTCAAAATTTAGTATGGAAAATCGATCTGGCGAAATGAAAAAACGGCCGCATTTCAAAAAGCCGATTAACTGTGGAAAATAATTGTTACCTTCAAATACTGTAATATGAGATATACAAAAGGACCATAAACTCGACCAAACGCGGTAGCAGTTTTCAAATTTTGTCAAGCAAAAACCCGTCGTATGGACACGGTAAAGTTGACTATATATACCCCCGACTCTGTCTAGCGAGGGTATAAAAATAATATTTTTCGTTATTTTCTATACATGTAGGTAAAATTAAGCACCATTATAACAGAACAATTGTTATGTCAATACCTACATGCCAGTTCAATAGCTAATGGTTTATAGAAATCTGAGTGACAACATCGTATCTTGTTAGTTATTATTTAACAAGCATTTGACTTATTATGATCCATTATTTGTCTAATACACAAAAATAAATCATAACACACATTTCAAGAGGCAAAAATCATCTTTGCACTGTAACTGAGTCATTTTTCTTTGCTTTTATTTATCTTTTATTTCTCTAGACATCTTTAAGTTTCCAAGCTTCCCATTGAAATTTATATTGATATGTTAATTTGTGACTTTTGCCAAGTAATTCTTGAAGTTCACAATATCTTTTTACGGGATTATTAATTTTTCTCAACTCTGAATGAGTTGCAAACTGTATATGTCTGAACTGAAATATTAGTTCCGTGGAAACTAAAGTTTCAAGTAAATCATATTCACAACCTTCACAATTTATTGTAATCAGATCTATTTTGTATTTGTCTACGGCAAGTTTGATAAAGAAATCGGTAGCATTTACAACTTTAATGGTGCAAGTTCCTTCACCTGAAGGGTGAAATTGTGACGATGAACCTCCTTTATTTCCTTCCATTTTAATCATAAATTTTTCATATTTGGCACCTAGACCAACATTGTATGTTATAACATTCGTGTAATTATTAAACCTTTGCTGTAGACTTCGATAAAGGAATTTAAGTGGTTCCAATACTATGTAATATTTTGGTTTGTAGGTGTCTACTAACACCTGCGCATCTTCACCAACATTCCCTCCCACTTCAACTATAATGCTCTCTCCTGGAACAAGGTATGTATGATGAGTACGGCGTATCTCCTGTTGAGTTCCACTCCAAAATTCTTGTCCTTTCGAAAAGGCTTTTGCATAATTCTTAACACAAGAACTGATTCTATCTTTTTCAGACGTCGTAAAATCCAAGTTCTTTCTTCTTAAAATGTTGTTTTGATTTTTACTTACATTATATTTATTTTCAAAATATGTAGGTAAAGGTATGACATTTTCCAGTCCTGATGTATTCCTTGTTTCTGGATCCTCAATACAAATATATTCTACTTTTGTCGCTACAGGAATTATTTGAAAATAATGTGGTCCAACAAAGAGTAAGAACAAAAACACAAGAATAGCTAATGTAATACATCTGTTTTGGGTTGATAACTGAATTAGTTTTCTTTTATGTTTCATCTTTAAAAAAACAAAAACACGTTTTATACATTTCAATTTTGAAGTTAAATTTACTTGTACAGTCAATATTTATAAAATATTAAAATCACAGCCCAAATGCTGCTAGGAAAATTTTACTGTAACAAACACAATAGAATAATTGATGTTGAAACATTCAGAGTTCAAATGGTGGTATTACTATACATTAACAGAGGGTGCGTGTTCGAGCCTAACAGGAGCAGAGTGTGCTTGCCTCCAGCCGTAGTTGACACAGAATTGTTACTTATTTTCATGCTGAATGTGGGCGGTTTTAATAAGTTCTCCGGCTTATAACCAATAAAAACTGTACTCTATTTTATAACCAATAAAAGCTGTAAGCTATTTTATAACTAAAGCAAAATTGAATGTTGCGTATAACCCAAACAGCCAACAACACCACAAAAGGTTCTACAAAAAAGGGATTGCCAGTTTTTCTACCGAATGTCCCGGGGTTTCTCTGGGTACTTTGTCTTTCGCCTCAAATAGAATCTGGACACCATAATATAGCTGTAAAATTTGCTCAAAGTGGCGTTAAATTACCAATAAAACAAAATTTCTACAAAAACATTTGTAGCATGTTTAAAACTTTAGAAAAACAAATGTAAATTTACACATTTAATAATTCTCCAATGGTGCAGATACATTTACAGCACAAATGCTGCTACACATCATTTGCAGCTTGCTGAACTAAAATTGTACAGATTAAACGGTGCTTTATAGAACATAGGGTCTTTGGTCCACGAATATAACATTTTTTAGCATAAATAGTACTCAAATTATCATCGTGTCTTTGATAGTAGACAACATTTTAACAATGAATTTGCAAAAATACAAATATGACAACTTCAAATATTTCACAGAAAGTAGGTCATAGCCGTGATCAATCTTTGAGAATAGAGTAGTTACTGATTTGACAGACATGGAGTGGAGTAACAATAATATTAGGTACTGCTCATGGCAAGATATGTTATGGTTTCATTCATTTCAGCAATATCATTAAACAAAATAATAGGAAAGACTGACGGAAAAACATCCTCTACGTTAAAAAATAACTAATAATTACTATAAAAACATCGCATACAATAATATGAAGTTATAAAAACATTAAATCAAGTAATATTTTTTTAAAACATGACATTGTTATTATATAAGTCATTAATACTCGTATAAACGTTGATAGATTTGAAATAATCTGCCCGTGAATAGAAATAAACAGTTTACAATCACTTGAGGAAAGTCGACAGCTAATTATGTCATCATTTAAGGCAATCTTGGCTCCCACGACTGTAACACATTTTTTCTGATAAATATATTTGAAACAACGATTTAAAAGACATCGGATAGACGACGAGACAAATTCTTCAGATGCTTCAGTAAGTGGTAATGCATATCTTCTGGACTAGATGTCTAATTTTAAGAAATTGTTCACCCTTCCGAAGAAAATGAGTAAAAATCAGATTGATAGATAAAATATGCTGAAATATGCATTGGAACCGTTATTATAAAATTCAAATCTTACATTACAGCTTAAGATGTCCTACCTTTGTCGTTTAATGTTTCACTCCATAAGAGAATGAAATCTTAAAATCCCCCACCAAAAGTATGAGAGACAGGTAATTGATCACCTGATTCGCAAATTGATATAAGAAGAATGTAAGAAGAAGTATATATTTAACATAAAGTAATCGCTTTATCAAAAGATATCATTATAAATATCGTTGTTTAGGTAAACATATACAATTTTCACGACATAATACACAGACTTTCAAACTCTTATATAGTGTCAATTCAAAACCATCGTATCCATTTTCTTCAAGTGAGTTTCTTAAAAATTAAAGATAATATGTAGAAAGTCTTGAACAATTTATGTTACTTCAATATAATTATTGGTTAAACCATGACAATTTCATTGTATAAATTGTCTGTTATCAATAGACACAAATTAAGGTTTTCCGATAGACCACTTTAAAATCTAAATGATGTCAGCAATACAACCTCCCATAAATTTTCAGATACATCATCTTGAATTCTCTAATAATTGTCCAACATAATTTTCGCTGTACGGCTGACGGCTATTAATGTTTGTGGTTACACTGTCGGATGTTTCAACAGATAATTGTGGTTTTGGCCATAAAGTTACGTAGCTAAACAAAGACTGCGTCACTGTGGTTTTCTTTACCCGTTTTGCAACCCGGACATGAGAACCAAAGGGCATTTAAAGAAACGTCTGATATACGGGAGGTAGTTACTCTGATGTAATAAAATCAATGTCAATAGAATCAGAACCACCTAGAGCTTATAACGTCATAATAACCGTATTTTTTAACCAGACAGACATCTTTTTGGCAATGAATCCTTTACCTATAGAATGACTCATGTTGTCGTCTTTATACAGAGGTCTTCGTTAGCAAGCTGAACGCATCAGGTGTAAACAATTGCCTGAACACAAGATATGAAAGAGATACATCGTTATACCAAATAATGAGCGTGGTATGAATGGTCAATTTTCAGAATCGGACCTATCGGGGCTCTCTTGAAATTGCAGCTAGGGCTAAAGTGGAGAATTGTAACTAGCATGACCCCGTTAAAGATCGAATTACGCAAAATAAACTTTTTTAAGCCGAGAAGAGAGGCATTGCCTTGAAGCAACAATCTTTTTGTAAATTTGTTAGTGCTTGCTGTTTAAACGGTAATTGTCTAAACAATGTAAATACATTTTACATAGATAGATTGAAGGAAAAATAATTTTCAACCCATTATACCAAGGAAAGACGAGAAAAACATTTCTACAGTGTAAGGAAAGATTTTATATTGTTTAATAATTTGACTCGAACAAATAATGTCCACAAGTATTGATACAAGTAACACATTGCATTGTTGCTGGGATAGCGGTCAATAAAAAGAAAGGTGTGACATTCAGAAATATTAATTTGGAGCAAAGAAGACTGTTGTCTTTTGACTGTAATGTTCTTGCTAGCTTTGATGTAAAAGGCTTAAATATAATATTGTTTAGCCAGCTAATATCCATAGAAAGTAATTTATACTAAAACATGGAAAGACCTTACAAGGAATGAAATCGCCTAAGTAAACATTTTAGTACAAAATATGCACATACAAAGTAAAGCTACTCCAAATTATTACATATTATAAAAGACGCAAAAAACCATTTATTACATTTAAATAATAACTACTATTATAAATAGTCCGTTACTTAGACTTTTTCTAAAGCTGCACAATCAAACGTTAAAACCATGTTTAAAATAGAAACGGACAATTTTTTGCCTAAGGGTTTTAGAAAAAGATTAAAATTGTGAGAGCATTTGAGATATAAGATGGCCATTGCATGACATATTTCTCTAAAGAACATATTATAAATGTCGCATTCTCATTAACTGTCGGCGTAATAATTGCAAGCAACACAAACTAAATAGTAACCACCCATGAGTTAATTTTAATTAGACTGATAATAATTGAAACCAATTTTTTTCATGTGATGGTATTCCAGAACGCTCGTCATTTTTGACGCCACAGAATGAAGTAGAATACTAAGAAAATGTCTCTGAATTTCCATACCTGTATATGTATATCCATGGAATGTAAAATGCAACTCTTCATAAAGTTTATTTATTTCAAAACCGAAACTTTACATTATTTACCATATAGTATGTATAGGGGACAATATGTTTGTTTGAAAGCGTTAAGTGTTAAAGCCTATTTGTCAGAAACTGTTTGGTGAATTAAATTCCAATTTGGTAGGAATCATCATCTAGGTGCTTCCAATCATGTTTTGTTATTAAGTGTGTTGCCTGTTGGAAAACAAAATAGCCAGATTTGCTTAAAATGTAAAATGAGACTGTTGGTTTTTGTATATACTAGTACATGCATATCTTTAAAATCTCTACAGTTTTCTAAAACATGGCAGTGTACATTTGTTTAAAAAGGTGTTTTTACAATATTGGCATATAACTTAACAACCATAGCAGATAGAGAAAATTGTTATTGATAAATTTTACCTAGTTATGGCCAATAGCAGTTAGCTTATAATGTGCTTAGATAAATAAAATTTGTGAGCTCAGCAACCTAAATAATGACAAAAAACAGACACATTATCTCTGTTTATAAAAGTAAAAACAAGAGAAAATATAATAATTGTTATGACTTTATGTAATTATAAAATCCACAAAATGTTTATTTGTTTATATGTCTCATAAACGATCAGCATAATAGGGAAAACATTAGTATTCATAAGCTGCAATTTTATTTGAAAGAACCATGAAATATGTTGAAATAGTATATGTAACAGAATATTGGCACTAAGATCAATATTGAAAACAAAATGAAAAAGGGACAACTTTGCTGTATGCTCATATATATCCGACATCATTTTCCCAGTAATTTCCTGCCATCAATTAATAATACTATTATGGACCAGTGAAATAAGACTATATTCACTGAAGCGCATTTATCAAATTTGGTTGACCCTCCCCCGTTTTGGACAGTTTTGCATGGTTTTGTCAGACACTGGGTGTTAAATGTAATACATAAACTAGGATTTTTTTAAATGGCAAAAAGCCAAACACATCATTTAGCAAAGCAAACACAATTGCTACAACAAAAATGTGAAACATAAACCTATTTACCAGCAAATTGGTTTTACCGTGATTTGGACACTATTACTTCACTTTTCTCCCTGTTGTACTTTATACCCGCTTTCAACTAACAAATTAAATACCACGTAGCTAACCATATTCAATGTAAGGGTATTACTTATGATATTGAGTGTTATAGTACAATCTTTAATATATACATTCTGTTAAACCTGCGGGGCACTTGGCATCCATAAGGTACTGAAAGCGCAGTTCACAAAATCGGGAAATTGCGGTAAGTCTTCGCGATGTTCAGGATTACTTCCGCTTGTCTAGAAACCTGCATCTCTGAATACGACGAGTGGAAGCGTTTTGTTTTGCGTATGCATGCGAAAGCTATGCCTATCATATAACAAACAATACCGAATCGTCGCTTTTCATCATAATTAAAACACTTAAAAGTACAGAAGGGATTATTAAATTCTTAATGGTGAATCAGTTGATTGGTTGTTTTGAGTGTTATTATTTATTCATGTAGAATGACATAGTAGTCTATACAGTACTTCAATAACACGAGGCATTTTATGACATAGATAACTGTAAAAAAATAGTCTATAAATACAATTTAAACAAGAAGTATTAACTAAAGAAATCACTTGTTATATCCATGCTATTACAGATAACACGTTTTAATATTTTTATATAAGAGATAAACTAGATAAACTAAGCGGAAAACTCACAATTAAATTATTCGCTAAAAGATAGAACACAAAGGACAAAGAGGGCATACTGGATTGAAATAAAATTGAATTGGGTACACCGGATCACAAACCTTCATATTTATTGAAATACCTTAACAACAGAGGAGTGTAAAAACGTTTCACATCAATAGCAATACAAGGAACACAAACAACACCGGACAATTGAGAACAAACAAAATCAACCTTATTACGAAGACCTACGTATATAGAACACGTACAAACACGAGACAAAAAATCAAAGGCAAATAAATGATTGATTTGATTTAACATATTTTATTCATAAAAGACATGAATTAGATTGAATAATAGGATCAAGCCTATATATATCCTCTCCGTGGTAACATCAAACAATGACACAGACAAGACGTGATTAAGTCAAAGAAAAACAACTCAAATTCTATTGTAAGCTATAAATCTCACTCTAATGTTTCATTGTAGTGAATAAGTGGGATAAAGAATCTGATGACTTATAAATCATTACCAAATGTTGATAGATTTCAATCAAATGGAATGTGAGATCTGTGTACATGAACAAATAGAAAGAAAATATAGATGACTAAAATTAATAAAGATATAAATAGAACAAACATATAAACAAACAAAATAGACAATCTACATATAATATTTTAGACGTCATATTATCTATCACAAGTGCTCTCGATTGATAAATGCATTTAGTTATAATAATTTATATTCATATATATCACTGTATCACTATTAATTAAAGTTTCTTTCTTTTATGACATCATGTACAGACAGGACCAAAGTTTTATTTTGTTTATTATTAGAAATGGGACTGCCATATCAAATATTTTGAATATTGAAGTCATTATTTAAAGTTGCAAATGTATTTAGAAGGTTTTGTCTTTGAATAATATAACAGGGTAAATACAAGAAAAAAAATGACTGGGATCTACATTTGGATGGTTACAACTAGGATAGGCAAAACTATTAGATAAAATGATGATACAGTAAGTAAATATTCAGATTACTGGCATCATTTCGCATGTAGAGATTTTCTATTTCCTTTATTGACATATTAAGGACTGGCCTGTACTTCAGATTTTAAACATTTCTTAAATATTTCAATAGAAGGACTCGATTTAAGTGACACTGGAAGATTATTCCAAGTTTTTAAAGTATTGGGAATAAAAGTTTTATCATAAGAGACTGAATTACAAAAGGAATTCTAAACTTATCTCTGAAATAGTATTTCTCAGATTGTAGTTATAAATATTTAAGATAAAAGGAATAATATCAAGTAAATAATTCTGCCTAATAATTCGAATAAATTAGCAGCATATGTTGTACAGTTATCCCATACAACATCAGCATATTCTAAAATTGGCCGAATAAACTAAAGCCAACTGGTTACGACATCATTCGACGCGATCGCATTGATGGTCGCCGTGGTGGTAAATTGGCCATCGTTTTTAAAAACGCCATAGATGTAACGGTTAAAAACTCACGTCGGTTCAAGCAGTTTGAGTACCTAAAAGTTTCAATTCATAAAAATGACTTATTCTTAGAGTTATGCATCATCTATAAACCTCCCACATCGTCCACTTATGGCTGCTGCTCGAGCGAATTTTTCTCTGAATGTGTTCAAAATACGATGTTTCCTCATGATCTTTTGATCACAGGTGATTAAAACGATTCAGACGCATGTCGGTTCTTGAAAACTATTGATGACAGAAATCTCGTTTAACATGTTAAACATTCTACTCATGTGTAAGGGGAAAAGCCAGATCCTTGATCTTCTCATCATAAGACAATCTAGTTACCTACTTGATACAACGGTGTAAATGGAAAATCCTTATCTCACCGATGCTTAAAGTAATATATGTTGCGATAATTTTGCAATACGTTCAAGCCTTAAATTTGACAAACCGCAACGTGAAATTCAGAAACTTTTCGAAAGTTGAAGAACATCGATTTGGATGAAATGAAGGTCAATCTTCATAAACTGTTGAAAGAAATCGAAAAGCCATAACAACTCTTCTGTTGACGATTTAGTTAAACATTATATTAATAACACAATAAACATTATATTAATAACACAATCAACGTTTTAGACAATCTTGCACAGATGGTCCCAAAAAATATCACTATCAGACCTAATACACCA
Organism: Limnoperna fortunei; assembly: GCA_944474755.1. Lineage (NCBI taxonomy): Eukaryota > Metazoa > Mollusca > Bivalvia > Mytilida > Modiolidae > Limnoperna > Limnoperna fortunei. The sequence continues at coordinate 46,980,864 of OX104113.1, forward strand.
TGGTATCCAGATGAACTTAGATCCGTAAAAACAAAAAAAAAAACGTAACGCCGAACGTCTATACCGAAAAACAAAGATAGAAATTCACGTCAACTCTTCCAAATCGAGTGCCAACGTGTGGGCTGCATACTGCATAAACCAAGGAGGATTTCTATTCATCTTAATTCGAGGAATGTAAAAATGACGCAAAAACGTTATTCAAAGTGACCAATTTTTTAATTGGCAAAACTCAACAGTGTCCTTTGTCAACATCATCAACAAGCAAATGTCTAGCGGAAACATTCTCTAACTTTTTCATCGACAAAGTCGCAACCTTAAGAGAAACTTCGTGGAATTCTGTTAACAATGATTCTTTCAAGGGTGCCTATAAAGAGTACATGGGAACATCACTTACAGAATTTTAACATACAACGGAAGATGATACAAAATCAATCATCATGAAGGCTCCGTCGAAACAGTGTGAACTATATCCCATCCCGACGAAAATGTAAACGGAGTGTTTAGATCCGCTTCTACCTATGATCACTGGAATTGTTAATTCGTCATTCGACTAAAATACTTTTCCGCCTGACTTTAAGGAAGATTTAGTTAAGACTTCTTCTTAAAAAAACGCGGTCTCGATAAAAAAAAATTATCATCCAGAATCTAATTTACCTTTCATCTACAAGATTATTGAGAAAGTTGTGGCACATAGAATCGATACTTATTTGGTCAACAATTGCCTGAGAGATCAATTTCAGTCTGCTTATCGTGCTCGACACTCGACTAAAACTGCCCTCATCATAGTGCAGAGCTATATAGTGACAGCACTAGATCAATGATAATCGGCAGTTCTCATTCTTCTATATTTATCCGCAGCATTCGATGTGATTTGATCAAGAAATACTTTTCAAACGTCTGTCAGCAATTTATGGATTTCGTGGAGGTGCGCTTGCCTAAATCCAGTCATACTAGTATTTGAAAAATTGACATTAAACCGTGACTGTTGGAACAGTCAGATCAGATCCCGTTCTTTGTTTTTCGGTGTACCGTTTTAGGCTCGAAATTAAATTGTCTTTTCTCTATGCCCTAAAGGAAACATTTGCCGCCGCCACGGAATGTTGTTTCACTTCAATGCTGATGATACCCTAGTCTATCTCATAATCAAACCTCTCGACAACTGGGATGATTACCATTCCCGACTTTGCTGACATTGGATCCTAGATGACATCAAACCTTCTAAACCTAAATCAGGATCAGACAGATTTAATTCTTTTCACATCCAAACAAAATGTCATCTCTATGTCGAAACTTAAGCTAAAAGTTGGTGACCATACAGTCGAAGGCGTTTCATGTGTACGACATCTAGGTGTTTTCTTGGATCAGCTTCTTAACATGGATCAACAAGTTTCAGCAATTGTGAAGTTATTCAATTTTCAAATATGTAAAATTGAAAGAATCAGACGCTGTTTAACAATCGATCCTTGCATGTATCAGCGCCTTCATATATTGGCGAACTTTTCAATGAGTACAAGCCTACGATATCCTTACGGTCAGAGACCACGTCAAGACTTGTATTTCCAAATATACGAACTAAAATATTGAATTCGTCTTGTGGGATAGATATCGGCAAAATTGCGGAACAATCTTCCAAGTGATGTAAAACAGTCCAAGTCACTAAACATTTTAAAAAAGAGGTTTAAAACGTACTTTTATTAACTTAAACCTGTATTTAAAACTGCCAAGTTCTGATTCACATAACTGCATAGAATAATATTTTATTTATTTTAACTTTGAATTTTTTATTCATTTATTTCAATTGTTTATTTCTAATATTATGTTTAAGCGATTTTCATTTTCTTATTTCTCGCCTACTTGTTTTTTTCTTTTAATTGTCATTTAATGTTTAAGGTCTTATGATACGTTTTATACTTTTTAACTGACTTTTTGACTTTCTTAATTCATTGAATAGTTTTCTTTGGGTTTGTTTGTATATCTCAGTGTTTACTCGTATTTTATTGTTTTTAAAATATTTTTGTATTTGTATTTTAATGCACTTGTAAAGCGCTTAATTTAGAGTGTTGTTTTTTTTTTATAAGGCGCTATATAAATCTTAAAATTATTTTATATATTTTTATTTATTAATAACATATAAATGATTACTAATATTTTTCTGTTCAATTATTCAAGCATTCTATGTATGTTCAAATCCTCACACGCTGTGTTATATTATTTATATATATATGCGTATTCCATTTACAATCACTTCGGAAATAAAAACCTAAATGACAATGGAACTTACATCTTTACAGCCTTGTCTGGACTACTAAAGTGTATAGGAGAATGGTTAACTTCCTCTTAAAATACACGAAGTAAAGAACGATTGTTTTACTAGTTTGATTGTATTGACTTTAACAATGAATGAATTTTATCTTGATAAAAACTTGTAGTGGCTTAAGAAAAATTTGTATTTGTTTCATAAAAATAAAGAGCCATGCTTGAGTTAGAGAGTGGACAAGGCGAATTTACCATTGTTTGTATAAAAAAGGCATAGCTCTTAAGTGGCTGAAGTGATTTGCCTAGTTTTCGAACTTGTCCGAGATATTATACCCATAAACATTTTCCTTAAGTTCAATGAAGATCGGACAACATCTGTTTGAGTTAGAGAGCGGACAAGGCGAGTTTGACATTTTTGTATAAATAAAGGTCCATAACTCTAAATTGGCACAAGTGATTTGGTTGGTGTTCGAACTTGGCCTAGATATTATGCCCATAATCGTGTTCCCTAAGTTTCATGAAGATCGGACAACAATAATTTTTATTTACATTGGTAAAATTTATTTTCTATTTAATTAACTTTTCCATTCATTTGGAATCATTTTTCATTTATATTCTTTATATTTCATTAGACAATTCAGTACAACTATAGATTGATGATTGATTGATTGATTAATGGTGTTTAACGCCAGAGCAGCAATATTTCAGCTATATTCAGGCGACAACTATAGATACAGCGGGATGAAAAATATAGACTCATTAACAGAAGTGACTCTTAAGACAATATAGTAAATGTATATCAGAGCGTGATAAAGAAATTTTCGTAACAAGTAGTAAATCTGACAGTCATAGTCAATTATAAAGAGACGCTAATTTATTGCGACAACTATAGTATATCGCGAGTAAGTGGTGTGTGTGTGTGTGGTTTTTTTTTGTTGTTTTTTGTTTGTTTATATACGTTTGTCTGAATCCGGATTTTAATCATCTTTTGACATTCGGCTTTTATTGTTTGGTGGGTATCCGATCATATTACTCAACTGTATTAACGGCTTAAAATACATAATGGTACCTTATTTTTATTATATAGCCTAAAAATGTAAATAATTTAACTAATTATCTTCTAATCGAGATGAGTAAAATATTAATACTCTCAGTATGATAACCCGAATAATGTAATCACTTTAAAACATACGTAATGTAAATATTAGGATTTTATAACGTTAAACGTTACTAGTATTGTAACAGAGATGATAACAACTTTAGCAATAATAGTTTGCATACGTCCTTATACCAATGTTATATGTGTTATGTTCTTAGTTAGCCGAACATAACAATATTTATGGAATTCTATAAGCTGGTGTAATAGAACGGGGGAAAATCATAGATAGAATATAGCAGACGTTGTTACGGCATATTTATCGCCGCGACAAAATTGTGGCGTGACGAAAGGGATATTTTGTTGCCGGCGACCAAATGAGCAAGTGTCGATTCAGATTTTAACTGAAGGGGGCGACCAAATTTGCCGCAAACGTTTGCAAATTTGGTCGCCCTATTAAACTTGGCTTTTCAGAGTTCATAACAAATACTTATTACAAATATATGCAGTTGTATTCGGTTAAATAGTATTATACTTATCTATGGATATGAAAGTGTAACAAATTTCTTAACGGTTTTAATCCGATATTATGGATTTTTATGTTGTTTGACACTGCAATGGTTGACGATAAAGTAAATGATACCCAATATCCATTCATAATGCAACTGGCAAAATGTGAAACAGTGAAAAGACGTGGACACCGTTAGAACGCGTTTGCCTGAATAATCGTTACAATCTATATATAAAATATTAATTTTTTTTAAATGTTTACATCAATTATACGTACATTAACCTTCTTTTTGTCTCGATTCACATCTGTAGAAGAACAGAGTGAATCAAAATAACACAGCTTAACAATTCCTGGATAGAATGATTGCTAAACGTCCAGCAATAAATATGTCAGTTATATTAAGGACGAAAACGTCAGCAAACAATAATCGCCTAGTAAAGAGATGGGCAACAGAACGAAATTTTCGCGGCGGGACAGACAATTTTAGAATTTTGTAGCGGTTTAATGAGCCTTATTCCTTTCGAAATCTATAGAAGGGACTATGTGGCACTATGCAAATCCGTCGACCACTTCGGTCCGCTTTCATGCTTTCCGTATTATGAACTGACACCCTAACGAGACGGCCTCTCCTATCTGCCACCTGAGAACGCGCTGGGCAGTTCTGAGGGTTGAGCACTTTGAACACTCGCAGTATGGTGCCAGCAAAATTCCTGGACTGATGTATAATATAAACCAACATATCATCAATAACAACAACCGACACTCAACGACGAAATAAGAAAATTAAATAATTTTTTACACGAATACGATCAGTTCAAGAAAATCAGACATGATAATCAGACATGATTCTTTTTTTAAAAATTGACAATGAAAGTTCAGTGTGAGCGAAAATTTATCCACACTGAGAGCAAACGTTTTATCAATGCAACCGCTTTACGGATGAACTGTGGTAAGTACTTCCACTAAACATGCTGTGAACGATTTGTAGTAGTTTTTTGTTGTAGGGGTTGAATGCGCCGGGCACGTTTGTCCAATTCATTACTTTTGTTTTAAGTAAGTTGTGATTTGACTATGTTAGTTGTCCAAACATCACTACCTACACTTATCCGTATGCGAACTGAAGTGCTAATAATTCATAATTTTGAAATAGATACAGTTGGTGTTAATTACGGTCACCAACTGTCTCAATATGTTATTGTTCGGTTCAATATTTTATACTTACTCATGATAAGTGGTGCTCAAACTGTCAAGACGGATGCCTATTCACAATTTCGAAAAACTGTTAAAAACATCTCTATTAAAGACCAACAGGTTTCTTTATTAATAAAGTTTTATAACCCGGTGTAAATTTGCTCTACGCCGGCGAATCATTTGATGTTGTGTTGTGCTTTTTTGTTTGTTTACAAATGTGTATTATTTCACTTGGAAAGCAATAACTAAAATACACTACTAGAATACTAAATCAATAATTGTTTGTTTTAATGGAGTTTAACGCCACATTCGCAAATAACTGGCAATGTAAATTAAGATATGAGTCTAGCACACTCTTTACTTTATTTATTTATTTATTTATTTATTTATTTATTTATTTATTTATTTATTTATTTATTATTTTTATATTCGGCACCGTAAAAAAATATGTAAAATATGTACGTAATACTATGTAGATATGCTAACATTCTCTCGCACTAGAAAAAGATACACTGTTAATGTTTCAACATGTTCCAGGAGGTTTCGTCCAGAAGACATTTGACACGGTGTTGTCAGTTTTCTATCCTATTTTCCTTCTTTCAAATATAAGTATATTATGTATCAAATATGTAACAATGAAAGATGGAAGTTAGCTACATAAATTAAAAGTAAACAGCTTGCAACTGTGCTAAAATATAACGTTAGAACCAACCTAATTAAAAAAAACAATAAAACTAAACAACAATAAACAAGTCTCTTTACTTGTCATTCACATGCACAAATAAAGCTGAAAAATTAATGAAAAGTGGAACTAAACATCATAAAAACAAAACGAAGTAACAAACAAAAGAATCAAAACACCCCCTCCCCCAAATTTCCTTTATAAAAACTCAGCACCAGAAATCCATAGTGAATACAACATGCCGTTTGGACACCATAACGTTACTACATTAAATATATTTTGTACAGAAATTGTTCTGCAGAGCCTTACATGTACACAGAAAAATGTTGTACAATGATGATGCAAATTTAGAATCAATACACGTCTGAAGACTAAAATGACACACATGACAAAATATTCGTCGCAATCGCAAAGTCATTTCTCATTGATACGTGAAATGTTATGTTTCGTGTTGATATTAAAGAACAGGAAAAGAATAACTAGGATGAAAGCGAGCTCCAATAAGCTAATGTCAATCGCCTGTTTCATGAGAACATAAAAAAGAAAGAAAAAAAAAAGAAAAGTATAAAACTAAAGTCAGTAAACTTAATATACGTAAGAAAAAAATAATAAATGCCATGGAATGAAAAAAAAAGCAGACTGGTCTTTTTTTTTATTTAAAGCGTCGTGCCGTAGAAAACAAAAGAAAATAGGACGAAGAAGACAGAGATAAACAAATTATATAGTAAGATAAACAGACGTACAACTAGCTGATGTGTATATCAAATAAATAAATAAAATAAAACGTGCAAAATAGTATACATAACAAATTTATTAAAAAAAACTTATATATATGCGTCTTCCATTTCTTGCTAAACTGTATACGTACCTTGACATGAAATAAATCTGGGAATTTTGAATGCCATCTGTAAACATGAGTTCGCGGCATGTGAAAACAAACCACCTATGACTCCAGTCGAAGTCCTTAAATACTCCATGTCCTGCTTCAACTACTCTATCATACATCCTGACAAGTACGAATATAATTTCACATTTTCATCCATTGAATTAAGTAGTGACATCGCATAATCTCCAATCATGGTACTGACGTCCTTACGGTAATCCTCTCTAAAGCGTTACTACAGCTGTTACCTTTAGTAACTATATGACGTTACCATTTGTGACGTTATGAATACATGAACAAGAGATGTAGTTTGTCTGTTTACCCATTAAACAAAAGAAAGGTTCTTCATAGAACTTTAAAATTTAACCTGTGATATTTGTATAATATATTTTTCCAAGGGCTCCAATTTAAATAGATCTCGTAAATCAGATTTGAATTAATTCTGTGTAGATTGGCGTTTTACTTCAAATTCTCGTCATTTTACGGTTAAAATTTTGCGTTAAGTACGAAATTATTCATTGCTGTAAATATTTTATTTATTATTTAAATACGGCTAAAATTTCCAATAGGCATAAAAACATGGACATAGAGAATCGTCCAAACACTACAAGTAAGTTTTGTTTTCATCAATGAACCGGTTTCTGAGAAGAAACCTTTTAAATCTTTTCCCGATAGGGTCCTGTGTTACACGAAGTCCTGCGTTGGCGGTCGTTTTTAATTTTTGATTGCCATGAAAAGCATAAACTTTATAGACGACCATCCGATGAATACAAGTGATAAGTTTTGTTTTCAATTGGTTAAACTGGTCCAGAAATGAAAGAACACTGAGACTTTGGTTTCTATTGGCCCTGTGGTTTCAGAGAAATTGCTAATTTTCTGCAAGAAAAGATTCAAATATGAACATAATCCTACTAGAACTTTTATACGGATGAACCTGAATATACCGAGAAATAGCAGTCCGAAAATCACGTTTTATATATATAGTCATTATCGTATAAATCACGCTGCCATTTGTTAAATGTGTTCGGCTTACAAGACTTTTCCTTTTCTTAAACTTTCGCAACTCATAAAACAATTACATTAGATAGAAAAGACTGATGGAAAATTAATTGAGCCGTGGCGTATTGCCACTTGTATTCTTGCTTACAGATAAGCTTTTATGTAAGTTAATAATGAAGACCACAGCGAGATAGCTTTCAATCAAAAACATTGGGTTATTTCTAGGCATATAACGAAAAAAACGAAACTTCCTCAGTTTTAGTACAGATGTTTGTTTTTATTTCTTGTTATAGGTGTCAACCTGTAGTTATTTCGTCTTCTCGTTATTCCGAGTATAGATTGTCGTCTTTACGTTATTTTTTCGAGTATGTTCTTTTTGTCATTAATCATTTCACATTTCAGTCACGTGCGCTGTAGACATACTAATAATGGACGGGAATAGTTGCAATTTACCTACAACGATAGGCCATCATTTCATCTTTAAGTCGAATAATAACACAATAAATGTCAATAGCCCCATTTGTATTTAATGCGCACGCTGCCGAAAGGCGAAAAACCCATAATTATTATGTTTTTTATAGATAAATTGTTTCGAGAAAATGTTCGTGCATATATTTGAATTTAATTTTATAAGTGACTCAATCCAGTATTTATTTTCTGACGTTTTCAAAGTACCTGCTGACCTAACTGATTATGATGCAACAATACTATTTATAGATTTACTAGATATATATCAAATTCATTTCAACAGGAAATATGGTTATATGATAAAACAGATATTGAAAAATTTTCAAAACAATTGAACTCTAAAAATTGGATAGGACTTTTTTTCTGATGCGGACGTCGATGAAATGTGTAGATTATTTACCAATAAGTTTCTTGAAATCGCAAGGGAAAGCATTCTAACTAAAACGGTTACCATAAGAAATAATGATAAGCCATGGTTTAACAGTGAACTTAGGAGAGAAATCCGTAGAAGAGATAGATTTAGAAAAACAGCATTTAAATCTAAAAGAGCGGCGGATCTTATAAAGTATAAGAAACAAAGAAATAAAGTAAATAATTTGAAAAAAGCTGCAAAAGAAAATTTTGAAAAGAACTTGATAATATAATATTGGATAATGCTACAAATTCTAAAACCTACTGGAAAATTATGAAAATGTTAATAAAATCAAATAAAGGCTGTTCTAATATACCCCCACTTCAGAATATAATTCAAGATCATAGTTTGGGAGATGTAGTCTATGGGGACGACGAGAAATGTAAGCTACTGTATTAAATACGTATTTTAGCCAAATTTCGTCAGTGACGGATGAAAATGATATTCTCCCGAATTTTAAACTTAAGACAAATATACATTTAAACAATATTATTATCAGTAAAGAAGAAATTGTTGACATAATAATAAAAATCTTAGAACCTAATAAAGCATCAGGGTCAGACATAATAAGTCACAAAATGTTAAAAATGTGTCCTGAAAAAATAGCAATTCCACTTCAATTGATTTTTAATAAATCTCTGCACCAATGCAAATATCCATCTATTTGGAAGACTGCAAATGTTATTGCAATATTCAAAAGGGGCGACAGTTCAATACCATCTAATTATAGGCCAATATCACTAATTAGGTGCGCAGGAAAGATAATGGAACGTGTTATTTATAAATATGTTTTAACCACATGCAAAGAAAGAATCTAATATATAAATAGCAGTCAGGTTTTCTTCCTAACTGTTCCACAGTCCATCAGTTGTTAGAAATATACAATTGTATTCTAAATTCACTCGAGAAAAAGGAACTAAATTGCTTTGTTTTTTGTGATTTTTCTAAAGCATTCGACACAGTTTGGCATAAAGGGTTATTACATAAATTGAAATCGTATGGTGTAAATGGAAATTTATTAGAATGGTTTAAAAACTATTTAAATAATAGACAGCAAAGAGTAGTTATAAAGCAATCATCTTCTGGGCTTTGTAATGTGACTGCTGGTGTTCCTCAGGGATCGGTATTAGGTCCTTTATTATTTATCATTTATATTAATGATATAGCCGAAAATCTAGTCTCTCTCTGCAGACTTTTTGCTGACGACACGTCGTTCAGCTACTCTAGTCGGGGCGTTTCACAGATACAATCTGTGATTGATCACGATCTTAGAGAGCTGAACGATTGGTCAAGAAAATGGTTAATGTCGTTTAACCCATAAAAACAGAAATTATGTTATTTTCAAATATATCACAGCCAGAAATGAGGTTTTCATAAAATAAGATAGATATTCCAGTTACTACTTTTCATAAACATCTAGGAGTCACTTTTAGCAGTGATGCTAAGTGGAACATACATATTGAAAATATTATATGTAGTGTTTCAAGGCACCTAAATGTACTAAGGAAGCTTAAATACAAACTTAATCGTAAAAATCTAGAGAAACTCTATTTAGTCTTTATAAGACCCCTTTTCGAGTATGCCTGTGAAGTTTGGGATAACGTTGGTGTGGGTTACTGTAATAAACTCGAGCTACTGCAGCCAGAGGCTGCTCGAATTGTCACAGGCCTACCAAGTTTTACTAATACAACTAATATTTATACTGAAACTGGGTGGGAGCCTTTAGCCGAGCGTAGGAAACGTAGAAAGCTACAAATGTTTTATAATATACAACATATAGCTCTGCACCAGCATATCTGTGTAATCTAATACCACCAACTATACAAAGCACTTCGGTGTATCCCTTGCGTAACGGTAATAACATTATGACCCCTTATTGTAGACTGTCCCTGACTAACGAATCATTCATACCATCAACTATTCGACAGTGGAACAGTTTGGATATGTCGATCCGTAATGTTGATTTTATCTTTAAATTCAAATCCGAACTGAAAAACATGAACCCATGTATAAAAGTTCCGAAGCATTATGAATATGGACAGCGTAAATTTAATATTGTCCTAACCCAGCTAAGATGCTTAGCTTCATTTTTAAACTTTGATCTTTACAGAGTTAATATTATTTCTGATCCATCCTGTCGCTGTGGATCTAACCGTGAAGATTCGTATCATTATTTCTTTGCATGTTCTAAATATACCAACATCAGAGACAGATTATTTGAGAACCTTTCCTGGCTGCCCAATTATTGTCCAATAAATCTAGAACTTTTAACATGTGGTAACCCGTTATTGTCCACCGAGCAGAACAAACAAGTTTTTAAACATGTATTTGAGTATATCAAAGGGTCAGAAAGATTCCACGTTGATTAATAACTTGTATACAGGGTTCTTGAAGCACACAATTCATCACCCCCCCTTTTTTCTCTAATTATTCGTTTATCTTTGCTGATTTTTTTTTCTGGTACATTCCATTTATCTCATGTATTGTACAGATCTTATCTTACACATATAATATATATTGTATTAAATTGTATGCATGCTCCATAAATGTTCTTTTGCAACACATTGTATATTTGGAGAAGACTTCATAAGTTTGTCTAACTTGTGTCTTATCCATTTTGCAAATTTGAGCAAATAAAATATGTTTAAACTAATTTAATTTTATCCGCACAACAGTAATCCGCCTGGCTTCTTAGCTCAAAAGTAAATTAATATATGCATTTTATTCTCTCATCTATTTTGTTCTCCCTTCATCTTTATGCCTATTTTGTGCATATTTCAGGATGGTGCCCAAAGCAGTGTTTATTTCAAACTAAGTTTAATCCCTACACAGATGTCTTTTGAAGCAAAAGGTATTATTTTGTACTTACATCATGAAATTTACTACCAAGTATTTTATGATTTTATTTAAGAATACTATAATTTTTTTTGATGGGATGGAAGAAGAAAATTTTAATTGAAAATGTCATTTATTACTTAAATGACGAAAACATGATCATAAAACATTTACATAATAATAGATAGAAAAATTGTAACTACTATAATGAGGACCCCATCCCATCAAAGATGGGGATATTATTCGCCACAGTATTGGAACAAATTTTTTGAAACAATACCGCCATCCTAGCCTGTGTTGAAATAAAAAGATAAAAGCACGACAAAACCCGTAAGTCATTAAAGCTGATCATTAGAGTAGATTAAGAATTTGTTATTTTTTATATATAATTAGTTTGACCTCTATAACACGAACATCTGTGTCATTTGTAGCTGTACAGCTTTCCCCACTGTCATTTCAATAGCTTAGGTCAGGAAAATGGATAAAATCTTGACACTACTTTCTCTAATGTTGACCACTTAATTACTTCTACAGTTTTATGGAGCAAATCATGAACAAACTGTCTCATAACTGACTACTTATAACTTATGCCACAGATTTTATATGTGTTTCTCGTATGTATTTGACATAAAAATTGTGTTATTCTATGTAATTGTAGAGTTTAAAGCTTGGTCGACACCTCAATTAACAAAACAAAAAATGCTTAACCATGCCATGCTTGCAACAACAATGAAGTGGAAACATATGCACATTCAACAAACAAGATATATTTACATGATTTTTTTTTTAAATATTTTATTTATTTATTTCAATATTAAATGTAATATAATACTAAATTCTAGTACTGAGCTTAAATCTAATGAATGAGAAAAAATATATCCCACTTAAACTAAATTAAAATTAAAATAATGTATCGGAATGGGCTGATCGTCCATAAAACAGAAAAGAGGACCGCGTAGTTGACCTCTCAACTTGCAATGTTGCCATACCGCATTTACCGGACACAGCATTGGGTGTTGGGCATTGCTAATTATTAAACATTTTTGGAAAGGTTTTTAATTGTAATGTTTAAAATGTGTCATATTCAATTCTAAAGCGTTGGTCTGAATTTTATTGTTGAAAATAAAATGAACTGCATCTATGGAAATGTTATTTCGATCATCTGAACCAGAACCAGTGATCTCACCTACCATGAGAAGCACGAAACGCTAGTTTATACAACCATATTTCTTAAAGTTGACCTCAACCTTAAACAACTCCAGATTCGAATGATGCAGACGATCGGCGTGATTTATGACCAGTGTAATTAAACCATGTGTAACCTTGACACTTTTCCTCAAATTCCATCTTTGTGAGAAACTGAGTGCACAACTATAGGCTCAATAAATTACACGATTATGAATTAAATTATTTATTCAACAATATCTAAATTTTTTGGGCTGAAACGGGTAATGTAGTGTTATCTCACATAACATATGTTTTACAAGACTGCCGTCTGCGTTACATTTTCCGAGGTTAATGACTTAGGTCAGTGACCAAGTTATTCTATTTGTTTGTATCATATATTTTAGATAGGGTTGTAATAAAGTTAGTTTAGCTGCAGACGTTTTATTGTAAACATGTTTCCAGACCCATACAAAATGGTGGCCAGTGTAAAGTTTAACTTACACAATATACTTTGTTAAAACTGTTCTAACAAAAGTGGACTAAAATAATAATGGCATCATTTAAAGTATCAAATCCCGATCAGTTCGATTTTTCGAAACCGGAAAGCTGGAACAAGTGGATGCAGCGATTCGAGAGGTTAAGAGTTGCAAGTGGTCTTGGGGAAAAAGATGGAACTACTCAAGTAAATACTTTAATATACTGTATGGGAAGTGAGGCTGATGAAAGTTTTTCGTCTTTTAATCTAACCAATGACGATAAGAAAAAGTTTCAAGTAGTCAAAGAGAAATTCGATGGATACATTATTCCTAAAAGGAACGTGATATTTGAAAGAGCGAAATTTAACAAGAGAGTGCAAACAACAGACGAACCTGTTGATCATTTTATCACAGCACTTTATACACTATCGGAACATCGTGAATAAGGAGATATGAAAGACGAACTAATACGTGATCGCATTGTTGTTGGAATTAAGTTGTCCGAGAAAATGCAACTGGACCCGGACTTAACATTAGAGAGATCAATAACTTTAGCAAAACAAAGCGAAGCAGTAATGAAGCAACAACCAATCATTCGAGGTCAAATAGAAGAAGAGGCAAATCTTGACGCAGTGAAACAGCGTAGAAATAAACCACAGCAACAATTTCGTAAACCTTTGCACAAACCAATGAACGAAACAAAGCAGCAAAATAAATGTACTAGATGCGGAAGATCGCCGAACCATAATAGAAACAACTGCCCAGCCAAGGACGCTGCTTGCCACAAGTGCTCTAAAAATGGACATTTTGCGACAGCATGTAAATCAAAGAGCGCCGTCGGAGAAATTGAACAATATGCGTTTCTAGGAGTGATCGATTCTGAAGGCTCGGAACCGTGGAATGTCAATTTGAGTGTGAAAAATACGGAAATAAAATTCAAGATTGATACAGGTGCAGATGTCACTGTGATTCCGGAATATATCTTCAGGAAATTACAAAATTTGAAATTAGTGAAAACGAATAAAATTCTATTTGGACCAGGTCAGAAGCAGCTTCATGTTCTCGGAAAATTTAAGTGTGAATTAAAATTAAAAAGTGTTAAATCAAATCCGGATATATATGTGGTTAAAGGATTAAAGAATTCGCTATTAGGGAGACCTGCAATTCAGTCTTTAGAATTATTATCAAAATCAAATGTGGAAAATGTTGAATCTCTGGAATATAAATATAGTGCTTTATTTCACGGATTAGGTAAAACTAATTGGGAATACGGTATACTATTAAGCTTAAACCAGGATATATACCGTTTGCGTTGTCAACCCCAAGACGTGTGCCACTTCCGTTAATGGAGAAAGTGAAACAAGAACTTCAGAGAATAGAAAACATGGGCGTTATCTCGCGTGAAGATAAACCTACAGAGTGGTGTTCTGGAATGCTAGCTGTGCCGAAAAGCGACGGAAAAAACGTTAGATTCTGCGTAGACCTAACAAAGTTAAATGAGTCCGTCCTTCGTGAAAATCATCCCCTGCAGTCTGTGGACCAAACTCTAGCACAGCTAACTGGGGCTAAAATCTTTAGCAAAATAGACTCAAATTCAAGTTGTTGGCAAGCCAACTTGTCAGAAGAAAGTAAGCCGCTGACTACTTTCATAACGCCGTTTGGCCGGTACCAGTTTGAGCGTTTACCGTTTGGAATTTCCTCTGCGCCATAGTTTTACCAAAAGCGAATGAGTGAAACTCTAGAAGGGTTCGAAGGTGTAGTTTGTCACATGGATGATGTACTCGTGTACGGTAAGAATCAGGACGGGCATGACTGTTGGTTAGATGCCGTTCTAAATAAGCTAAAAAGAACTGGTATCACTGTAAATGCAGACAAATGTGAATTTTCACGTAGTCAATTGAAATTTGTTGGACATATTATTGACTCTAAAGGCATACGTGCCGACCCTGATAAAGTTCGAGCTATTGCCGAAATGAAAGCTCCTACAAATGTGTCAGAAGTTCGTCGATTTTTAGGAATGGTTAATCAGCTAAGTAAATTCTCAGCATGTCTTACGTCAATTACAGATCCGTTGCGTGAACTTCTTAGAAAGAAAAATGAGTGGAACTGGGGACATGCACAAGAAACAGCATTTGTTGAAGTTAAGAATGAACTAAACTCAACTCCTTGTTTAGGACATTATGATCCAAACAGAGAGACAATAGTATCCGCAGACGCTTCATCAGTTTGGCCTAGGAGCTGTCTTAAAACAGAAAATGTATAAGGATAAATGGATACCAGTTGCGCATGCAAGTCGTAGCCTGTCGCTACTGAAAGCCGTTACGCACAGATCGAGAAGGAATGCATCGCTACAACGTGGGCATGTGAGAAATTCTCAGATTATCTAATCGGGAAAACTTTCGCAATTGACGCTGATCATAAGCCGCTGGTGTCATTGTTGGGAGCAAAAATTTAGAGGAATTGACTCCGAGATTGCAAAGATATTGAATGAGACTGGTGAGATTTCAGTTCACAATTTCATGTTCCAGGAAAGAAATTGATAATTGCCGATACTTTAAGCCGAGCACCGTCCGGTACTCAGGAGAAAAATGAGAAAGATTTTGAATCCAAAACAACTGCTTTCGTTGATATGATCATGAAGGGATTACACGTGTCAAACAAAAGACTCGATGAAATTCGCGAAAAGCAGGCGAGTGACCCGATAACTAGTGAACTTTCAATCCTAAGTCAAGAAGGTTGGCCTAACAAATCTAAAATTAGGCGTGAAATAATACCGTATTGGTCAATGCGTTCGGAATTCTTTGTAACTGATGGAATACTAATGAAAGGCACGTGTATTGTCATACCAAGTGTCATGCAAAGATACATTATTAACAGACAAGAAAACTTTTGATGCAAAGCAGCAGTTCGCCGCCGATTTATTCTGCATTCTGCACGCGTTTGTCAAAATGATAATAATTTTACGGGACACATTTTAAAGCATGTTTTTATGTTATTTATTATGTTCTTTCAATGCAAAATACAGACTATCTCGACAATATGGCAGCTATAAGAGAAGATAATCTCAATTTTAGATTGGATTAAAAACATTGTACATGTAGAGGACCAGATAAGCATAAATAATCACAGTTTGTTTTTATATAACATAAAAGCTTACGTAGCAGGCATCTCAGATTTTCAATAGAACTAAACTCACATTTTCTAAGGACTATCTCATGAACATTCGCTTAGAAAGCATTGCAATTTCAAAAAGAAAGCATTTGAACTTTTTTCCCATAAGGTTCTATGTAAAGCTAAGTCCTGCAGTTGTGGCTGGTTAGAATTGTCGATTTCTAAATTTGCGCACATGAAATCTTTTGTCATATATTAAATCATAAATATACTTGAATTTAAACTAATATTAACGTGGTTCAATTAAATTATTGGCAAAACATTAATTTTATTTACTTACAAATGTCGGCATACTCCGGAATTGTATACACAAAATAGCCTTTTATTCTGGTTTCCGATTTTAAAAGCTACGCTCGTCGATAGAGCCATCACCGAAAGACAGGATAAAAATGGTCTCCCTATATTATTAACTTCCGTAAATTGAATACCAACAAAATGTATTATTAGATGAAACTTTGATATCACCCAAGCATTTTTGCAGTCAAACCTCATACATCATCTTGATTTTTCACTCAAGTTAAATGATTGACATTCTTGTTACAAAATTCTGTTCATTTACGGTATGTCACAAAGTGAAAACTTCACTGATTGTATGTATAAATTTATTATCTCATTAGTTGGTCTATTATCTTAGGATAATCTTTTGAAGCTGGACAGTTGTAATTAATAATGCATCCAGAGGGAATACACGTTATCTCTAGAAGTGATTAAGGATTTTTATTTGTTTTGACTAGCCAGTATTAAAATTTATGTGACCACATGTTAAGAATTAATTACCCAAATAATGTTTCCACTTTGAATTTTAATTTGGGAAAGAAGCTTAGGGACAGTACAGACGTGGGTCTTTGTTAAGAGAGAGATGCTAATTATAATGTATATATTTATACATATAGGTGTACATTTTATGTAATAGTATAGAATAAATGTGTATTCTGAACGTGACGTCAACTTTGTATTTAGTAATCAGTTACGTTACAAGCAAAGGTTGTGACACCGTAACTAAGTGTACTTCGAAATATTTTCTCCTTCATCCATCGTTAGCAACGAAAGTGAATACAAATATATCGCCGCCCTATAATTACACGAAGCACATCAAGGGATTGTTAAATGTCGCGAGCGAGCGCGTAATACTGTGTGGTGGTTAGAAATAAATAAACACATAGAAGACGTTGTTAAAAACTGTAGAAAATGTGCAGAGAATAGAAGTGATCATGCGGAACCAATGATAAATTCGGAATTTCCACACCGTCCATGGGAAAAAGTCGCATCCGACTTGTTTGAACACAATAAACAGTCTTATTTGCTAGTTGTGGACTATTATTCCCGCTTTATTGAGATTGCAAAGCTGTATAGCACTACCGCAAATTCCGTTATAAATCACCTTAAATCTATCTTCTCTCGCCATGGAATTCCTAGCATTTTTATGTCGGACAATGGACCGCAGTAAAGTGGATACGCGTTCCAGGACTTTGCTAGACAGTATAAGTTTGGGCATAGAACGAGCAGTCCAAAATACCCGCAAAGTAATGGATTGGCAGAAAGAGCTGTCCGATCGGTTAAACAAATACTCACAAAATCGTGACCCTTATTTAGCATTATTGGCTTATCGTTCAACTCCACTAGAAAATGGATTCAGTCCATCTGAATTACTAATGGGAAGGCGTTTACAAACTACACTACCGATTGCAAACGTTGAACTTAATCCGAGACGATATAACAAACAATCAGTTCGATCGATCGAGAGAGAGAGAGAGAGAGAGAGAGAGAGAGAGAGAGAGAGAGAGAGAGAGAGACGTTACAAACAGCAACAGAAATTTCACTACGATGGACGCCATCGTGTCCGTAGTTTCGATAAACTTTCTACCAATGACGATGTTTATGTAAAGGATCAACATACTTGGGGGACAATTAAACGTAAAGCTAAAACTCCTCGTTCCTACATAGTACAAACAGAGAACGGAGAAGTCAGGAGAAACAGAAGTGATTTAGTGAAATCTGAGTCGAACGATGACAATAGTGATAATAATGATAACAAGCAAAGAAATGGGTTAAACCCATATCCAGAGATGTTCGATTTATCTGTTATAGGTGTATCCGATTTGGTTTAATAGTTTGTTTTTTCAATTTGTTTTATTTAAAATTTCATCATATGCTGTAAAGGGTTGCAAATGTAGACGATTGTGAAAGGCAAGAAATTATCATCTTGATTAAAATATCTCAACTTTGAGAAGAGTACTTTAATAAAAAAAGCAAAGTTTTGGAAAGACAAATGTTTACCAATAAAAATACATTGATCATAGTCACGTGGTTCTGTGGAGGAAAAATGTGAATGTAAGATCAGCAGTTATCGCGTCCTCGGAAAATCAAAGAAAACATACCGACAAGTTACAATTTCTATTGATTTAATTTTACTGTAATTAAAATTGTTTTTAAAAGATTTGCAATAAAATAAATTTCAAACGTCAAACTAGCATTCATGTGCATAAACATTTATAAAATTTTCAGAATTTAAAAACAAAATTAGAAGAAGAGTCTTATTTTGCAAAACAATTTATGAGATTATTAACTTCTATGATGTTGATGACCTTTATTCGAACGTAAATGAATTTTTTTTTCCTTTTGTATAATTATATATATAACTTGCTTCGTTAAAATAGCTTAACATCAAAATGTGTAAATCTTGAAAATCTATATATTTTGTGCTTTTTTTCCTACTAATTTCCACGACATTGTCAGTCACTGATTCAGACATCATTTTTTTAAAAATAACATACCTATTTGAAAATCTAATTTTTATATAAATATCATAATCTAAATTTGCATTTTAGCGGCTTATTATGCGAGTCTAATTGGTCTTTCATTATTACCTTTCATCAAAGAAGTTCAGTGTCAGGTAATAAATAAACAAGGTACATCTAATATACAACTAATATAAAATTACATCACAGAAATATCTCTGCGCCCCCCCCCCCCCCCCACCTCTTTAAAACCATCACTACCACACAGGAATCGTTCACGAGAGTTTAGGATTTCGAAACCGTCAATAAACAAAACCTAGGGAAATTAAATTTAATGTTCAAGATTGACTAATTTTCTACGTAAAGGTTCCATTTTCTACCTTATAAATTATGAAATAATCCAGAAATAAGATCAAGGCTTTCTGGATGAGTGGTCACAAGCGCGTTAAACAAAATCTAAAAATGCACTTTTATTATCAAATTATCGAAGTAACTAATAAAAGAAACAGAAAAAATACATTTTATCATGTTAAAACAAGAATGCATAAACAAATTACGAAGCTTTCCATATAAATCATGAAATAATCCAAGAAATACAATTGAAGAGATGAAATGCATTACGTAATATAACATAACAAAATTTTAAAATGCCTTTTTCGTATCAAATTAAATAACTATTTAATAAAAGAAACGCAAGTATATACATTTTATTATGTCAAGAATAGAATGCATTAATAAAAATTGAAGCGATCTAGTAGTTAGACACTGGTATAGCGCGCATTAATATGCAATTTTGTCCATCTTTACTTCTTCTTATTAGATCTGGACAAGAAAATGTATTTTAGAGCTTGAAGGATTTAACAAATACGAAAAACTGTAAATGAAATATTTTCTTTAATATTAAATTAGCCATTTTATTACTTACAACGTGAACTATATTGTAGAGCATGGTTTTTCTCCTAACTACTCAATCGTACCCGAAAACAATTATATATCATTAAGAGATAATAAGAAGAGATCGAACATATGATAAACATATTAACGCTGACCTGCAAAAATCAGCTGATTTACAAACAAAATCAGAATCAACACATTACATTACGAGGTCAGGGAGAGTGTCAAAACTGCCAGTAAAACTTGACTTGTAAAAATTATTTCAGTGTTTAATTTTCATGAAGCCGATAAAGGGGGATGTAGTGTTATCTCACATAACATATGTTTTACAAGGCTGCCGTCTGCGTTACATTTTCAGAGGTTAATGACTTAGGTCAGTGACCAAGTTATTCTATTTGTTTGTATCATATATTTTAGATAGGGTTGTAATAAAGTTAGTTTAGCTGCAGACGTTTTATTGAAAACATGTTCCCAGACCATACAACAGGTAACACGCCATGTTGCTAAAAATAATTATACCTATTACTCCTAGCAATTCGCGTGGTGAATTGTGTGCAATGCAAAGTGGAATGTTTTCTCAAGCAACTTACTATTAATAGAATTTATCGATAGTATGTTACTTCAATTGTCACAAGACAAAAAATATGCTCTCGGATTATCTGAGTTAGGCACATTACTGCAAGTAAAATGCGCCTACGTAGGGTGACCGAGCTGAAACGAAGGTGTAGTAGTCACCAGACTACTTGACCCAGAGTGGCTTGGTAAGCAATTCCTGAGGGATATAGTATCGACTGACTTCCAAGTGGCACCGAAAACTTGTTTAAGGTAGACCCACGAGGACTGAGCTGAAAAGCAATCAGAGCAATGCCTAAATCCGATTATGTGCGTGACACAGTAATGTCTCAGGAAAGAACATTTTGGGGAATAATATGTTGGCCTTACATAATACTGATAAGCCGAACATATCAATACCCTGGCAACATAGTATTTTCCACTAAATTTGAGCACACCATCTTATCTTAGGGATGAAAGGGGTGGCAGGTGGGCAAAAACTTGCTAACACTCGGATAGTCAAACTAAAACTGACGGTGGACCCTATCTATAATCGTTAATGTCGGTGCACGTGTGTCAGTGATACCGTGGGAAATTTCTAACAAAAACAGTAAACCTCCCTGAAAAGTTATTGACGCAGCGGCACTGGTATAACATGTGAAAACCCCAAATGAAGATACCAAATGTCGAACAATGACTGGGGTAATGGGAAGTCAGGAATAAGTGGTGCTCAAACTGTCAAGACAGGTGCCTTGTATTGACAATTTAGAAAAAACTGTTAAAATATCTCTATTATAGACCGACAGGTTTCTTTATTAATCACCTTTACAAAAATAGTTTTCACGGTGTAAACCCAAGGTGTAAATTCGCTCCACACCGGCGAATTATTTGTTGCTGTTGAGTTGTGTTTTGTTTGTTTATTTCTTTTTTTAAAAATACTAAAAGGAAAAGAGAAAAGAGTAATAAAAGCATTTAGAAAAGTGTGCATTATATCACTTAGAAACTAATAACTAAATTACGCTACCAGAATACTACATCAATGAGTTTTTTTTTAATGGAGTTTAACGTCATTTTCAGCAATTACTGGCCATCCTTGTTTGGTTGATTGATTTTTATATATTTTGCACCGTATGAATTGTCAAAGAAAATATTTATTCTAAGAAAATAATAATCCTCTGATCGTTAGATATTCTAACATTCTCTCAGACTAGAAAAAGATACAAACTGTTCAACAAGTTAAAGGACGTTTCTTCTTGGAGACGTTTGGATTGTTGATGTTAATCTTCTATCTTATTCTCAACTGACCCGCCGTTTTGCAAATATAATGCAAATATCTTCATAACATGCAAATTCAGAATAGAAATAGCTGCAGAAATCTGGGGTTATATTTACAACTATAAGAATAAAACTGGAAGTTCGCTACATAAATTAAAAGTAAACAGCATGCATCTGTGCTAAAATATATAGTAAGGACTAACCTAGTTAAAAACAAAAAAAACTAAATATATCAATAAACTAATCCCTTTATACCGTTTTTTTTCATATTTACAAATAAAGCTTAAAAAATTATGAACGTGGAACTAAACACCATAAAACAAAATGAACAAGCAAAGTAACAAATGAAACCCCCCCCCCCCAAAAAAAAAAAACAAAAAACAAAACAAACCAAAACTTCTTATATAAACACTCAGCACAGGATATGCATAGTGAATACAAAATGCCCCATGACTTTATTTCATTCAAAAGAAATATCTTGTCAAGTATGCCTGATGTCTCAGAACCGTATGCATGATGTCTCAGAACCGTATGCCTGATGTCTCAGAACCGTATGTCTGATGTCTCAGAACCGTGTGCCTGATGTCTCAGAACCGTATATCTGATGTCTCAGAACCGTATTCCTGATGTCTCAGAACCGTATGCCTGATGTCTCAGAACCGTATGTCTGATGTCTCAGAACCGTATGCTTTATGTCTCAGAACCGTATGCCTGATGTCTCTGAACCGTGTGCCTGATGTCTCAGAACCGTATGTCTGATGACTCAGAACCGTGTACCTGATGTCTCAGAACCGTGTGGCTGGTGTCTCAGAGCCTTACGCCTGATGTCTCAAAACCTTACATGTACACAAAAAAAGTTCTACAATCATTATGCAAATTTAGAATCTATACATGCCTAAAGACTAAAATTGCATACAGTACATGACGAAATATTCGTCAGAATAGCAGACATCTATTGATCATACATCACACTACCTGCGGTTATTTTACAGGTGAACTTCATTATACTTTTACATGTATGTCATGATCATTTACGTAATTCTAAATTATTAATCACTTGACATGACAGTTAATGAAATATGTAAACTGTATTTTGATAAAAGTGTGTGTCTTAATACAGTTTCAACATTTAATTATTAGTGAGTTGGGATATAGGTGGAGGGGGTAGAGAAGCCATAGATTTCCAGCAATAGTAACAAAGAAAATGGTTGGCTCGCGATAAAAAAAAAAGAACAAGGTGTTTGGTCACATTAATTGAAAATGAAACAACAACCCAAAAATGAGAATTAAAAAACCTTCCAAGTGTTTTAACTCGTAACTAAACTCGAAATACGAAGTAAATGGGAGATAACCCTTGATACTTACGAGGAACGTTTTTTTGTCTTGTGTTTAACGCGCCACTTTCAGCAATTTTTCAGCTATATCGTGGCGTCCAGTTTTTATTGGGGGAGGAAGCCGGAGAATACGAGGAACGTATAACAGTGGATGATTCAGGGGGGGGGGGGGGCTTTACGGGGCAGCATCTATAATGCGGCTATAAACCCATGTGATCCAAACAATTTGTCTAGAGCGGACCCCTTTTTATTATTAAAGCGCCACCCTATGAGAAATCCTAGATCCACCATTGGTGTATATGTACAGATATGATTAAATTAACCACCCTGAAGTATATTATTTTGTCACTACGTTCTTAATAAGAGTTGCTAAAATATGTATAAAATATTTAACAGATAATAATATATAAAATAATACACAAAATTCTAAAGTATTCTTTATTAACAGATAGTCTTTCAACAAAGGTATACTTTGAATACACGATACAATACAATAAAAAGTGCTTTTGACATCAAAGGTTTCAGAAGAGGTTTTTGACAAAAGCATTTCCACATATTATTTTGCTTCTGACAATTCAACATAATTTAGTACATTGTGTAAGATGCCGGTGTAGAATTGTTAATATTACATCGACCAACACATAAAATCATTACTAAAAATAAATAATTACATATTTCCAATGGAATGTATATAATAACAATTCTTTACATGACATATAAGAATTTTCCACAATTCTGATATGAAAGGGGAGATAAATGAATAATATTTTTCGGATGGATCGATATTCGTATTTCATATGCAGCTAACTAAATGCAATTTAACTCTGAAAAAATGGTAAGAAGAAAAAGGATTATTTCTAAAAAAGAGAGAAAACTATTATGCTCAAGTCAAAGCATCAAAATAAGTGTTATTTACAGAGGCGTAGCATCGCATTTAATATTGGTACGGCGGAAGTCGTACCTGCCGTACCGGCTGCTACGCCTATGTATTTGAGTATTTGAAATGAGAGGAGAGTCAAGAGGCACCAATAAAAATAGAAAAATATGAACATTTTTTTTTATTATTTCTGAAAATTATTGGTACGGCATGTCGAACCTGCAAAAGTTATTGGTACGGTATAAGCCGTACCTGCCGTACCGGCTGCTACGCCTATGATTGATTTACACAAATTACTGTATTGAATACATTTATGAGTTCATACCTATCACGGTAACGATATCTTTTAATGCGATCCATAACGGTGATACTTACACGTATTCGAAGCCAAACGTATTACTTTACATTGCCAAACATAATGACTATAATATCTATTCATCGTCTTTTATTCATAGCAGATGTAATGCTTACATCATTAATCTCAAATTAGCTTGCACGTTACTAATCTATTGCAGTTTGAAATGTAATCTATAATTGTTCGAATCCACAACTCTTGAAATCATATTTTCCATTTATTGACAACTACGGACATCTTTAGATTTTAATGTGCCTATTCTTTATTTCTTTATTTACTGATCAGAACTCATTCCGGCTATACATCTTTTAGCTTCCAAGTTTCCCATTGAAATTTGTACTGATATGTTAATTTGTGACTTCTGCTAAGCATTTCCTGAAGTTGGCAATATCTGTTTACTGGATCATGAAGATTCTTTAACTTTGAATGAGTGGCAAACTGGATATGTTTGAACTGTAATATAAGATCAGTGGACAATAAAGTTTCAAGTAAATCATACTCACATCCTTCACAATTTATCGTAATCAAATCGATTTTGAAATTTCCTACGCCAAGTTTTCTGAAGAAATCCGTAGCATTAACAACTTTCATTGAGCAAGTTCCTTCTCCCGAGCCAAGAAATGGTGACGATGCATCACCTTCATTTCCTTCCATCCTGATCATAAACTTTTCATATCCGGCACCGAGTCCAAAATTATATGTTATAACATTCGTGTAATTTGCAAATCTCTGCTGAAGTCTTCGATAAAGTAATTTTAGTGGTTCCAGCATGACATAGTATTTTGGTTTGTATGTGTCTAAAAACACTTGCGCATCCTCCCCAACATTCCCTCCCACTTCAACTATAATGTTCTCCCCTGGAACAAGGTACGTATGATGAGTACGGCGTATCTCCTGTTGAGTTCCACTCCAAAAATCTTCATGTCCTTTCCAAAAGTCTGTTGGATAATCGTTAATACAAGAAGTAATTCTATTTGTTTCAGATGGCGTAAAATTCAAATATTTTCTTCTTGAAAAGTTATAAAAATGTTGTTCACTGAATACGTGATTGTTTCCATCACGAACAAATATGTGTAAGGGTTTTAAATTCTCCAACCCTGTTGTATTGTGTGTTTCTGGATCTTCAATGCAGACGTATTCCACCTTTTTTGTTGCAAACCTTAGTTGACAATAATATGGTCCGGCAATGTGCAAACACAAAAATAAAAGAATCGATATTAAAAGCACCCGCACAATACATCTTTTCTGGATGGATGGCTGCATTAGTTTTCTGCTGTATTCCATCCTGAAAATAAATACCAAAAAGATTTTACAGTACTTCATGCTGCAATTCTCATAGAAATAATGAGTCACTGATTGAGGATGTAAATACTACAGCTGATAAACACAAGGCGATAGAATGAATCACGTGATTTAATGAATTTCTTGGAAGAAAAACTGTCGACGGTCAACAGCTTGGTCCTTACCCGTTAAAAAAAATGGACGTCCTACAATCTTTTTTCTTAAATGGATTAAACCCATAAAACATAAACAACATGTTGTTTTTTTACTTGTAACATTGATACATGACGGCTAATAACTTGAACACATCATTAAAAAAAATAATAAGCACGTGTCCGATTCCGTACACATTGTCTTAGAAACAATTAATTTAAAAGTAGCCTGAATTTATTTCAGCACCGGTTTATTTGTGAATCATATATCGTAAATTAATGTTTACGGGTCATAATTGTAAATAATGGTTTTTATAGTCAATATGGGTCATAATGGATCAAATGTGACTTTCTCGTGCTATATGCATCACATGTTCATACATATATAAACACATTACACATGTCAATAAATAAATTAAATGTTTATTTATAAGCAAAACATATATGAAAATAAGGAAATATATAGTTAACTTGTTTGAGTTAATAGTGCAAAGACAGTCCGCATCATGTAACATGTTTTGCTTGTTTGATTTATTTTTGTTTATGTATTGTTTAACGCCACTTTCAGCAATTTTTTCAGCTTTATCATGGCTTCCAGTTTTTATTGAGCGGGAGGGGGAGACAAAGCCGACGTAA
Organism: Limnoperna fortunei; assembly: GCA_944474755.1. Classification (NCBI taxonomy): domain Eukaryota; kingdom Metazoa; phylum Mollusca; class Bivalvia; order Mytilida; family Modiolidae; genus Limnoperna; species Limnoperna fortunei. The sequence continues at coordinate 47,007,105 of OX104113.1, forward strand.
TAGAGAAAACCCCCGATCTACGATAGGAAAACTGGCAATCCTTATCAATTTAGATGTTTGCAGACTAGTAACAACCATGTTTTTTATTATGGTGCATCATGTTATACTTAGTCGACAAAACACATTACATTTTTTTAATCTCCTGCACTTGTAAGACTTGTGATGCACTTGTTCAAAATAATCCCTGTTTTTATACAATTAAAGAAATTTGAAAATGCAAATTTGTGCACAATAAGCTTGTAGAACTATTTGTGGGATAATATTTGAAATATCGATAGTAAATTTTGCGACTATTTATATCCCAGGACTGAGTAGTACAATTATAACGATCTGGATTATACCTTTTTTATGTTCTATTTACCGGACAGCATCTCGTCGTCAAACACAGAATTAATATCGCTGTTTAATCCATCATCCGATGAGCTAAATAATTTTGTGTGGTTTGAGTTTACTGTATATAACTTAGTAATATTCTTATTTACTTTACTAAAAATATACAAAAGCAGAAAAACAAATAAATTAAATATTTATTTCCTACCGATTCAGACAATATTTCCTGCGGCAACCTGTAGGAACCACACGCATATTTGCTTTGTGTATCCAAAGAATAACAAAACTATTTATAATCCAGGATTATCTCCCCAGATACATTAGTTTTACTTGAAGAATGTGCACTCGTAATGAACACAGAGTTATTTAATTCGATGATAATACGTTGCGGAAGATTTTATTTCCGTACCAAGTGTCTACAGTCACATTGAAGTACATGTTTCTAAATAAATGCAGTCTGTTTTCAGTCCAGAAAAAAATCCAGTTTCCTTAATAAAACTTTAAAAAATGACAAAGAGGTCAATTTTCAGTTACCCTGTTAATTGATTTTATGCATTTTATTACGTCCTTATTAAAAGCTGAATATTACGTGTTAATCATTCAATCGCTCTTAATACATTGTTTATAACTGACTTTGAATCATCAAATCGCATTTTGTTATCAACATTCTATCTGTATCATCCCAGGTGAAATGATATTTTCAACATATTTAACATTATCCTTCCTTGTAAAAGTTACACTCACGGGGGGAAGGGGGTCACTAAGGATACTTTTAGGTACAGGTGTGCGGACGGACTTTTGAAAACCCACCCTATTCATATATTTTCGGCCACTATAAAACAGGACCTAATCATATATTGAATGATTAAATCAGACCTATTCATATATTTATTACTGCACATCCCCATTGACAAAATAGTACGTTTACTACCAAATTGATAAATTGATGTTAATGGAACACTTTGTTTGTAAAATCACTGTGGTTTACATAGGCTTAACATGCTTAAGATGAGAATTGAGGCATGGAATATATTTAGATAATTTACAACTACCCAATGATATATTTTTCAATGAAAAAAGCTACCTATTCATATATTTTGGAGAGCTTAAAAAGTGACCTATTCGGGCCGCACATCCGTATTACCCTATATATACCAAGTTGCCCCCCCCCCCCCCCCGTGGTTACACTATATGATTCGTTGTAGCAAATTAGATATTTAAAAAAAATTAACCATTTTTGAACATATTTTAACATATATATAAATTTAACAAAGCGCACTATGCATACGTACATGTTCTTATTTCGAATGACAATTGATAGCATACTATTTCAAACCTTTTGATGAAACTGGTCCACTAAAAATGCTGTTAACTTGATCTTCTATATGTGTATGTTATATATGTATGTGTATATTTGACAGAATATATATCAAATAAGTTTGAATCATTTCCTTTAGGCACTGTGTGTTTATGTATAGAAATGTACATATCACTCCCCGTTAGGTACTATTGTTTTATACGGATTACTAAGGCATGATTACTTTGATGGGACAAAATTTTCAATTGAGGTAATTATGTCAATTATAAATATATATTATATATAAATTACCTGTCATATCTACTATTATAATCTCTATCATTCGCCATATCTTTATAACAAGTGAAAGCAGATTTCATATAATAATATATTACCCTAAAGGAAATGTGGTTTTTAGGATGGTTTTATTTTATACTGACAGTAAATCAGGCCACCCTATTGTACGTTTTGACAATGATGTAAATTTTTTAAAGAGTTGTGAAGCCCCCTCTCTCTTTTTTATAGAAACCTTGGATTTCATACAATAATTTTGCTGCTAACATTATCCGTGGTTACCTGTCTGTTACTTCGACACCAAGGAGTGCCACTTGAATAAAACCAAAAATGCTCGTTCATGGAAACACGTTGACAACCATTTAGAAAGAATGTGTCATGACACGTGCTGGCTACTTTATTATAGATAAACTGTTAGTAAAGGTGTTAACTAGTTACGTGTTAATAAAGATCAATTTGTTAACGATTATATCTACTATATTGAATTCCCCTACTGGAATACATAAATCAAATACAGCTCTCAACAGAAGTAATTCCACGCTTTAAGCCACTCTCCCGCACAGAGAACATAACTGGTTTCAAGATATAAACTCTTCCACACGTCATCCCCAATTTATCGCCGGACAATATGTTTTCGCCTGCTAATAATGTTTGTAAACAAAGACCGATGTTGATAAAAAAAAATACATAAGATCTTATTTATTTGTATATAGCCTTAGTATTTATACACCTTTGATACCGTTTTACGGTTTACTTAAAATTTACTGCGTTTATACTAGAGGCCTATCCGACATGAGAGATATCTCTTATGGCGTCACCAATGGTGTGGCAGAGGTGATTGTGGATGACGTAGGATATCCAAAATCCTCTGCTTGGAGATTAGCTTTAAGTCGGAACTGTAAAGCTTTTTAGGAAAGTTTTGGTCAATCAGTCTCATTAGAACAAATGCATTTTACGCTACTAGAATAATACCGTTTCTTACATTCGTGTTATTGCCATAAAAATTTTCCTTTTTTGTGAAGACTTAATTTATCTACTTAACAGACATTTTTACAATCGTTTTTTACCTGATCAATTTTTTAATTGTAGCTAGGGTTCTAAAGATATTCTTCACAGTAGTTCGGATGTTTTGTGCGGAATATTATGTAGCTCGGAAATTCAATTTACAGAGAAATTAGCCACAGCTTTAAGCAAAATTATTTTCTGATGCAACAATTTAAGCAATTATCTGACTATGTTGACACTGTTAAGCACGATTATTCACGATCCATCTGAACGACAGCTGGGACTATCGGTAATTAGTAGATCTATACACTGTTAATTTGTCTCTATTATATATAAACAGGTGCAATAACTGTGAGACGTTGGTAAATGTGCCATTTGTACAGGTGTATTTTTTGGATTGAAATAATCAGGATGATTGACGGGATTTCGTAATTTCCGTCTGAAATTTTATTGCATTTCACCGAAGAGTGACATTCTTAATAATAACAAATTATAATATATAAATTTTTAGAAATATATACATGGCATATCGCATTTTGCACATTAAGTTTAGTTAGTTACAATGTACGAAAGTACCCTGATTTCGCTGGGATCAGACTTGGAGGGTAGGCTTTTTAGCCACTACAAAACTCGAAATTTATTCTTCCAATACATATTACTCCTTCCTTGTCCAATAATAGTCAAAATTTTGTTCTCTTCTTAGAGTAACATTGATTTATTGTTTGTAAACTGTTCTCGCCATATTGTACTAAGGGGAAATAACTATTCTACATTGAATTATATCTACATTTGTGTGTTTGAATCGGGTTAACTCTATTTTTTAGCAATATCATATTCCAGTTTGAAAAGCCTGAACCTTCGGAAGGAAAACAGGTTATCCTTGTAAATTACCTTGCCAGTAGTATACCTAGAACACGCTACTTGTGTTGACACACTGGTGGTCAATGACAACAGCCACAGATTCCACAGTCGTTTATGTGAATAACTACGTAATCTAGTATGCATTTATATAATTAAACAAAAACCATTTAATGTTAGGAAACTTCCATGTGTTAGCCAAAGAGTTCCGAGTTGTTTCAAAATATAGTACTCCTAGGTAAGTCTGTATGTATACCTTTACAACGGTGGCACAAGTAGCCAGGGTAGGAAAAACAGAAGCCAGGGTAGGAAAAACGGTGGCACCAGTAGCCAGGGTAGGAACAACTGTGCGTCTAAGAGTAAAAGTATCGTACTAGGTATATACATATAATATTTTCAATACGTATTTTATGCAACATTAAAAAATTTTCATAAGGCGTAAAAAATGCATCACAATATCATACTTAAAGTAGCTATATCATGTTCTAAGATAGAAGAAGTAATATTATATACTCATATAGAAATCTTTATTTTGATTCGCTTAGACGCCGTCACGTGAAGTGTGAGATTTTGCTGGGTCAACCGGTAACCGTTGGGTCGTATGATAAGGTCACCCTCGCATGAGATTTTGCGAGATTTTGCGTTTGGATAAATGTACGTGTACGTAATAAAACATTCAAACCAAACCGGTAACCGTTGGGTCGTATGATAAGGTCACCCTCGCATGAGATTTTGCGAGATTTTGCGTTTGGATAAATGTACGTGTACGTAATAAAACATTCAAACCAAACAGTATTATATGTTAACATATTTCTGTCTACATTGTATGGGCTGGATGTTGCAAATATTGAATTGTTTTCATTTGTATATTCGATAAAATATAACAGTTATCACCCTAGTTGGTATGTGACCCGGCATTTCTTTCCCCTCGAAAAGTAAGGTCACCCTCGGGGCAAGCCCTCAGGTGACCTTACTTTCTCGGGGAATGAAAAGCTGGGTAACACACCAACTAGGTTGATAAATGTATAATATACACGTATGACATAAACTATAACCTAACACAATTAAATGCCAGTTATCTATTTTAACAATAGTGTTGCGATAATTTAAAACATCTAAAAATCATTTTGCTATTCACATTATAACAGTAGCCGACTTAATTATTTAATGCATCCCCTAAATCGCCAATAAAAAATAACATAAATAATAAACAAAAATAACATAAATAATTGGTCCGTGTTTTTTTATACTTTACCGAAAGCTATTTTCATTAAAGTATACGTGACATGATTTTTCCATGCGTAAACTTCATTTTTCTCTTAAATTTTTAAAAAGCTGCAACATTATCTATTCATTGTCCAGAGGCCATAGAGTTGTGTCTAAAAGTGTAGTTACATTTTTAACTTGATTTAATTTATTAATTGCTTAGGACACAAAATAACAAAATATAGGGTTTTACTTTCAGGCAACGTTAACAACAAATGTAATTTCGAGTAAGAAAAAGTTAATAGTTATATGGGGGGGGGGGGGGTCTTATATGGCATTTCCGATGTTTGCCGACCATTACCGAGGTCTGTCCATTAAAAGACCATAGACATCCGGGACATCAGCCATGGTCACGTGGTCAATTGGAGTCTGGATACCTTAAGGGTTAAATCAACAAGAAATGCTTTTCCCATACGTCAATGTGTCATGGCTTGTTGCAATTTTTATAGTCTAAAGATTTTACACAGAGTATGATATTGTCTATATTATCTTTAATGAGCATTTGAAAATCCTTGTTCTGTTAAACATATATCTAAATTATTATTACCAAGTTGCTATTTTTATTTGGACTCCAATTGACCACTTGACAGCTTCCGGTAAGTTGTGCGACCGATCCGCCTGGCTTGCTAGCTCAAAAGTAAATCAATATATGCATTTTATTCTCTTATTTATTTTTTAAGTTCTATTTAGTTTCTTCCTTTACCGTTCTGCCTACTGTGGTTCCATTTATTAGTGTACTCAAATACTAAAATCATTATCTTAATTGAAGTAATGATTAATAAAGTAGTCTGTTTACACCCTACATCCGGGTGATTTATGGTGTTGTGAGGAAAATTGTGAGCTCCAAAGTTTTTTCAAGAATAGTGTAATTCGAGTGTTTATTTATTGTCGAAAAGTGATAAAAAACATTAAGTGTGTATCCAGGATGACTAAGTTGATTCTTAATGGGGATGAATTGTCATTTATTGTTGGTTTGGAGGACAATCCTATGAGTCGAATCGCGGCAAAAGATTTTGTGGACAGTGTAATGGCGGACAACAAGGTGATAAATACGGAATCGGACAATACAGTGAGTACAGTGAGTAAATCTTTTATTACAGAAGCTGAACTTGAAGTGCATAATAAACCTAAACCTACTCTTAGAAAACGCTCTTTGTCCAGTGAAAATGAACTTTGTGCAAAAAAAACTAAAATGTTCACCCTCGTCAGAACCCCCAGCACATTTAGATACAATTGTGAGTATGATTAGTGAACTGTCAACAAACTTTTTATCTGTGGCGACACGCCTTGAAAAGCGTATAGCTGTTATTGAAGAGAATATCGAGAGAAAATTAACAGTAAAATTTAACACAGTGATAACGGACCGGATTAACAATGAGGTTGATAAATTTAGAGGGGATGTCAACGATGAATTTAAGGGCATTCAAGAAAAAATAAACAAACTTGAGAAGTCATATGCAGAGGTAGTAGCGGGAACTCCTAATGAACAGAGGGTACAGAATCAACAGGTAAATCTGAATCTCATCGTGAAAAACTTAGTGTACGATAAAAGAGAAGATAATGACAAAACTGTGCTCAACTCGAAGGTATCGTCGCTTCTTAAAGATGGTCTAAAATTAGCGAATGTAAAATTAGTAGATGTTTCACGTAAATCAAGTCATTCCGATAGTAAACCGGGGGTTGTGATTATGACAGTCGAAAATATTGATCAGAAAAAGGCAGTGTTGAAGGCGAAAAGTTGCTTGAAAAAATCGTCTAAATTCGGAAAAGTGTTTATTGAAAACGATCTACCTTTACAACAGAGGATTACGAACGACAATAACCGAGCATTATTGAAAGCCCTAGGCAAAGAGAAGGAATTTACGATTCGATCTGGACGTGTAGTGAGAAAACAGGATAATTCATCAAATGGTAATGAGAGTTTGCGTAATGATGTCAATACGACACACAAAACAGGTGACCGAGTTCGAGGTCAGGAATACACAAATAGGCGGAGCTACAATAACAACAACAACAACAACAAAAGAACACGTGGTGGATGTGGTGGTTTTGACTCGTCAAGAGGAAGGTGGTAGTTCGATTGCGGGTTTTGGAATATCAACGGATGGCATAAGAATGTAAATAGCGATAAAAATAAACTATTGTCAACATGCATTAGTGATTTAAATTTGCATATAGTTGGTTTAGCGGAGACACATCTTACAAATGGTGATGATATCAGAGTTGATGGCTATTCATGGTTTGGAAACAACCGTAAACAAATACATGTGCGTGCACGGTCTGGCTCTGGTGGTGTTGGTGTGTTAGTTAGAAATGATGTTTTAAATAATTTTGATTGTTGTAAAATTGATGATTCAAATGATGGTATTTTATGGTTGTGTTTTTCAGATAAGTGTAATGATAATTATAAGTTTTATATATGTGTGGTTTATTTGCCGCCAGAAAATTCGGCAAGGTCAGTTAATATACATGAATTTTTAGATTTATTAATGTCAGATATGTATACTATACCAAATAGTAGTCCATTTTTCTTGTTTGGAGATTGGAATAGTAGGGTGTCTAATTTACCAGATTTTATAGAAGGGGTGGATGTCCTCCCCGAGCGTCATGTTGTAGATTTTACTTGTAATAGTTATGGAGAGATACTATGTGACTTTTTAAGCAATACAAACTGTTGTCTATTGAATGGCCGTAAGACAATCAAGAATGACTTTACCTTTGTATCGACCAGGGGAGCATCAGTAGTGGATTATTGTATCATCCCGTATGAACAGCTGCAGCATTTTGACAACTTTGAGGTTATACGTGCTATTGGACTTATAAACAATATTTATAGGGTTGGAGAATACGACCCAAAACACATTCCTGATCATTCGGTACTGCGATGGTCATTTAACTTTATGTCAACAAATGATACATGCAAGATCTCATCTCTATCAGACAATTGTAATCCGAAAGCAAAAAGATCTGTGAGATATGACACGAGGAGCGTCCCAAACGACTGGATGTCAGATCCTGAGACTTTGAATAAACTTAATGTGTTAATCAGCAACCTAGAAACGAATCTGATAAACCAAACAAATCTTGACATTTGCTATGATGAATTTATTCAAACTATTCAAGTTGAAATGGAGAATAAACTTAATAAACGTACTTTTGATAACGGTCTAAGTAACAAAAGTCGAAAATTAAAGAAACCGTGGTGGTCTGATGCTCTTACTACTTTATGGAACAACACATGTAAAGCAGAAAAGGAATGGCACAAGTGTAATACCCATATAAAGAAACATAAACGTCAAACATATGTAAATATTAGAAAAACTTTTGATCAGGAATGTCAGAGAGCTAAACGTAGATATTGGCATGATAAACAAACTGAACTCTGTAATTTACAATCAGTTGATCCAAGGGAATTCTGGAAGAAGATAGGGAAGATTGGGGTTGGGAATGAAAGACTGAAATCTATCCCGATGGAAGTTGAAAAAGACGACGGTGTAATCTGTAGTGATGTTAACTTTGTATTAAATAAATGGAAAATGTCTTATGATAATCTTTTGAATAACAATTGTATGAATGGTAGTAATGTTAATAATGTTACAAATACATATAGCATTAATCATTGTTATGATGAATTTTTAGACAGTGTTATTAATTTTGATGAGGTATTAAATGTGGTAAATAATGCTAAAAAAGGGAAAGCTCCTGGCATTGACTTGATTCCCTCAGAGTTATTGAGAAATGATTTCTTAATATTATTATTACATAGAATATTTAATTTATGTTTTAATTTTGGTATTGTGCCTTCATCGTGGGGTAAAGGGTTGATTACCCCCATTCCAAAATGCTCCACGTCAGATCCAAGAGATCCTTTGTCCTATAGGGGAATTACATTAGCACCTTGTGTATATAAATTATATTGTAGTATATTAAATGCAAGACTTGTATATTGGCTTGAGATAAATGATAAACTACATGATGAACAAAATGGTTTTAGGTCAAACAGAAGTACCATAGATCATATTAGTACACTTACGTCTATTATAGAAAATAGAAAGCTGAAAAAATTGCCTACATTTGCTGCATTTGTAGATTTTAAGAAGGCATATGATACAGTTAATAGAGATTTGCTCTTTCAAGATATAGAGCAGCTGGGAATAAGTACAAAGTTTTTATGTGCACTAAAAGGTATATATGAACATGTGGAATGTGCTGTGAAAGTAAATAACTATTTAACTGATTGGTTTAGTGTCAGCTCAGGATTGAAGCAAGGTTGTGTATTGTCTCCAATTTTATTTAACATTTTTATAAATAGTCTAGTAATAGAGTTAAAAGCTTTGAATAAAGGTATTGATGTTGGTGACATTAAGATAAATATTTTATTATATGCAGATGATATAGTATTATTAGCAGAAAATGAGAAAGACTTACAATTAATGTTAAATGTTTTGAATAATTGGTGTAATAAGAAATGTTTACAAGTAAACTTACAGAAAACAAAGATTATTCACTTTAGAAATCCATCTGTGTCTCAGACTAGAAATGTATTTATATTTGGTAGTGAATGTATTGAGATAGTATCAAAATATCAATACTTAGGTCTTTTGATTACACAACATCTAGATTATAATGAAATGGCTAAAGCAGTAGCCAAATCAGCAAACAGAGCACTTAGTTTATTAATTGTAAAGAGTAAAGCTCATGGTGGTTTCCAGCTCTCAACCTTTACCAAACTTTATGATACCCTGGTCTGGCCAGTAATTAATTATGGCTCTGCCATTTGGGGCACCCGAAGCTTTTCCTGTATAAACGCTGTCCAGAACAGAGCTATCAGATTTTTCATGGGGGTCGGAAAATATACCCCTAATGACGCAATAAATGGTGACATGGGCTGGAGGCCTCCTTGTGCTAAACAGTGGTCATCTGTCTTTAGACAGTGGAGAAGGTTTACTGTAATGGATAGAGATAGAATAAATTTTAAAGTTTTTATATGGAGTTTGAACCTTCATGCTAATAAGAAAAATTGGTGTTATAAGGTGAAAGATAAACTCAGAGAATGTAACTTTGGTAATTTTATTAATATAGATTGTGTATTAAGTAAACGGTCAATTGTAAATTTAGAAGATATAATTTTTGATAGATATAAATCAGAGTGGAATGATAGAATTTTGACCTTAGATGCAAGTAAAAAGTTGCGCACCTATAAATTGTTTAAAAATATATATAAGACAGAGAAATATTTAATGAATAACATTAACTATAGATATAGAAGTGCTTTTGCTAAATTTAGATGTGGTGTTACACCACTTAGAATTGAAACTGGTCGGTATGAGGGTAAAAACATTGAGGAGAGAAAATGTTTCTATTGTAATAGTTCTTCTATTGAAGATGAGAAGCATGTACTATTGTATTGTCCGCTATATGCAGATTTAAGAGTAAAGTTATTTCAAGAAATTAATAATTATAATGTGGAATTTTCAAGTTTGTCAGATGATCAAAAGTTTATATATCTCTTTAAAGCAGATGACTGTTTTTATAATGTTGCCAAAACCTGCTGTAACATTTTAAGTAGAAGAAATACCTTTTTATTCTCTTAACTAGTAATATTAACTTTTAAAGTTACATTTCCTTTTACTTTCATTTATTATTTTATTTGTAGATTGGTAATGTTAATGTAAGTCATGTTTTAAACTGTGTATACATGTAATAGTCTCTCATAATTCTGTTTAGAATGGCACTTGTATTTTGACTGAATGTGTTTTATATGTTTGCATGTAACTATAACTGTTTATTGTATGTGAATTTTGTGTATTTACAAGTGGTGAGACTTTAATAAAATATTGAATCTGAATCTGAATCTCTGTTTACACCCTTTATACTGATTTCTATCTTTAAATGTCACTAATTATTTTGTTACGTTTCTTGTAAAATTTTCCCCCAGGGAACTTTGTAACATCTGTACTGTGAATTGTTATTTTTATCCAGATTGGTTTTAATAAAATGACATTTTTATTAATTGTGTTAATTTTTTATATTTTTTACTCCGTATTTAGAAATGTACAGAGCTACACTGTATATGAATACCAAAAATTAAAGGCTTTTATGTTATGTTTTATTTTTTTCAATTAGCGAACAACGAATTTAAGAATCCACCAAATGTCTTTTTTCCTTAAACCACGAAAATTTATTTCCTCAAAAATATATAAAACCACAGTATTTTATGCATATTTCAGGATGGTGCATAAGGCAGTGTTTATTTCAAACTCAGTTGAATATATATACAGCTGTCTCTGAAATAATTTGTACTTACATGAAAATTACAACCAAGTATTTTATGCTATTATATAAGAATACTAGAAATGAAGAAATTGGAAAGTGACCCTTTCACATGCACTACTTTACAAAATTATGCTTGTATTTTCCTTGTATTTTTATAAGAAGACTTTAAAAATTTATTTGTTAAGAGTTAGGATTCCTTAAAGGGGGCATGTTTGAAGTCAAAATAGAATTTATTTAGCATAATTTTAGGACGTACAAAATACTGCCAAGTTACTGTCCATTTGGCTTTAACCTGTAGTTTCAGGGGGAACAATTTTAAAATGTTAGACATAAAAAAGAACTATTCCTCATGAAAGCATTTTTTTAAATTCGAATCGGAATCTTTGTAAAGGAACAACGAACAGTCACAATTCAGTATGACATTTTCTTTCCGAGAAGATATTGTTAATTCCAGCCAATCAGAAACAAGAACTATCAATAGCTTCCATATTTTCTATGGCAAATCATGCGAAATTTGTCGAGGAACCACATACATCATTTGCACTAAGTTACAAAATATTTGGACTTGTACTTTCAAACGAAATTTTTTTTAAATTGGCCAATTAGAAACAAAGATTGAAAGTATGAGGAATCTTTGAAGAGGACATGTACCAAGTAATTTGAACTTTCCGAGGGAGATTTAAACTATTTCAGTCAATCAGAAAAAGAGATATCTTTGGTCCTTTGGCTCTGTCAAAAGCACGACTTATATCACAAAAAGTTACGACTGAGTTGTTCCTTTATTAAAGGCTAATAAAATTTCGTGATAAATTTCGACAAGCTTATGGCTAGTAGAATCTATTGAATAAAATCCAGATTGAAACTTATACAGAAAGAAGTTAGAAAATAATGGTTATAGATATATTTATAGACAATTTTCTCAAAAAACGTTAGTTACGCAGTATCATAATCCAACTGCAGCTACAAAGATGTATCTATTTAAAAATTGTTTAATTAAAATGGAAGCTATTTGTAGCTCCGCCAAGATACAAACATTTTCAAAGGAGCTACATTATTGTAGATAAATGAAACTGACCTGTAATAACCCCCTTTTTGAAAAATAGGAATGATGTGTCCAATTTTAAAATCGGACCGGAAAATGTCTAGCTTTAGCGATTTTAAAAATAAAATAGAGGACTTCCAATCTCATGTTTTACAGCAATGATCAGTACCTATAGCCTTGTTTATAAATCCTGATTCCTACCCTCCAAGTCTATAACGGAACAGAAGTATTTGTTATGTATGCAACATATTTTTTATTATTATTGTCATAACCTTTTTTGGATTGTGTAATGCTAGCATGTGGTTAGGATTTAAATTGTGTAAGAACATTTTTATGTTTTTCTAATATAAATTTTCTGTTCGAAGATAAATTTAATTTCAGTCAGTTAGAAACACGAATTGGCTTCAGTGGCCGAGTTTTTTAGCAATAAAGAAGAAGTTAAGTATATTTGTAGAGAGCCTAAATAATGAGGTTTCAAGAGAAGATTTAAGTGTAAAAAGTCTACAGACAGACGGATGACGGACACAAAATGATACTTTCTGTCAGGAAGCTAATAAAGGTGGCACCAACTATCAGCTTAACTAAATTTTTTACAGTAAAACCAACGATTAATGTCAGCAACCTGTCAAATAAATAAATTTGAATCTTTTGTTTACACGACTTGTTTGTTTTTGCGTTAATAATTTTCTATTCCCTCTGCACTCGCATTTATGTATATACATATGATACCTGTAAAATCTCATTTATGAGGAAATAAAGAAATGATTGAATGAATGAATGCATTTCAACTTCCTTCCTGTATGAGCCGTTTATTATCTCAATAAATCTCAAGTATGAAGTAATATGTATGTGTACGGACCAGGTACGAAGATTATTCATAGTAAATAACAAAATAGGAAACAAATTGTTGGTCTTGAAATTAATCGTTGGTAAACTCGGTCATTTTTAGAAAGTATAACTGTAAGAAAACTAATTTCTCTGAAATATAATTTACTTGTTTTGTTTGTTTGAATATTGTTGATTTAAGTCTCTGCTATTTCAAAACTGCATCAAGAGCATCGGAGTTTTCTACTACGAATCGCCATTATATCTATCAATTCTTTAGAAAACTTGTTATTAAATATATATATATACAAACGTCTAAGTATTGTGACAACCATATAATATATCTATCCAGCGGATTTCTGAGACATCAGAAATACAGGGTTAATATCAAATATTTATATATACGTCTACAAATTAAGCCCAACACTGTTTGAATTAGATTTTTAACACTGTCAAATTTTTGCTTTCCCTCAGCGGGATTCGAACTCACACCGTTGTGACACTGTGGCACCAATTCGCCTGCACTATGTCCAGCGGTCTAGACCCCTCGGCCAAATCCGCTATATAAAAATATAGCTTCATTAACCGGGGTGAATCTTAGACATAGACATAGTACATGTGTACTAGCGTGTGACGATGGAATTTTCGTAACCAATACGTATTAATCTGACAGTAATCTAATACAGCAGACCGCTGGACATAGTGCAGACGAATTGATGCCACAGTGTCACAACGGTGTGAGTTCGAATCCCGCTGAGGGAAAGCAAAAATTTGACAGTGTTAAAAATCTAATTCAAACAGTGTTGGGCTTAATTTGTAGACGTATATATAAATATTTGATATTAACCCTGTATTTCTGATGTCTCAGAAATCCGCTGGATAGATATATTATATGGTTGTCACAATACTTACTAGACGTTTGTATATAATTTACTTACTGTGACTGCATGACAAGTAACTTTGTCATCCTATATAATATATACAAAAATGCTGAATTAGATTACTGTCAGATTAATACGTATTGGTTACGAAAATTCCATCGTCACACGCTAGTACACATGTACTATGTCTATGTCTAAGATTCACCCCGGTTAATGAAGCTATATTTTTATATAGCGGATTTGGCCGAGGGGTCTAGACCGCTGGACATAGTGCAGGCGAATTGGTGCCACAGTGTCACAACGGTGTAAGTTCGAATCCCGCTGAGGGAAAGCAAAAATTTGACAGTGTTAAAAATCTAATTCAAACAGTGTTGGGCTTAATTTGTAGACGTATATATATATATATATATATATATATAATTCGTCTAAAGAAATAGTCAACAATTGTTCGTACGTTACGATAGATAACGATGCTGTACAGACTAAAAGAATAGTATATTCGTTTAAAAATATGTACAACAACATCTAGATACATAATTAAAGCGAGAACAAAGTTTTACACTTTAAAAAATTGCACAAATATTTCGCCTGACCAACAGGCTTCGTCAGTGTTTTTCATTGTAAAAACACTGACGAAGCCTGTTGGTCAGGCGAAATATTTGTGCAATTTTTTAAAGTGTAAAACTTTGTTTTCGCTTTAATTATGTATCTAGATGTTTTGTACATATTTTTAAACCAATATATATATATATATATATATATATATATATATATATGATATATTTTAAAACTCCAATCTTGATCCATAATGTCCATGTAGATGGAGCGACCATGTATTATTTTGATATGCAATAATTATGATGGGAATAGTTGTACCAGTTAATTCCTGAACATACACAAAGAAAAGTTGTTACTACGCTTGTATCAGGTTTTTGAAACTGTCGTCATTATTCAAGGTTATAAAATTAATATGACATTCTTGTGACGTCACAACTTAAAGACCACTGGTATTCACAGGCACTGTTTGCATGGTCGGACGTAACGTCATTTATGAACTATCATTTAGCTATACGAATTTTAAACTAATACAGTTTTTCTAATACTCTAGTTTTAGTTTGAATATTTCTTACATTTCAGCTATTTCATGGCGTCCAGTTTTTATTTGAGAAGAAGACGGATTACCCTGAGAAAACCACGACCTTCAGTGAGAAACCTGGCAATCATTGTAAATTAAGATTAGAGTCCACCCTGCCTGCAGCGAGTGTCGAACCCGCAATCTCAGTGTTGACAGACCATGTGATGATAGTAGACGAACGAGGCCGCTCTAATACTCTATGTACGTCATCTTGTTCTTCACTAGTAACACTACACAGCCGCAGGTTCCGTGTTCATTTTCTTAATTTAAGAAATGCACCATAGATCATTACATACGTTAGAACAACATGAAGAAACAGGTAAAATTATACAGTTATAACTGTATCAATATTAAATATCTACAAATGGAACAATATTTCCGCCAATATAAAACATCCAACTCTAACCGTAACTGGGCCATAAAAACAAACGAATTCTTACTAATACAATTAGAACGATGCAAATTTAAAATAAAAACCATAACTTTAAAATCCACATTTTGAATGTAGAAAATTAATTACAAAACTTAAATCAGTTTCCATTCAATATTAATTGAAAACTGAAACATTTTAAAGTGAAGAAAGACAATGTGTTAGATGATAAAAACCCTTTTAAACTGTTTTTTTTAATCTGATTTTAGAACAACTTATTTTAACTATATTTCAATACGGAGAAAACTCACATTATACTTTTATAAACGAAGAAAAAGTTACTTATTTATTAAACATATCAACACCAGCACAAGTTAATAAATTAGATTCCTTATTAAAAAGTCATGTTCTTAATTATAATTATATATGCTTTGTCAGGTCAAAATTCATTCGTTGCATGTATACATGTGATTGTCACAAAATTTGCTTTATATGGCAATAAAGGTTTTGAAAGTTATTTCTCCGTTGAACACATTTTAATCACATATTGATTTATCAATTTATGAGACTGATACAATTTCTAAAATCTCCGAACAGAACATATTTTGAATATTTGTCGCCCATACAAACTGTATGTCAATGTGACGATTTAGATTACTCTTAACGAAACGAGGCGGTGGGGTAGAAAAAACAATTTTACTCAATACAGCTTGTGCAGATTTCAGGTTTGAGCTTTTGCCATCACTTGGCGTCCGTTTTTGTCCTGTAACTTGAAAACTATAGCAGCTAGATTGAAACTGTAAATTGCACAAATGATCAGCATAAAGGCCCTACAATTCACTTGATTGGTCTGAAATTGTCAGACAACTCCTTATATTAGTTATTATCCAAAAATGGCAATTTTTTATGAAAATTTCCGTTTTTGTGGTGTAACTTAAAAACTGTAACAGCTAGAGTGAAACTTTAAATAGCAAAAATAATCAGCAAAACAAGCCCAACAATTCACCATATAAGTCTGAAATTGTCAGATGACTCATTATAGTAGTTGTTGCCCTTAATTTGCAATTTTTTATGAAATTTTCCGTTTTTGTCCTGTAACTTAAAAACCATAACAGCTAGAGTGAAATTATACATTGCAAAAATGATCAGCCATTAAAGCCCTACAATTCACTTAATTGGTCTGAAATTGTCAGATGACTCCTTATAGCGGTTATTGCCCTTAAATGACAATTTGTTTGTGAAATTTTACATTTTGTCCTGTAACTTGAAAACTATAGCAACTAGATTGTAAATTGCACAAATGATCAGCAATAGAAGCCATACAAATGATTGCTTAGTCCAAAATTGCAAAATGAATGTTTATAGGAGTTATTGCCCTTTAATAAATTTGGACAAATGAACATTTTTTGTATTATAAATTAGTCTATAACACACCTATAGTAAAACTGTAAATTTCTAAATTACCATAAAGGACAAGGCCTACAAACCATTTAATTTTCAGAAATTGTCTGATGGCACCTTATAGGAGTTATTGTACTAACTAAAATTTTTGAAGAAATGTTTAGTTTTTGCACTGTAATTTAAAAGATATAACAACTAGACTGAAACTGTTAATTTCAAAAATTTAAATATAGTTGAAGTCATTTGGGTTCCAGGTAAGCGATTACAGGCTCATGGGAGCCTCTAGTTTGTTTATGACATATACGAAAGATTTATGTGCCAAGTGTGATGCAGATATTCATTGTAATTTAAGAGAACGGTATTTTGATTTCTATGTTGAAATCATCAGCATTCTGCTTAAATGCATATATTTTGTGCTTACCGTTATTATAACCTAATATATTAATTATATCGTTACTTCATGTTGACACTGTAACTACAAGTAGTGGGATAAGGTCGTAGGGTACTCACAAAATTTATTAACAAAGTTAAATATGGTTTCTACTTTTTCATCATGTTTTGAAAATTGGCGACAGTAACTTGTGATTACATGTAGTTGTTAAATTTGATGGCACCAACTTTTCAGAACCTGAAGCAAACCGTGCTATCGTTTATAACAACACCTCGAGAACCGGAAACTTTTGATTATAACAATGCCACCGATCTACAGCAGGAAAGATCTATAGTGTTTGTAACATAACCGTCGTAAGCGCCGTTATTGGTTGATTACAAAAATGCCACCAATTTAGATGGCGTTGTTTACCATGAACGATAAAATCAAGTAGACATCAACAGGCCATATAAAAGGATTTGTACAATTTTGAAATAATTCCGTCGAACAGGTATGACGTAGTTGCAGGTAAGAGAACCCACTTGTCCCTCTTTTGAATTTCACATGTCAAATATGTGTTAGTTTATTGTAATTTATTTCAGTAGTTTAGGACTGAAACCAACTGCATTGTTTGCAGCAAAGAATGACCTTGCCAATGATAAAATCCTAGTTTTCTTCATATGTCGTCTGCTGCAAACCTCCTCGCATTCTTGTTCACTGTTCCTTATCTTCTCGTGTTGTTGCATTATACTTGTCATTCCTTCAAGCTAACTGCATTCCAAGAACATGAAACTATCTTTTTAATATGTCTTATCTTTTATGAAAATATAACTTTGATATGTTTCAATAAACTCAAAAAAATACAACCATCAATAGGAGAAACTGAAGATATATTTTCTATAGAAAATTACAAATACATATGCGTCGTCCATATGCACTCCAAACTTTAAAAATGAAATTAAAATTAAGATTTTGTAAACATTTGTCGTTCAAATGTTTAATGTTGAATTTAATTCAACCATTTGCATAAATTGTTAATAAAAAAAACCAAGCACCCACCGATAATGATTATTTCGTTTTCTCAATCAGAGATCTAACCCCACATTTTAATTATATACATGTAATACATGTACATGCAAGTTCAATGATGCATGTTTAGCACCCCATTGTTATATAGTACAATTTGTTCGACAATCAAACTCGTTTGTCGACACATGTATTTACATATGTTATTTATTTTGTTTGAATGGTGTTTCACTTTCAGCAATTTTCCAGCTATATCGTAGCGTCCAGTATTTATTGGGAGAGATGACCGGAGTACCCGGAGAGAACCCCCGACCTGCTGTAGGAAAACTGACAATCGTTGTCACCTAAGATTGGAGTCGAGTACACCCTGTCTGCAGTGAGAATCGAACCCGCAATCTCAGTGTTGACAGACGAACTACCTTAACCACTCGACCACCGATGCCCCTTATATCCAATCTATTACGTCTTTACATACGTAATCGTTTGGAATTTATTTATAGGAATTTCAACTAATGCTCGATGCAGCTGTTTATGCGAACGCCTGTAAGTCAACTATCTGCAAAAGACGACTAAACCTACAAAATTAGGGATAGTCTCAAATTAAAGATTTTTCGACAAAACCAAAAAAAAAAAAACCAACTGGACAATCCGCAAAAATGACTATTTTTCTAAATATAATAATCATAGTTCATATTACCCTATATTCAATTTTGAATAATATTCATTTGAGGTAAGAGTGATAGTTTCTAACTTTATTTAGATAGTTTTAATTAAAACTAGAGAATTGCGACATTTTCGAATGAACGGGCGAGACATCTAAATGTTTGATTTCTTTCACTTCAAATTTCATATTTGGGGCAGTACACATTTAATGCCTAATTTCATAAAAATTGGAAAAAATATGGGTCTCCACGAACTAGCAGTTTTAAGCAAAAGCAGAAACAAAAATAAAATTTGCACTATTTTTTCATGCTGCCATGTTTTGCACCGGAATTATTTCCACAAATAGGAGATTGATTCCCTCCAAACTAAATGGTCGGGACGTCCTAAATATGACATTTATTTACATTATTTAAATTGTCAATATAGGTTTGCATGAAAAATGAATTTATTATTTTTTGTGAAGGACAGGATGGATGGATGTTACGAACCGACAATGAAGTAAATTTTAAGTTTCTAAAAGTAGTGACGTCCTGTTGATAATTGAAGTGTATCGCTAAAAATAGTTAACGTATAAAGCAGGGCATCGGTAGGATCTAAAGTGCTCTTGCGATACAAGTTTTATCTCAATGATTAAAGCTGTTTACAATTCCACATGGATATTTTTTCGAAAATAGTTAGATTCTACGACACTATCTCCCAATTATGACCTAAAATTGATACACTTGGATTTATCAATGGACATCAAACAATATTCATATATATATGAATCTAGCTAGAAATAGTTGTTGTATATCAGCAATTCCAAATTTCTTTAAAAAATTAGACAAAAAGAAAGGAAAACGACGGATACGTTATACATTCTATATAACTTGAAAATCAAGCTGGTTTCAGACATGGATATTCCACGACCGATCATTTATTTTCATTGTATGCATTATTTGAGTTACTAAAGGTAAAAAAAAAACTGTACTGCGCCTTTGTAGATTTTGAAAAGACCTTTGATTGTGTTCAGAGAAAGTTTCTACTGTTTAAACTTTTTAACAATAAAATAGACGGCAAATTTTCCGTTTTCAAAATATGTATCAGAATGTAAAATCGCGCGTAGCATTTAATGGTGAGAAATCAGAATTATTTCCTTGTGAAATGTGTTGCCGAAAGGTAGAAAATCTCTCCCCCGCTCTTATTTGCAATATTTTAGAATGATCTTCAACAGTTTTTTTAAGGAAAGGATATACTTTGGTATTAGCTCTGTTAGGGCTGAGCTTGAAAATGAGTCGGCGGTATTTTTAGAACTATTTTTATTATTATATACGGACGACACTGTTCTATTCTCTGAGAATAGTGGTGATTTACAAAAATATGTTAAATGAATTTTGTGATAATTGTGAAAAATGGCAACTTAAAATAAATGTAAATAAGACAAATTTTCTTATATAATTCTGTACAGGGAGACAATCTGGAAATTTTTTATTCAGAATAGAGAGATAGAAATTGTAACTGATTAGTTTAAACATATTTTATTGTCAAAAATAACCAATAGGATTGAACACAAGTTATTACAACTTATGAAGTTCTCTCCGTTCAATAATCTTACAAAATAATTCACAAGATGACAACAAGGAAATAACTACACAATTTTAAGTACATACAGAAAAAATACATGACACATAACAAAATATACAAAGCAATACATTATAAACAATGCAAGAAAGTCAACCATAATAATAAGGGGGGAGGGGGTCGAGCTATGCAGAAAATCTTTTAGAATGGTGAATGTAACTGTATACATGTCTAAAAATTATAGTGTTCACTTCGTTACTGAGGCTATCAGAACCAAATAGGACAATTTCAATAGAGAGATTAGTAATTCGCATCAACGGATGTAAAAATTGATTTCTAATGTTATCGTAAAGTGGACATTCTAGAAAATAGTGTATGGAGTCTTCTAAGGGACAACCACAAGCACAGCTTGGGTCGTTGATTATGTTTACTCTATATAAATCGGCCTTTAGGGAACTGCAACGGTGACGTAATCTAGTATGAATAATATTTAAATTTCTGCTTCCTATTAGAAAATATGATAGGACAATATAGTTTTCTTTTTTCAGTGACATTTTAAAGCTCATAAAAGTTGGTAATTCTCTTTGATCTAAAGGAAGAGAGTTCCACAATCTAATTGTTGAAGGAAAAAAAGATTTTGAAAAGGTCTCCAGTCGACACAATGGTGTTCTGTAATCTAGTCGATTTCTTAAATTATAACGTCCAACATCAGAGTAGTCATTTAGAATATCTCTTAAATATTCGGGAGCATTACCATTGCGGATTTTATACATAAGATTTAGTTTTCTTATATAACGTCTATTCATTAAAGAAGACCAACCTGTTTCGAACATTAACGATTCATTATTGGAAAAGCGAGGAAGTCCTGTTACAATTCTAGCAGCTTCTAACTGTAAACGTTCAATTTTTTCCCTGTCAGTGACAGAGCAACCATCCCATAATTCGCAAGCATATTCCAGTAGAGGAAGAATATGCCTAGAATAAATAATGTTCAGGTTGTTTCTGCACAGTAGATACTTTAATTTTCGCAGAACAAATATTTGTTTAGAAGCACTTTACAAATATTGTCAATATGAGTAGACCATTTACAATTTTGAGATAGAGTAACTGATTATAAATACCTCGGTATTTTTTTTTTGCAGACGCGTTCTTTTTTAAAGACTCGAAAATATATTTGTGAACAAGCTACAAAAGCAATGTGTGATATACTGAAAAAAATGCAGAAAAAAAACGGTTTAAGTATAGAGTGCCAGTTAGATATGTTTGATAAAAAAGGTTTTACCTATTTATCTGTAGGGCTCGGAAATTTGGGAATTGAAAACTTTGATATGATCGAACGCGTTCACTTGAAATTTTGCAAGCTTGTACTACATCTAAAACAGACCACACCAAGTTGTATCGTTTATGCAAAACTGAGCAGATATCCTGTTGTGATAAATGACAAACTCCGTATAGTTAATTTCTGAATGGTAAAAAAAAAACAAAATTGCATGTCATCTATATAAACTATTTTATGTTAACCTTCACAGATATGGTAATAAATGTAAATGGATATCATTTGTAAAAAAAACATTTTTGATACTTGCGGTATATGTCAAATCGGTTTATTCGCGTTTCTCCAACATGAAATGAAAAATCAAATATGTTGTTTTAAGCAGTTTACAGTAAAACCTGGCAAAGTTATAATATTTATAATATATTAAAAAAGAAATAAATAATTTTTTTTATTATGTCCTCATATCATAAATCAAATAATTCTTAAATAATTAAAGCGAAATTAAATACCATTGAAGGCAGTGTCAAATTTCTATACAATTATTACAAAGTACGATTGCTATGTTCAGAAATAAGAAGCTTTTAGTGTCAGTTCACGGCCAATTTATAAGTCGAACATTTATTTCAGCTAATCATAAACGAAAATAATATCATATCAATATAGTTAGCACTCAAGTACTTGTGTCTATGTACTATACTCACAATAAAGTTAAATCTATAAGTAAACACATTTTGCCAATAATACTCAAATTATATTGAAAACTAGGCGCAATTTCCACGGTTGGAAAGCCGCCGTCAAAACCAAAGATAGAATAGAATAGCTAATTATTCAGTTTTCTGACTTTCAAAAAACACAATGGCAAATGCAATTCTTGCAGTCAAGTTCGGACGAGTTCCTCTAGAGATGAACGGCTATCATTTACGGTAAATACGACTAGAGGGGACAGGAAATACTGGAAATGTACAGTACCCCATGCAGTGCCCAGCAACTGTAAACACTCCCTATGACAATGTAACCAAAATACATTCTCACGCACCTCGAGCAAAAGTAAAAGCAGACGTCGTAATTAAGGGCCGATGCCTAAACGAGGCTAGCCCAATACCAGCATTATACGAAGAAGAGAGAGCTAAACTTCAATCCACCGATTACATTGGCACAAGCGCAGACCATGAGGACCTCATTGCAGAACTACCGACATTTAACGAATCACGCCTGTTTTGGGAGATATATTGTTTTTGTCCGGTTTCTTATTCTTCTTCTTCTTTCTTCCTTTTTCTTCTTTCTGTTCAATCTTGTCCGCACAGGTCAATGAATTTAAATGATTGTGCATAATTAAGTTTTATAATTCATTTTTAAATTATAGCCTAATTAAAAGTATGATTTTTTCTTTTTATTTCTTCTTTTGAAATAACATCTTTCATAGAAAAACTCAGCTCTACCATGCAAGTTTCATATTAATAAATATATTATATTGTAGTTAGTCTATAAACGGCATTTTTCATAAATAACTTACTCTTATCCCTGCCCTTAAATAAAAAATACAATTTTATACATCATGATTAAACTCAATAGACTTTTGATGCAAAAAATGGAGTATATATTTCGTAACACTCGTTCTTTCTAAGTTATACTACTAATAACAAGTAAACTGTTTGTTCTGAACTAACAATGCAAACCGCTTTCTGGAATTGAGGCTAAAGTATTTTGGTTGTAAGTTTTTTGTTACCGCATTTATGTAGGGAGTGTTACTTTACTTAATAAAAATGATTTTTAGTTTTTCACTTCGTTTACAGTATTTAGGATCATATCTCTAAAAAAATTTATAATTATAGTTATTAAAAGTTAACATCTGTTTAGAAGTTGATCATAACTAATAGATAGAAAATTTACAAATTTTATTTATTTATTTGGTTATTTATTTATTTATTTATTTGCTGGTACATTTTATTCATTGAATTTTTTTGGTTCTTCGATTATCCGTTACAAAATTAAGTTCTAACATGTACATTTTAAATATATATGAAGGTGTAAAATAAATATTATGCTAATATTTTATTTAATTTAAAAAATAAAATGTTTCAGCTTCCTCTAGTTTAAATTAAAACCATATAAATAAAGTTAGAAACTTTTACATTTAGACAAATAAGCTTTTCGCGGATAGTCGCTATATTCTTTTTTGCTTTAGTCGAACAATCTTTGATTTGCGACTATCCGTAAATTTTTTAGGTACAGTCGATTCACAAACGCTGAAATGGACTGGTTGAAACGCTAAACTTTATTAATATGTACATTTCAGTTTAATTTTACAAAACAGTCGCAAACAACGATAATTCCTGTATAACCAAAAATAAGCCACAGACACACTTGCATTTTGATATATATGCTTTTGATAGGACGATGACTTTGACTATAGTCAAAATACGCGAAACAGTCAAACAGACACAAATGGCTGCAGCAAAAAAATATTTAAGTTTCTGTGATTGAATGAAGTACACATAATGGTTTTAAGTCCACCGGATTTCTTCACTTGTCAATCAGACACGTGTTCAACTAATGTTTTAATATTTTAATATAAATCGCAAAGCGAACTTAACTGAACGACGTTGTGGCGTACTATTAACCAAAAAAAGATGTCACTCGACCGCATGGTGACGCCTGGAATAAAGGAAGATGGGTTGGGATCACATTTACCGGAACAATTTAGCCACTTTATTCTTTTAAAACTGTATAAATGCAGTAGAGGAGAACCTCGGTGGCCGAGTGGTTAAGGTAGCTCGTCTACTATTGAACACGTGGTCTGTCAGCACTGAGGTTGCGAGTTAAGTCTCACTGCGCACAGGTTGCGCTCGACTCCAATCTCAATTAACAAGTTTTCCTACCAAAGGTCTGGGTTTTCTCCGGGTACTCCGGCTTTTTTCCCCAATAAAAACTGGACGCCATGATATAGCAAAAAAATTGTTAAAAGTGGCGATACACACCATTCTAACAACCAAATGCAGTAGTTTATGCTGTTGCTCGCATTTTTTTGGTAATTTGTTGTACAACAGAGATAATTCTTATTGTCAAAAAAATTTGATTCGGATAGCAAATATTCGTGGACAAAGTAATACAATAATTAAAATATAAAATGTAAAATAAATGTAAAATAACACATTAAACTAAATGTATAGACGTACAGCAAAGATAACGAAATAATACAATTGTGTGCTGATTGGGTTATAAATACAGACAAAACACGTTTGTAAAAAATGCTGTAAAGGGGTTGACAATAAAAGTCCAAATGTATTATTTACTGATTCATCTCTTCTGGATATTTGCGGCATGTTTAGTAGTTAGAACACATATCTTCTTTTGTCGGGCAAATCCAGCTGCAAACCAAAACAAGCGCATCAATGTTAAATACTCTAGTTAGTTGAAAAAGAGAATTTGTTCTTTTTTATTTATTCGACCCCTCCCTATTCCTTCCATCATTCGCTGTGCATTTTGTTGAAACACTCTTTGTACATTTAGTTTCTTAAGTTGTTGTTGTTTAAAAGCCAAAGACCCGCCTAGATCAGGTTGTAGATTTAACTTCATTTCTTTTACTCCGTCGCACTGAGCTTTCCAGATTTTTCGCAGTTCATAAGGTGCGAATTCATGCGTTGTAATGAGCCAGCTGCTTTTTAACCAACAAGGATTCGCACGAACATGGACAGAATTGAAACCATATAGGTTAACTACTTTGCGGTTTAGTCTTTTCATACAAAGAGCAACATAAATATCTTCTAAAGGAAAGTATGGGACGCTTTTGGAGATATAAGCAATATCTTCAATAACTTTTATATCAGCAACATAAGCGGTCCCTGAACAAAATGGAGGATATTGAGGATATGGGTAGATATGTTTAGGTATGAAATATTTACTGTGTGGGTCTCGAATTGGAATAGCTCCGCGAAGACAGCTTCCGCCAAGTGCTCCCTTAAGAGATCCTCTTTCTAGAACACTAGACAACGCCTTTTTGTTTAGCCACATATCATCGTCGATTTTCAGCACATAGGCAGCATATGGACATGCCTTAATTACCCACTTAAATGAAGAAACGGTCTTGTACGTAAGATTTTTATACGAATCAATGAAGTCAAACTGTAGAATGTCTTTGTGCACATCACTTTCTTCCTGTAATTCTTTTTGATCCTTCAAACTAGTTCCTTTTGCGACAACAAACGTGTATCGAATTAAAAATTTCACATCCGTCAGCCAAGTTTCGCGAATGACATTTCTGCGATTTATGTTTGACGGATTCGAAAATATCAATATCACAAGCGAAATTTTATTCCCTTTGCAAATGTCATGCTGAATCAAGGCCTTTCGTTCTGTAATTTCCGTTAGAAGCGATTCTTTTTGAGAATTGAAATCTTCTGAATCATTCTCATTCATATTATATTTGTTCAGGGAAACATTTCCAACGATGTCGTGGTGCAATAATAAGTCATTATAATGTTGTTGTATGGTCGTTGCTTTGAATCCGGTCCTATCCAGCAGATTTATGACTGGACTAGGAACATAGATGATTACTGTATTGCCAAACACGTATAAAATTAATAAATTTAGTAGTCCAGATATTACCGTAAATCCAAAGAAGCACAAAAGAGAAATTTTCAGGTGACGATGCATGTTGTCAAATTCCGATAAATATAAAATAATTTTAAAAGTATTACACCATATTTTGACAAAATTATCACAAAATTATCAGTTATTGAAATACTGGTTGTATCAGTAATGATAAACAAATTAAACACGCATATAAAGATAAAGAAATTTATCAAGAAAATTTCAAATAACAGTGGCTTGGACCATTCTGTGAGGGTTCACAGTGCTCGACTTACAGAGCTGCCCAGCGCGTCCCCAGGTGGAGGATAGGAGATGTCCTCTCGTTTTGAGTTGTCAGGTCATAATACGGAAAGCCTGACCGCGGACCACAGTGGGTAACGTGTTTGAAGAGCGTCACGCTCCTTGCACGCATAACCAATACTTTTCCAGTGGCATTCAAAATATCTGTCCTTTGGTCTATCTTTTGCGAATTGATTTATTACATGTTAACCCGTTCTTGTCATGAATATATCTGAAATATTGCTTGCTAAATGTGAGGAAAACATCCAAACAAATAACATTGGTGGCAGAATTTTTGTATGAATTTACAAGAATCTGTTTTTATTTGGTTTATATGGTCTAACAGTTGAACAAAACACAAATAGTTTATTTGGTTCAAAAGTTTTTGTTAAAAACTAAACGATTTAGATATTTATTATACTGTATAAATGTAGATGTCATAAGCTCTGCACCTTTAATTTTATATGTTTTTACACTTACATGTATGTGTTCTCTTTTTTCTGTTCCATTTGGTTTTTTTTTTCATGTAGCATGTCTTTTGTCTCAGTTGTGTGTGGGCAAAACATACGGCACAGATTATTATAAGCTTGTCTAGCTTGCTTCAGAATCCTTTTTTATATGTATATATATTAGTAAAAATACGTTTTAACAACAAATAAAATATGTTTAAACTCAATTTTAAAGCATACAAACAGATTCGCTTTTATAAAATGTGTCAGAGAAACCAAACCTTAAAATTAAATTAATTTTCTTACAAATCAGAAAAACTAAAAATGTACTTGCTTTTTTCCAAATATTTGTATTTATTATACGCCTGGGAAAATAATATAGTTTTCTAATATGTTTTACGAGCGAAGTAAACAAGTTCTAATACCACAGTATGATAACCTGATTTAAAAGTCTTTTGCAAAAAAATACCTGTAAAAGTATTTCTTGTGCAAGTCATTTCCCTAAATAAGAGGCCGCTTGTGGAAATAACAGCTTACTTAATTGTAATTTATTATCGATATCAACTTCAAACGCAGAAACTTAATTATTATTTGATCTATTTATTAAGGTCGAAAGTTTACTTGTTAGTGATATAATCTTTTTATATAGTAATTAATTTTTCGGAAGTAGGGGATAAAAGTTTAATACATAGCGTTTTCTATGTCGTTTTTTATCGTCCCTCGACCAGTATAAGTTCTGGACTATAACGTCTTGGCTGATATGGGTATTTCAGAATGTAGCTGTAGAGATGTGTAAAAAGCTATGTATTTTCCTTGAAGTAAAACATGTAATTCTGCAAGTCAAGCTTACTCAATTGTAAAAAAGGGGGGGGGGGGCTCGGTGGCCGAGTGGTTAATGTAGTTCATCTACTATTGATCACGTGGTCTGTCAACACTGAGGTTTTAGGGTTCAAGTCTCTCTTCGGCCAGGGTGCACTCGACTCCAATCATAATTGACAAGGACTGCCAGTTATCCGACCGAAGGTCGGGGTTTTCTTCAGGTACTCCGACTTCCTCCCCAAATAAAAAAAATGATATTAGCTGAACTGTTGCTGAGAGTGGCGTTAAAAAATATTTAAACAAACAAAATCAAAATCAATGGTAGGGGTATCCCAATTCCATAAATTGTTTTCTTTAAAAAGTGTTCGAAAACCGGAAGTAATCAATTTAAAGTTTTTCATTTTAAATATATTTTATAGGTATTTGATCGTAGGATGTAAAGAAGAAAACAAAATGGAACATACTTGTTAACAGAAGAATTTTATTGAGATAAATCTGTGTATAGAAAAAAGATTAATAGCAACAGATAGACTCTATTGTAGACACAAATAGATACAACAATAGATGTATATTATGTTAAGCTATAATATATGGTTGCTGTATTGTGCTATCTCTTCGTTTTGTCGACGCGTCATGACGACATATTTTCGTGCCCTGTTACTGTACAAAATAACAAGATTCTCAAGTTTTATGAATATTTCGAAATTTATTTGACAATAAAGGAAATCTCAATTTTTAAATGCTGCTACTGACAAAGAAAAAAAATTCTTAGAACATAACTGTTTTATGTCGCCAGAGCATGCCATTGATTTTTCTATACGACGTTTCAAGATTTTCTGACCAAGAACGGGCTTTATCGTAACTGTAAAGAGCGTTTTACCCTAAAGGAGTTGCCAAATCTGTACAATCGAATCATGATAAAGAAATTATAATTTTCATGATTTGAATTACATGTATAATAATCGATCTTTTGTAGTTATTACAAGGTCAAAGATCAATATTATCTCTACCATTTTAAGTTCAATTTTAGCTTTAAAATCATAAAATAGCAAAAAAATTAAGATCGAATATCATAACTCAAATATGTGTCGTTTATTGTTAATTAAATGAAGTGCAAGTGATGATTTTTATTTGTTTCTGGGGTAGTTTTAAACATAAAATTACTTGAAATTTAAACTAGCTTTTATATAGATAAAATTCAGGGGCCATGTCAACGAAGCTATCTTAGGACTAGGATATGTCTTAAGATGGTCTTAGGTCACATGCAATCAACGTGTCGTTGCAATTTATGGTAGCCTTGAGATTCTATGCTACTGGGAGCTTTCAACAGGTCAATGCTGATATTCATCATATATCAAGAGCGAGCGTATCAACGATCATCAGATGTAACGAGATGCTTGAAAAACATTTGCCTGCAGCACGTTCGTGTCCCAAGCGATCAACAAACATTACAGGGTATCAAACAAGGCTTTAATGACATAGCATATTTCCCGAATGTTATCGGTACTGTAGATGGTACGCATATACGCATCAAGGCACCAAGCGTTGATGAACATCTGTGTGTAAACAGAAAAAAAACTATCATTCTGTGAATGTCATGGCTGGGTCTGATCACAACTTGAAATTTTTAAATGCAGTAGCCAAATGGCCAGGAAGTACCTATGATGCGTTTGTTTTGGGAAACTCTAGACTATGTGAAATGTTTGAGATATAGGAGAAGGCTGGCTCCTTGGAGATGGCGGTTATCCGCTTCGTCCATGGTTGTCAACACCGGTTCTTAATCCAACAACACAACAGGAGCAACGTTATAACAGCGTCCACAGTAGGGCACGTTGTGTTATAGAAAGAAGTTTTGGAGTTTTCAAATCTCGTTTTCGATGCATCGACAATAGCACCGGGACGCTTCTTTACTCACCCATCAAATTTTGTGGCATTATTATTGCAGTGATCGTGCTACACAACATGTGCATTAACCAGAGAATCCAGTTACCCTCTGCAGATGACCAACCCCGTGACCATGGAAACATTAATAGACAGCAACACGATGGTGACCAAAACGAAGGAGCGGTAATTCGTGCTAGACTGATAAATAATAGATTTAACCGTTAATAAAACCATTCATCTGAGTTCTGTATTATTCATTACTATTTTTCCATCAAAATGTAACGAAGCACAAAGCTATCGAATACCACGATTATTTAGAGGCATATTATATTCGTCAAAACACTGTTTATGGAAAAAGGCAAAAATGTAAGGGAATATAAAATGTACAGAATAAAGGTAATACATGTTAACTAATTTTCCAACGACACCATTTTCACTTCAAGTTCAACCCTCCCCATGGAAATCACTAGCGAAGACATTTTTTCATGTACACCTTTCAAAGAGAAAGACGTTTTTGTGTGTTGCCATAAAACTGCCGTCTTGCTTTCTGGGAATATAGAATGACAACAGCCTTCATACAATTGTTTAAAACAAAATAAGACAAAACCTTTGCTTTTGTATAGGTTATAAAATTAATAATGTACATAATAGTATTGTTTGAGAGATAAGGTGCCCAGAAGATTGGACTGGATTCTGCAATGTAAGTCCTAGCTGGGCTAAATGCAACTGTTCTTTTGCTTGTTCGAGAAGCAAGCGTTGTCTATCAATGGATAGGCGTTCTTGTTCAACAATAAGTCGTTGCTGGTAACGTTGAGTTCACACGTTAGAAGTTCAATCTTCTGTCCTTTCAATTTTAATCTTTCTTTTAAATTTGAAGTCTTTCTTTTTCTATTTTCAATCTTGCCTGTTCTATGTCTGTCAGACGTTGTGATGCATCTTTGGTAGACTTATGTATCTCTGGCTGACTCGCACACGCTATATTCATGAAGGAACCTAAAATTATAAAAATAATCACGCTTTAATTTAGAAATATGCAAAAGAATGTACGCTAAGGCAACTTAACGCTTGAAATACTAAAATTAGTACAGTACAAGTTATAATAAAAAATTGTAAGGAAACTGCCGGGAAGGACAAAATCCTTATGTTTATCTATACATAAATCATGAAAAGAAAAATATAATGTTATTTCAAAGAGTGCGGTGCGTTGCCAAAAGGGTTTGTTTGTGACCCTCGTCCGTTTCGACGGCCCATGTAAGGAAATATAAATTTACAAAAACGGATCATGCTACAAATCCTCACAATGGAAGCTATACCGAAAAAAACTTATTCTGAGACAATACATACTTTATGCTATTCATTCCACATGAACTCTTGGATAACGAGCAAACATGTGAGAGGGGTAGCATATGATTAATGCCTTCTGTTGTGTATACAGAACAGGTGCAGTTGTGATTTTTGTGCTTTGTGTCGTGTCACCAAAAATTGCAAATAAATCATTGTTATATTTAAAATACTGCATGTTTCACAAACATTCCTCCTCTTCAGAAGATTCTGAAGACGCAGGCGTAACCATCGGAGATGACGACGTTCTTGGATGCTCCACAGGAGATATGCATGTATCTATTCCCCCTTCAATACCATTAATGGAAATTTCTCCTATAATTCCGACCACCTGATCCTCTAGGAAACCAAAATCTTCAGGAGGAGGCCCTCCGCCAGTTTTTCTTGAATCTCTTCTGTTCTATGCAGCTTTCTTTTTTATATTGCTTGAATATGTCGACCATTTTTTCCGTATTTCCTCCACTGTCCTCTGATAGTCTTTATTTGTGCCGTTGACCATGGTACACATTTTTTCCCATGTCTTCATTTTAGCACTATTTGTTGTAACATTAGAAAGTTTACTAAATAGAATACTTTTGTTTGCATTCACTTCTGCGACCAAAACTTCAAGTTCAGTCCCAGAAAAGTTAGGACTTCTTTTCTTACTCACGGTGTAACTAATGATGATGTGTACACTTGCATATATATTGAGTGGACCCAACAGCACAACGCTTCTATATATAGGTCACGGGTTTAAAATATTCTATAATCTTTAAGAGAGAAATTTATGAATTTTGAAATAAATTACTTTTTTTGTGTTATACTTTTTAAAACAAAAAATCTTAATTTATACTTAGGTCATAATATGGAAATGAATTAAATTATATAATTTTACAAATATTTTAAAATCATTTAAATTTACATATATTTTTACTTTCATTTTTAAATATTTATTACAGATTGTCTTAGAATCACACCGTACAACCGTTTTTCATCGCTACGATCATCTACCGACTGATCCGATCATTGTTGTGTGTTGACACGGAACTTGGGTGGTCAGTCGGGTAAGAAATACTAATTATTACTACACATCTATGCATAATTATAAATTAACCCAAGCGTCAATTGTTCACATATATAATAAAGTTTTAATAAGAATTGCTATTTTGAATAAGGCATTGATTTTTCTTGACATTTTACTTATTTTTCTCGAAAGTGTCGTAAGAAAATTAAACATTTTCAACTTCATCCCTCGTTTTCACAGAAAAAAGTGGTTATTGTATAAATATTGATCGGTAGATTAGTAGATAAATCTATCCCCTTCAAAATGGTATATGCAACAATACACAAATGTTAATATGTCACGCGTAACCCGCTCTTGCATCCAAGCATGTGCATTAAAAATGGTCCGATCATCAACCGTCATAATTTACTTGATGATACGATCAAAAGATGTTCTATGATACATTCAAAAGCTGTTTGCGATTATTTAAATATGGACATTTATTGTCTGTAACTCGAAAACTGCCTGCCATTAAAAGTTGACTCGGGAATAGTGTTTTAAGGATGTATTCCTCTGGTGTTTAAGTCTCGTTGAAATCTCGTGTAAATAATTTTCTCGAGAACAAGACTTATAATTGAAAACTTTTGATGGATTTACATTATATGATGATCTACCCAAGTTGTGACAAAAATTATGTACATACGATCTGTAGTTTTGGCTAAGGATGGTCACTCTTCATATTTCAGAATCACGCTCAAATTTCGGAAGTCCTTTATACTTTACCTTTAAATACCTTTAAATACTGAAGAAATTTTTTGCACACTGACCCCCAATTTTTTTTATTTAAATTGATAGTTTAGACCATAATAAGTAAATTTTTATGAAATTCTTGATACAATTTCATGATTTTTATGATTTTCAGACCAAACACGTCACAATGTTAAAGTAATGTAAAATATAGAGGAGTCTGTTTCCCGCCAAATTTTGACGTCATATATCTCATGAAACTAGCACACGGACCTATGGTTTTCTGTTTGTCATTTGATAAAGTTGATGATTATCTATCATTTCTATTACAATTCATAAAATCTTTGATACAAAAAATTTCAGGAGTGACCATTCTTAAGCTAATAATTCCCAGGCCCTAGCATCGTTACCTAAAATAACGGAACTAAAAATAAAAACTGAGCTTGATTAACTTCCAATTTTTGTATGTGATTATTTGGAAATTGAGAAATATAAATATTTGCATTTATAAGCGACAAGAAATCTTATATAGTAATATCGTAATTTGCGGTCCTGGCAGCTGTTTAATCACAAAATTATACTTAAAATGTTTTAAATTACTTCTTTTCTAGATTCGGAAAAAACATTCTACAATTACAATTTGTATAAAAACATGTAGTTATAACATGTGATTGTATATAATTTGAACTAAAAATATACACATAAATAAAGTTGGTATATTTTTGTTCGATATCCTATTTTACCACTTATTTCATTCAATTCTTTTTCTCTGTATTTTATTTCATATGTGTTGTGACAAGAACATAAATGTGTAATCAGTTCTGAATACATATCATAACCTTTTGTACAATAGTAGCAAATGTATTTATGGTGCTGATCCATGATAGAATGGCCATGTAAAAAGTAATCTGAAAATAAAGGAACGAACGAACGTATGAATGAATGAATAAATGAAACTTGCTCCAATTCTATACGTCAAAATAAAAGCTAAACTTTCAGCTAAGAGTATGTACTGACTTTTCATTCAGAATCATTTTTGTAGTGTGTTAGGTGTGTGATAATCTTATATTAAAATTAGTGATCGTGTGTAATAAGTGCAGGAGGTGATCGTATCATTTTTCAGTTGTGATCATCTTTTGATCGGATCATTCGACGGTTGATGATCGGACCATTTTTAATGCACATGCTTGGATGCAAGAGCGGGTTACGCGTGACATATTAACATTTGTGTATTGTTGCATATACCATTTTGAAGGGGATAGATTTATCTACTAATCTACCGATCAATATTTATACAATAACCACTTTTTTCTGTGAAAACGAGGGATGAAGTTGAAAATGTTGAATTTTCTTACGACACTTTCGAGAAAAATAAGTAAAATGTCAAGAAAAATCAATGCCTTATTCAAAATAGCAATTCTTATTAAAACTTTATTATATATGTGAACAATTGACGCTTGGGTTAATTTATAATTATGCATAGATGTGTAGTAATAATTAGTATTTCTTACCCGACTGACCACCCAAGTTCCGTGTCAACACACAACAATGATCGGATCAGTCGGTAGATGATCGTAGCGATGAAAAACGGTTGTACGGTGTGAGAATGGCCCTAAGATAATCTTAGTTAGTACTATCCTAAGATAGCTTCGTTTAACGCCTTAAGTAAAACTTAGGACATGTCCTAAGACCATCCTAAGTATTATCCTAAGACGAATCTTAGGCAATATCTTAGGATTCTGCCCCGTGCGGGATCCGGGTGGCTAAAAGAATAGACCGCAGTCGCGCTAGCTTGTCGTAAAAGGCGACTAAATAGCGCCCAGTACCCTGACCGGCGTGTCAGGTCGGTTTGCCTAAAGACCGACTGGGATGTGTGCCCCAGGTGGTTGAATGGGGTACCCCTGGCAAGCTGGGGTTGTCAGGCCATAATACGGAAAACCTGACCGCAAACCATATTAGAGCACCGTGTTGGGAAAAATGCCACGTTCCTCGCACGTTAAAGAACGCTGCTGTAGTATTCGCTATGAGTAGGGATTTCGATCCCGCTACAGGAGGCTAAATTGCCCGACCCTATCCATCCTCCCATTTGCCATCTAAAATCCGTTACCCCTTTTTTTCCTTGTGTCCCATCCCATTTTCATTCATCATCATTTCATGTTCATTTTATCATCCATTTCATGTTCATCGCCTGAATATAACTGAAATATTGCTGCTCGGGCGTTAAACACCATTAATCAATCAATCAATCTTATGATTCTTTCGTTGACACGGTCCCAGATCTATATTCTATTTGACATGTATCGCTTTCGAGTTATGCCCCTTGGGTGGTATATATACAAGTGTAGATAGATAAAAAAAACCACACCGAGTTTATTAAGACTACAAAAATGTGATACAAATTAAAATTTCAACTGTAATTGTTACATGTATGCATATAGTCGATGATTTGTCCGCCTTTCAGACCGTCCTTTTCAAAGTTGGTAATATATGTCACCGGGTGTTGAAAACATTTATATAATGTTTTACCGTGTGCTGGATACATTTCTGTAAATAAATTATTATGTACATGTAGTATTACAACTGCATTACTTATCTTTATAAGTGCATTCATCATGTTCATTTCATTTATTTACATGTAACATTCGTCAGATCATTTATCTCATTCGACAGAATAAAATACGGACTACAATATATATATATATATATATATATATATATATATATATATATATATATATATATATATATATATATATATATATTACGGACGAGTTATATCATTCTACAGTTTTGCAGGTATAGTGTGTTCTTAATTATGTTTAATAATGCCGTACATGTTTTAAGTAAGAAATATATTCTTATAAATAGTATGTGCTTTTCGGATAAATCTATTACAAAGTTAAATTTATAATATTGCATTTGGAATTTTAAGTCATACAAAACCCCTAAATCCCAGAATATTATTTTTAAGCATTTATAACATTAGTTTTCAGCGAGATTTACATAATTATTGTATAATGAATAATATCAAACTACTTGATGTACAGTTGTTTGTCAGGCTTTATGTTCCTGAATGTGTGTTTATATTATATTTGCAGAATATATTATAATAAATGTAGAAACCAGACAAGTTTGTTTATAGAAGTAACCAGCATAGCCAATTTCATTGCGACAAATAGGTACTTTGTACCTGTTATGAGTGGAAGTGCAGAGCATAATTTACCTACGTTTAATTTGTCAGGTAACTCACTTAGTTCATTTCGTTTTTCCGCAAAATAACTTGATACATGTAACTATTGGATGGATTTAATCCAAACATAAAATACATAGGTATCTATGAGTACAAATTTTATTTCATTCTGTTCTGTGTTTTATTTACCTAAAAATTATTTAGCTAATTAAAACACAGTATATCAGTATATTTGAAAATCATGCCATACCATGAAATGGTGACTGGGCATATTGCGGTTAATCGTTAACCATAGAGTATAGCAGATTTAGTATGAATGGTGTAATGACGGAAGCATACAGCGGTTCTCCGGATACCACAAGTTTGTGAATGGGATCCATTTTTGTCTGTTATTATAGCTGCATGAACCTGTATGGGTATTTATAAAAGAGACAGACATTTCGTACGTATATAAATCAAAG
The DNA here is from genome assembly GCA_944474755.1 of Limnoperna fortunei. Lineage (NCBI taxonomy): Eukaryota > Metazoa > Mollusca > Bivalvia > Mytilida > Modiolidae > Limnoperna > Limnoperna fortunei. Next base: position 47,043,722 of record OX104113.1, read on the forward strand.
AAGTCTTCTGATTGATTCACAGTTTGTGACTATATATGCGACAACACAAATAAATTATAAGACAATAAGACATTGGGTATAATTACTATCTCTGTTTTTCATTTACGAAAACCATACGTTTAAAGTACTGGAATGAAGTATTGTGGGTCCTAACAAGATCACCGGTAAATATAACAAATACAGTGGCGGATCCAGAGGGGGGTCCAGGTGGTCCGGACCCCCCCTTTCGTTTTGACAAGCATGGGGTCTGGACCCCTACTTTTGAAAAAAGCCTTCTTTTTTTGTTTTAGCATAACAAAATGACATTTTAACGGACATGTTTTAGGTGTCAGGAAATCGTCAGAATGCAGGATTTTACACCATTTCGTTCAGAGCTTCTGGGGGCCTTAAGCGGCCCACAGACCCCCTGCAGTAATACGACCTCTGCGAGGTCGGCATGGTGGCCTTCGGCCACCATGACAAATTTGGACCCCCCTTTCATTTGAGGCTGCATCCGCCCCTGACAAATACACCATATGAAATGTTAAACCTTTCACTCTGTCTCTTTCTGTGTTGTTTTGATTTATATTAGCGTTATTTTATTTGTTTCTCTTTGATAAATTTTACCGCACGCACCCTTTTTTATAAACCTGGAGTGCCGGAGAAAACACCGACCTCGATAAAACGCAAATTTCAATTTAAAAATGAAGTCTAAAAACGTTTAACCGTATACAGTAGACTTAAATAGATACGATTACATTATTTATAAACAGGATAAAAATAGGAATTAAATATGTATTATGATAACAATGAAAATAATAACTACATGTATATATAATAACTACATGTATACATAATATCAAAGAGTTTACAAACAATATGACTTTTCAACGCGATGGTAAGAAAATTATATGAACTAAATTACAATTATTATTTTGCTGTAATAAAACTGAAATAACTGAAAAGGATAAAACGAAGGTGACAAGGAATCTTACTTAGCTGACTTTATTAATAGTCACTGTTTGTGGTGAGGCTTTTCGCGAAATGAAAATGAAAACTGCTTACGCATTGCTGGAGCTTATTGTCCTTTTACGATTTTTGTAGATCCAAAATGTTTCGAATTGAAATCAGCAATTATTTTCCACAGTTAACCATCGTTTTAAAGTGCGGCGGGTTTTTGTATTTTGATAGTGCGATTTTCGACCTTATTTTGCAAGGATGTGTAACATTGAAGCAGTCAAATGAATGTCGTTTGCAGTTTTGGCGGGAAAAGTTTCGCGGTTTGTCCTAATACCATTGAATGTCATGAAAGCAAACGAATTTATGTAAAGAACACAAGATTCCTTTAGAAACAAAAATGGCTGACTTATAATTCCCACACCAACATGCGTCCGCCAGCTAAGGGTTTAACATTAGATAAAGCAGTACTGTACCACCATTCTTCCGCGTAAATGTCCGAATACTGGTAAAACTGATCAAGTACACAGATGAGCTCACTCGCACTCATCTGTACTCGTTGCATCATCCAAACAAAATGCATGAAACAAGACCGTACGACCCCAGAAGAAATAGGTAGTTTCACGCAATTTTTGGGAAAACCCGTGCACGTGATCTTCCACTCGTGATAGAAATTTTATATCTTTTTGCTTGTTCCGCTGCACTCCACTCGCGAAGACATAAAATTTCTATCACTCGTCGAGATCACCCGGCCTTTTCCAGAAACGTATATAAGAACCTATTAAACTTATACCTAAATTTTAACCAATAATTCCGGCAAATAGCATCGTTAAACAAAACACAAAAGTGTTTTCTTTAAAAATATTAAAAAAGATTCAAACAACTGGGTTTTTGTTATTCATTTTCGAATACGTCAAAAATATCTACAAAATATTTTTGTTGAATGGTAAAAAAACTTTTCAAAATATCTAGATTTTATAAATGATGACACAATCTGCAGGATGCATATAATAATTTCATCAGACAAATATAGCATAACCCATATTTGTACCGTATTAGTCAAATAGTAAATAATTGACGTCAAGTTAATAAAGCCCATTTTCTGAAATACCATGGACTTTGGAACGGGTGTGAGTTGGGTACGAGAGCACATCCTACCTCCCTTTTACGACAAAAGAACGCCAGAAGTTTCCAAATTTGTTCATTTTTTTTTCAAAAATGTTCTAACATCGAGGATGGAGCCCTCTTGCTGACCATCCGCCACACTCCGATGGCGACATCTGCAAACGGCAATGTATACAAACCAGGGGCCATGTTTCCGAAGATGTCTTAGGACTAAGACATGTCCTAAGACCATCTTAGGACAAATCTTTGTCCTAAGTCGTGTCACCGAAATTGTCGTAAGTTAGGACAAGTCCTAATTTTTATCCTAACTTTAGGACAACGAAATAGGTGTCTTAAGATGGTCTTAGGATGGTCATAATTTTATGACAATCTTAGGATAGATTTAGGATGTCCTAAGGAGTAAACAAACAAGGCAGCCATCTACATGCATTTAAGAAGACGACAAAATATTCGAAGAGATAGATTATTTAGAGATTATGACAACCCTTTGGATTATTTAGATGACACTGATATTGTCAGGAAGTACCGTTTAGCTCGGCCAATAATATATGATTTGTGTAGGAGATTTCAAAATGATCTCCAGAGGGCAACAGCAAGGTCTCGTGCATTCCCAGTTTCATTACAGATAATGGTTGCTTTGAAATTTTATGCCACTGGTAGCTTCCAAATGGTTAATGCCGATGTGCACAATGTTTCCAGAACTAGTGTGTCAAAAATTACAAAGGATGTTACACAGTGCCTAGTAGGAGTTTGTAGAGAATTCGTTGTAATGCCCACAGATGTAGCAGAGCTAAGGACTATTATGCATGGATTTTACGAGTATGCCAATTTCCCTAATGTAGTAGGGGCAGTAGATGGGACACACATAAGAATTAAAGCACCTAGTACTTATGAACATTTATATGTGAACCGCAAAAATTACTATTCTATTGATGTACAAGGAGTGTGCAATTCTCAGATGAAGTTCTTAAACATAGTTGCAAGATGGCCCGGTGCAACCCATGCTTTCATTTGGTCCAACTCAAATTTAAATGATATGTTCGAGGCAAGAATGGATATTGGGTGACAGAGCTTACCCACTTAGACCTTGGCTTCCTACACCAGTCCTCGATCCAACGACTCGTCACCAACAGAGGTATAACGCAGCACACATGAGAGCAAGAAGTATTGTGGAAAGAAGCTTTGGCGTTTTAAAATGTAGATTTAGGTGTGTGGATACTAGTGGAGGACCACTGTTGTACACTCCACTGAAGTGTTGTCAGATTTTTATTGCCTGTGTTGTCTTGCACATATCTGCATAATAAACAGAATACCAATATCCGATGGTAATCATCAAGATCGTGGTCGTATTAGACAGGAACAATACAATGGAAATCTGAATGATGGTGCCCAAGTTTTAAAATTCAAAATGACTTATTTTCTTTCTCATGCCCATATTACCAAAAAAAACCCAAATATATATATTGACGAGAACACCAAATAACAGATGACCCAAGTTCAAATAAATTTAACAATATTACAATAAAAAAATAGCTTTTGATATTGACTTTATTTACAATATAACTTGTTTGTTTACTGTTGTGATGGTGGATTATTCATAGTTGGTTGCCATGTTGCTTGAAGCTGGGCGATATACAGTTGTTGTTTGGCTTGTTCTAATATAAAGCGTTTACACGTGACGTCCAGCATCTCTCTTTCCACCTCCAATCTTTGCTGTTCAACTTTAAGCCTTTCTTTTTCAATATCTGTTTCCTGCTTTTCCTGTAGAAGGCGCTGTTCCTCTATTTCAAATCTCTTGCTCTCAATTTCTACAAGTCTTTCTCCGCTGTTGTCAACATCTTTGGTGCTGGAATTACAATGTCTTTTCGTAGGAGGTTGAATTTCAAGCTGCTCAACATCATTAGTATTGCAAGTTGACTCTTGAAAAATTTAAATACATGTACGTCAATAGGGTACAACATTTTCTCTCCGACCCTGACCTATCATCTAACTTCTTGAATATTAGTAGCACTAAGGATGTTTGATATACTATTAGTTGTGAAGAAATTTCGTTAAAACCTATTGAGATGTTTACTCTATAGTATTCGCAAAACTCACAGTGAAGTTGAAAGTGATCCAGAGTCAGAGTCATGAACTGTCTGTAAATGGTAAGTGTAGGAACTGGTCTGATGATAATGGGGACATGTATCCAATCCACCGGATATCCTCTCAATGGGCGTCTCTCCGATAATGCTAACTACCTTGTCCTGGAAAGGGGTGAGTGCCTATGGAGGAGGTCCACCACCAATTCTATTTGACTCCCTGCGAAATCGTGCCGCTTGCTTGTTTACGCTGCTAGTATATGTAGTCCACTTTTTTCGCACCTCTTCAACTGTCCTTTGGTGCTCACTTGGACTTGCTGCATTAATTTTAATACAAATACTTTCCCATGGCATAAATTTCTTCTTGGAAGCGTTACTGGTAACATTTGAAAGTTTGCTAAATAGCACAGACTTATTCATTTCAACTTCCTCTAATAAAATGTGCAGTTCCGTTTCAGTAAAATTTGGACTCCTTTTCTTTACTCATTTTAATCAATTGTGTAACCTGTTAAATGTCAGTCTTATTTATTTACAAATAGTAAGTTGCAGCACGAAATCAGCGAAATCAACCTTTGAACCAAAACAAAGAAGAGTTCTTGCAGTGCAGTTAAACCGGTTTTTATCAATTATATAAATTATCACTAAATTAAATCACATTAAAAGACATATAAAAGTGAAATTTTATGTTTTGATTTGTACCAATTTAATTCAAATTATTATATATTTATTGATATATACATGTTTATAAAACGTGAATTTACTTTTATTAAGTGCAGTCTACATCGAAATTTTGTCAACACATCAAATTTCTAAATTAATAACACAAATAAAAATTCCATATCTCTTGGGATAATACTTAAGACAGAGGTATGACATCTTTGCTAGGATGGTCTTAGGTTACCTTCGGTGTGAGGTCTGAGACACGTCCTTAGACTGTCCTAAGTCGGTCCTAATTTATGTCCTAATACATGTCTTAAGACGTGTCTTAGGATAGTTTCAAAGACATGGCCCCAGCTCTTCTTTTGAAAGTGATTTCCCTGCGTCATGCAAGAGGCTATGATTCTTTGAATAAGAAATAATTTTAAAATGCATGTCATTGGGTTTTTTTAAATTGTAATATAAAATCACTCATTTTGAATATCAGAAGAGATTACCAACCATATCCGGAATATTCCAGTAAAGTTAATACCATTTAACTTGATAAATTGTGTATGCTTACGAAATTGATTACATAGCGGATAATAGTCCCATCCAATATTTATGACAAATGCGGAAGCGGAAACGAGGTATAAGAGTTCTATATCATATATATTTCAAGGTGTCTACAATCAGGATGTCAACAGGGTTATTAATACTAATCAAATATTCTGACGCAACATTTGAACATCACAACAGTTGACATATATATAGATAAGGGATATTGTAAACCCGATGGGCGTTACTTCTGATTTATATTACTTGTTCCGTTCTCAGTTTAGATCAATAATAGTTCAAGAAAATAGGAGAGTCAAAACAATGATATCACATGTACCACTTTCAATACAATTTTAAATCATACAAAGTATTATTTACATTTATTTCACGTTTGTTTCTTTGTATATTGTATGTAGCGATTCACATTTTAAATTATTGGAACTATACGGAGGGATTTCAGTGCTTGACTTAACCAAAAACTGTCTAGCGCGTCCCCAGATAGCGGAGAGAGTTAGTTAAACGTAAAGCCTGATCACGAACCAAAGTGAGTAACGTGTTTGAAGAATGCTACGTTTCATGCACGATACAGATTCCTTGTAAGATTTGATAAAGAGAAGGCTCATAGTTGCTGCCACAAAAGACTACACGTTCCGCCGCTACAAAAATGCCTTTCTCGAACAATGATATTCCAAATTATCTACCCTTTTGTCCACATTTTCCCCCGTTGTTTCCCACACCTCCGTCCGAAGCCAACACTGAATAAAATCTGTACTGTCTTGATAGGAAAGTCGTAGAATATGTTAGTTCAATTTAATATTGTCCTTTTGAAAAAGTGAAGACATTTAATTGAAACTACATATTTACTGTTACGGGAAATGTCGCAGCAGATATGTGCTGCTTCTAGTTGGTAACGGCCACACAGGTCTTGGAATCGAGACAACAACAGTTTAAAAAAGTTTAATAACCACAAAACCTTATACTAGACAAAAAATCTAATCTAGTTAATATAGGTCACTGTCATTTTTTTTAAAAGACCGTAAGAGTCGCAATTTTATCGTTTATATCTTTTACGGGGTATACAAATATAACTTCGCCTGATTTTTTTTTTTACTTTTATGATGTTTTAAAATTAACTTTTTGGGGGTCTTTTGTACGAAAGTTGCAAAATGATGTTTTTTTTCTCATTTTGAATGCTACAAGTTGATGTATAGAACAAACATTAGACTTGCCTTCTAAGAGACAACACTGCATCGTAATAAATAAATTTTGCGAGAATACTGACTTTTGATTGGCTGGAAAATATTTTCTATCAGAGGATGGAAAACAAAATTTGATCGTCATGGAGACACGCGCCCTTTGACGTTATATATTACTCCGCGGAAAACTAACAGTTTTTGTGTTGATACCTTTTTTCAAAAATGTCCAGTTACAAAAATAAAATTGTTGAGTTTTTCTATTGTTTGAATTTATTTATAAGTATTAACTACAACAAATATGTTCTCCATCGAGGGATTACAAATTTCCGTTTTGCACATTTTATTATCCGCTATTTCCGTTGTGCACATATTTTATAATACGCTACGCGGATTATAAAATATGCAAAATTGGAAATTTTGTTATCCCTTGATGGAGAAAATATTTTTGTAGTTAATCCTTTATAGACATTAATATAGACATTAGATAGCAATAGAATAAACTCAAAAATCATGTTTGAAAAAAACATCATTTACAGTTCTTCAGTGCATTAGTTTATTTGTACAGGTTAATTTAATTGTGAATCCGATTAGCATTTATTTTCTCGGACTTTATCTTTTGCAATAACTTTTTTCTGTATAAGTATTTTGCGTCTCTCTCCCTACTGTGGTACACAACGACATGTAAACGAGAAAATATCAACACGTGTGCCCACGGACGGTAAGCGGTATCAAGCAAAATATTTGGCTAACCACACCGTAGGTGTAACTTACTTGATTTCTTGAATTAACATTATTACAGAATTGTATCTTTTTATTTTAGTTACGCACAGTTTGTTTATATTTGTGCGTTCTCATTTCTTTCATCCGTTGTAAATTAGTTTTCTGTTTATTTTTTGTAGTTTTTCACAAGTTCTTGGTTCAAACAAAGATATCAGCACTGGTATTTGTTGCTGGACAGCCAGTATGTAGCGCCAAGAATATTACTGAATCGTCGAACAGCCAGTATGTACCGCCAAGAATATTACTGAATCGTCGAACATTTTGGAGTAGACACTGATAGTCTGATAATCTGAGAACGCTTTATAGATTCTGAAGTAATTTTCAGACAGATTACATTCGAAAACTTTCCAGTTAAATTTATCTGGTTCTGATATTTTGTGTTGGTTCAGACTATAAGGTTAGTTCGTTAGTTTGTTTGAGGTTTTTGAATATTTTAAGCTACATGTATATCATGGCACTAAGTGTTTCTATGAGGAAGAAGCCGGATTGCCGATGAGAACACCGACCTTTCACATGAAGACAAAGATCCTTGTCAATTAAGGTTAGAGTCGAATACACATTACCCCAAGTCGGACTTGAACATACAACATCAGCGTATACAGTATGTGATCAATAGAAGATGGTTAACTGCCTAGATTACTCGGTAAAGAAACGATCCGACTGCATGGTCCATCTTTATTGGAACTACATTCAAAATCTGCACTCAATATGAGGATTTTAGCTCCCTGCCACATACGTTATATTTATTTTAGACGAAGAGATTTTGTGCTCTTAAAGACCTCCATATTTACTATCAACATTTCTTGTTCTGTCCACAGGTGCTGAATAAATGTTGAAACTTGAAACATAAAAGGAAAACAATTAAGCTCTAATATAGATCAAATTCTAAAGCTTGTTTTTTAACCTTCGATTTTGTGCTCTTAAAGACCTCCATATTTACTATCAACATTTCTTGTTCTGTCCACAGGTGCTGAATAAATGTTGAAACTTGAAACATAAAAGGAAAACAATTAAGCTCTAATATAGATCAAATTCTAAAGCTTGTTTTTTAACCTTCGATTTAAAAGAAATCTTTGTGTGTAAATTTATTGCAATGATAAATAAAAACAAAAAATTACGTCTTTCTTTTTAGTTTTATTCTAAATTGTACTTTTATCTGGTATCTATAAAGCACAGGTAGTTATTTTTAGCCACAACAAGTGTCATTGATTTCCGGGTTCATCCTAATCAGGTCAGGTAAATAACAAGTAAATTTAGGGTTTTATGAAAAGTTATAGCTATCTTATCTTCGCGTAAGTGTTACATTTAAAGTTTGACTCTGACCTTATATTTCCGCCATTTCGAGTTTGTTTTTCACGTGTAACGTTAAAACAGACCAAATACAGATATAAACAAAATTTTACTTTCATGTAAACACAATTACGGTAATTTGCATGTTAAGAAGTACGATGATGAAATGTCGTCCGCCATGAAATATATAGAACGCTGTTTTTTTTGTATTTTGTATATTTTACTTAGCCAGTCCATTTGCTATGCTTTCTTCGTCTGGTAATGCCACATTACCCAGTTGAAGGAATAAGTAAGCGATAAGCAGATAGATGCATTATGTCTAGTTTTTTTGTTTTCGATTTAACTCTTCTTTCAGCTAAATCATGGCGTCCAGTTTTTATTGGAGAAAGCGTACGTGGTAAAAACCCTTGACTCTCGGCAGGAAAACTGGTAGTCATCATTGCTGATAAGCCACGTTATCATTAATACTTACCTTAACCATTCGGCCACCGATGCCCGGTCTAGCTTTTTTATAGTCAAAATGTAGTATTCTTTCTATTTCAAACATATGTAGGTTATTTTCTTTTTACGAAACATGAGAGAAAAACTAGACTAATTGCTTGTTTTCTAATAAAGTAAACATTTGTATATTTACCTCGCCATAAGTAAAGCAATGCCCTATTATTTTCCAGGGATTCATTTAAGATTTTATATATTTTAATATTTTTAAAAGAAATGATAATTTATTGAACATTAATGACAAATGAAACATACAAACAACGTGTTTACCGTCGCTTTACTTATTGTTTGATGAAAAAAAGTTCAAAGCAAAGATATAAAAAAACAGTGCAAATATAACTTTCATTTGTCAAAAAATAAGTTTGATTGCATACTTCAATTTCATGAACTTAAAGTAAACACATCATCACAGGTCAACGTTCAGGGGAAAAAAGTCACTTTGAAATTTACTCACTAAGCCGTGTAACCACCACGCTTCCGGTACAGTTCATTAACTCTCCTCCCATGCTGTTGACTAAACGACGATGTGCAGCATGTGGTAAATTCTGCCATTCATTTTGAATGGCAACACGTAGTTCTTGGACCTTTTGACATAACAGGTGCTCTGTTATTGATTTTACGGCCAATGATATCCCACGAATGTTTAAATGGATTCATATCCGGTGACATGGATGGCAATGGAAGATGCTCAATGGCTTCCCTTTCGATAACATCACGTACAATTGAAGCTCGGGTGAGGTCTTGCGTTGTGACATAAAGCATCGTATCAGTCATCCATAAAGATAGGTCTGTTACCAAGTGCATGATTGTAAAAATGTAGCACAATAATAGCGTTAATGACGTCATTTCGATATTTCTGTCCTGTCGTTGTCCCATCAACCACATACAGATTCAGTTTACAGTCGTATGAAAAGCCTCTCTACACTGTAACACCACCACCGCCAAACGCTGTAGTGCTTAGGATGTTGTTTTGGTTGTAAGCAATGCCTCGTTGTCTCCAAACGCGCATGCGCTCATCAATATGACGAAGAAGGAATCTGCTTTCGTCGTTACAGTGTACTCGTCGCCAGCTTCGAATATTTCAATGGCGGTGATATCGTTCCCACTCTAAACGTGCTAGGCGATGTCTCTGTGTCAACAGTGGACGTTTCAAGAGACGATGAGCTCTCAACCTTGCATTGTTTATGTGCATGTTAACTGTTCGAACGGCGACTCTGGTTGCAATATTCCAAATCGTCACGAAGATATCTTGCAGAGGCAAACGCTTGGTGTTTGGCTACACGAACGAGTGCTCTATCCTCACTTTCAGATGTTTTTGTTGGTCGACCTGACCTAGGTCGTTCCTCGATGACGTTTCGGTAGCCGGGATACAATACTAAAGTGAATGCCAAAGTGTTGTGCTATCTAACGCAAGAACCACTATTACGCATTCCAACGATCTGCCACTTCTCAGCTTCACTTAATTTCCGTCTAGGCATTGTAAAAATGTAGAGATGAAGTCGAAAAAGACCAGGAGATGAACACTAAATCGTTAAGGAAAACAAGGCTTTTAGGCGTGCTCGACTACCGTATGACAAACTGGTTTTGCTATTTAAAGATTTACCCGAGTAGTTAATTAAAGTAATTTTCCAGGGCTCGAATGGTGGCTTTAGTACATAAATGACACAAAGTTAATATTCATTCAGATTTTTGAAATTATAAAAAAATGTAGGTGTTGCTTAACGTATGGCGAGTTGTATTTTTTTATAGATCTCGATTTCTGATGCAATATTTCGATATCTAACACGAAACTTAGTCGACCAACATGTTCAAGTCCCTTAAATATATTTCTGGGTTTTTAATAATACTCCCTAGTTACAGAGGTATTAGAAGTGGACAAAACGCATTCAAATCAAATCGCTCACAGAAAATCGCCACCGTTCAAAAACGAATTTTTGTAAATGGGGCGTTTTGCTTAAGGTGAGGGCGTTTCAAGGGGGGCGATTTGACCTGCATCCGACTTAACTATGTCAAGTCATAACAAATATTACTTAATTTTACACCATGTACCTACGGTTTAAAGCATATCTTGTGTATCAGTTTGGGCGGGATATCTTTCAATTTATATGTGGTAAATATGAAAATGTCCTGATATTTTTTTAAAAAGTACTTAAAATTTACAATTCCAATAAGCCAATACAATTTGTCTTAACAAAATATTTATTGTAACAAAATTGATTATATTGAATATATATAGGGGACATTAAAAACATATAGACGTTAGTTTAGATTTTTATTACATATGTATCTTTCGTTTCTATCTGTTCAAATATACGTCTTACCAAGTGTTATTTGCATTTTATAATATATGTATCTATATCTGCAGTTTAAATCCGCCCACTACGTATAATCTGCAGTAGCCTTTATCTATATCCGGTGATAGAGAGGTCATAGTATATCTTAGTTTCATTTGATATTGTTTTTCTGAAAAAAAAATAAAAAGTATTTAGTTAGAACTACATATACACCATTACGATAAATATTGTAGCGTCTACGTGTAGCCATATGATAAATACATTAGGCAAGATTGTCTAGTAAAAATTTAAAAGAAATAAAAAATCCAAGGTCAATAGGTTGGTCAGCGGTCATACACGTGTATAGATCACAATGAAGGTCGGTTACATTACCGTGTATATCTTAGAAACGACCACACGGACCTTGGCATTAGAAGTTCAATAAACACAAGACCTAATTTTATCTATAGTATATATAATACATATAGGTCAGGGTTTTTAAAAGTACTTTAACGGGTCGCTATTTTTTACACGTCTTTTTGTTTGAATCGTGTTTAACTCCACTTTTAGAAATTGTTCTGCTATATTGTGTCGTAGACCAGTTTTTACCGTGGGGAGTGTGAGTACCCGGAGAAACCCACGACCTTGGAGTTAAGCACACAATGCCTGCAGCAAGACTCGAATCCAAAACCTCAGTGTGGACAGGCACGGGATCAAAGTAGATGATTAACTACCTTAACCACACGGCAACCGAGGACTCTGTTGTACATGTTTCAAAACCATTGGTTTATTTGTTGTAAGCGATTTAAAACATTAAAACCAATATGCATTGCGGCTAGAGTTCGAATTCAAAAAGAAAACAATTTTTCCAATATTACATTAAGCCGTTGATTAGAGAGACTAATGCCATTGGATTCTGTGTGTTTTCATTAATTGTTTCATATCTTCCTCGTTCTAATTATACAGAACACTTGTTTTACTATTCAAAAAGGACGGTGCTCGCGTTGAATATTTTGAGGGTATTTTTTTTTTTTTTTGTTTTATTATAAAAACAATTCCTGATTAAATATGACTGTTAAACAGGTAAGGAGTATTTTTTTCCAGTTGTTCATTACACCATAAGTGAATTGTATTTAGTTAACCTATTTGAGATCGTAACTAATATTCAGATATTTTAGTGTAAAATTTTGTGTGTTAGCTCACGTATGTCCTATATGCTATATTTGTTTGTTTGGTGGTCTGCTTAGAACATGCAAGTAGCTGCCACGGCTTGACTTCATGTAACACAGAAGCAAAGAAATATGTTCAGAATGGCTTGTTCGTTGACAACGTTTAATCACACCAAGACAAATTTATCAGTTAAATTATGTATTATTTTATATACAAATAGTAATGTTACAACAGGATATCTACCTTTGAACCAAAGCTAGAACAGAGTTCTTTCAGTCAAAATGAATTTTATCGATTATAAACTTGCACTAAATTTAAAGCATTGACAGGAACATATAAAAAAGGCATTTTACCTTTTAATTTGTACCAATTTATTTAAAGATAATATAATTATATATTTATTTATTTATGCATGAAAAACGATGAAATACATAAGTGCAGTCCACATTGAAATTAAGTTAACTAAATAATTTCTAAATTAATCACCCGCTGGTAGAAATTCTGTACATTTTGGGAGAGTACTTATGACATCTTTGCTATAACTTGCTTTTCTTATAACTGTCCTAAGTAAGCCCTAAATTATTTTCTAAGACATGTCATAATACACATTTTAAGATAGTTTCGATGGTACGGCACCAGGGTTTCAGAAGGTCCATAATAACGGTATCATGACTGCATTTGAAATAGTAAATAAATATAACAATAATATACGTCTTTTACGTTTTGTAAACACAAACATTTTAAAATGTCTCTTTTTTATATAATTTGTTTCATAATTGATCAAAACCAGTTTGACTTAGGGACTTGTTGTTTTGGCTCAAAGGTTGATTGCGCGATGAAACATTACTACTTAAAAAGATTAACATTCAACTGGTTAGACAGTAAGAAGAGGAGTACAAATTTTAGGGAAACGGTGATTCAAATTTTGTAAGAAGAGGCTAAAAAGCAAAAGTCTGCTTTTTAATAATTTTTTTTTAAGTTTTATGAAAAATTTTGAATTAAACAAATGTAAAAAATTAAACAAATTAAAATTATGACAATTTTAGGATACACTTTTCATTGTGCTAAAGTTAGGACATCTTGATAATGATAATATTAATAATTGAAATATCGGACAAATGTTCTTAATCAACTTGGAAAATACACTTTTAGTTAGACAATTAGTTACAGGTGAAATGGAAAATAAAGAAGTCGAAGAAAAAAGAGTATCGGGCAAGAAGTTAGCTGATCCGCATTTCGAGAAAGTTTTCATGCATTCCATATATTTCCGTATTACCCTCTGTAACTGACTGTATACCAAATGCACCCTTACAGTGAAATTTTATTCAATAAATTTAAGACCTGTTCTTAGAAAAGAAATTTTATCCAAGGTTCGCGAAGGAAGCTTTATAAATCTTCAGATTTGTTTATTGCCATCATATAGCATCAATATGTTGCTTTTCGTCAAACATTTCAATTTCTGAATTGGTAACTTCTATTCTTACATAAGTCAATATAGAAAGTTCTATTTTGGCGTGTTTGACTATCTATGATGAATAGAGAATTACAACAATTTTGGCAAACTGGACAAACTGCATTCGTTTGCCGTGTGGTAGTCAAGTGTACCCTGATTAGAAAGTCGGGACACCACCTTTTAGTAGTAAATAATAGCTTCCTAAATTACCGGGTAGATTTCCGGGTCGACTTTGGTCCAATCAATATTCGTTTTCAAGAAATGGAGAACCATAATTTTTCCCATAAATATTGCTATATTTATCTTTAACACATTTAGCTTCTAAACTGAAGATAGACGATGTGTGTGAGTTTTTGTATTCAATTTTAAGTTTTTATAATGGATAAAAAGGCCATTCTACAGGTATGTATCTACAAAATCAATTCAACTTCTATTTAATACGTGTTTTAAAACTCTTACATAAATTATTCTACTTTAAATATTCATATTGTTTAATTTATATAAATTTAGGCAGGTATTTACAAAATAGATAAATAAATCTAAATTCAAAAATATATGATATAAATGATTATTATAAAATGTATCTTTTTATTTTTAACAGAAGTTTTAGCACGATAAAAAATGTTTTAACAAACAGAATGAGTGATATTTAAAATGTTTTTTTTATTTATTAGTAACTAGACAAACAACAATTTATCTTATAACAGTTTTAACAATTTTTAACAGTAATTTATGTTTATATTGTTTAAATTGTGCCAACTTTTCGTTGCATTTTACATTTTCACAATGATTATTTATATTTTTTCACAGTTATACTCAGTATATACAAAATACAAAATCAGTTAAAAAAATGCTGTGGTTTAAAGTTTTTTTTTAAATTAAATGTGTATTCTCCCAGCTAAATTTAAATTTGTAAACTGTTTTTTTTTCGTAAATGCAATAAACGAACTAGACATTTATATTATGTTTTGTTCTGTATGAAGGTTTATTTATACTGTTTTGTCTGCGTACCATTGTGAAACATATGTATCAAGCAAAGATTTTTATTAATAAATTAAATATTAAATAAAATATAGACTTAAAATATGCTATTTAGTTACTCGTCTTTAGTTTGTATATGAGTTATTTATTTAGTATCGCAAACAAAATTATACCAAACACGTATTAATTTGTTGTAGCTTTTGGAATTGCAAGTAGAACATGTTTAAGATTAAACATGTTCTCAATCTAAACACCAGTTAAGACCTAAACATGTTTAGGGTTTAACATATGTTCAAGTGAGAACACAAAATGGCGTTAGGTTTATGTTTAGACTCTAAACACCTCTTTTACAGTGTACCTATATTATTGTTATTATTATTATTATTATTATTATTATTATTATTATTATATATATATATATATATATATATATATATATATATATATATATATATTATTATTATTATTACTATTTGCATGTTCGTTCTTATAAATATTACATTTTAATATTGTTTTCTGGAGGGGACTTTATAAGCATGATTTACTTGTGTCCAATCCATTTTGTTCGCAACAAATAAAATATGTTTAAAAAACTAATCTACCAAACACGTGACATTATTAAAGCCAAGCAATTTATTGGAATTTAATAAATTAAAAATACTTAAAAGCTTTTTTGATGGTAATCTAAATTATGATGAAGCAAATACTTCTTTCTTATTTAGAAAAATTTTGAAATTTACATAATATATTAACTATTTTCCGCCGGTTGTATTTTGTCAACGAACAACATACTAGACATAATAGTATTGTTAATAATTTTCGTGGTTTATATTAGCTTACTTAGGAATACACTCTCAAAATAAGATCTATAAAAATGTTTTTTAGTATGGAGATCCTTTCACTAAAATCCGATAAAGTAAAAAATAAAAACTTACTAATTCCTGAGAAATCACTGTTACAGTGTAATTTAATTCTGTATAAGTAGCGACACAATATTTTTTGCAATTTTTTTATTGAAATTTATGAAAAATCTCGATTATTTGCGGTATATTTTTTAATTGTAATCAATTGAGTTTTTTGTTTAAACACAAATAAAACTGCCATTAACATTCTTTACTCCAAATTTTATTTTCAGCTGATTGTTACATGACAATTCAAACTTATTTTTAAAAATCTTTAAGCGAATAGAAAATAACCAAATTCTACACACATTAGCTTACAGAATATTATAAAAAAAATATATATGCCTTTTGAGTTAATTCTTAAAATCAAACAGCTGTATGCCGCTTGACATTTCTGAAAAGATATTCAGTCTTTACACATTTTTTTGTATATATATTATATTTATACTATAACAGTTAAACATGAACTTACCATTTTAATTTTCAAAAATAAATTTACTAAAAACAAACAAACAGATTACAGATTCTGTAAACGTGTAATGTTTTATAAAAAATTATGAAGAATTCTGTCATTAAAACTTCCCTGTTCAGACAACCAATCACAAATGTGATATAAATTAAATTTCTGGAATTTTTGAATCACCAATAAATTATAAAATAATGATCTCCTCACAATTGGCATAATCAAAATAATATGAAATAAATTAAAGATGCAGATGAACAAGTAAACAGCAGTACCAACTTCATTATCTTGTTGCACCTATTTACCTTCATTCGTTGCAGATACAGCTTGGCGTTTTGGATATTCTAAGTTTTATTTTTGCACATGCTCGAACAGTACATGTAGGAAATTGTAATAATCCTAGTAACATTGAAGATGTTTTTGGCCAAATGATACTTCACTTAAACATTACTGTATTATCACAACCAGAATCAACAGAACTAAAGCAGTGTCCACACCAAACACGTAGACTCTATACTGATCTTCAAAGATTACGATCAACGTGTCCGTGGGTAATGGAAACAAATGAAAACGAAAATAGATATCCAAAAATTATCTACAACGCTCGATGCTTATGTCGAGGATGTATTGGCTCTTCATCTAGATATCACTGTGAACCTTTATTTTCGCGTATTGCTGTTTTACGGATATTGGGATGTGAAAATGGATTACTACAGTATGTGCGGGATGAAGAGTTAATTAGTGTGGGATGTACATGTGCGCATAAACGTACGCACATTCATAACACGTGACAAATAGAGAAATATCATTGTGCAATGGAGTTGTAATAAATGTGTTGTGTTAATACTTTACATCGCTCGCCTATCTTTAAACAAATTATTCTATTCGTTTGCTCCTTTTCGATACCCTAAAACTAAAATATCTATAAGAAAATACTGTGTATTGTGTTTTAACCGATGGAATGAAACAGGTGTCATGGTTTGAATTTACATAAACACACAAAACTCGCAAAATATTTAAATTACGTTATTTTATTTATATTTGTGTGTGTATATACTTAGATTTTTGGTTAGAAGCTAAATTTATTATTACGTTCCTGTTTCTACGTCTTTTGTCAATAACGTATGAATTCTTTTCAAATGAACAACTCCTTATGATGCTTGACTGATATTTTGATATTGACACTAAACTACAGAAAATATACCTGGACTAGTTTTATGTTAACTTAGCTGCTGAAAAAAACCGATTAACGCATTTTTAACAGTCCCCTTAATTTAAAGAGTATTTAATTTCATTTATGTATACGTATATGTTAGTAACATTATTCTGCTCCTTTTTAAAGGACGGACAAAATAAATAATATAATATTAATTTAAACTAAATATTTCGTCAATTTTCTTGTGTCGTTTCAAGGCAGGAAGTTTTTTATTTTATCGCCACTTGAAGCTTCAAAATAACAAATTGTATTTGCAGAAAGTCCGATTGATACGCCTGTTAACTGATAAACTATTCAAACGCAAACATCCTTGTTTAAAACACGATCCAATCAAATTTGAAATACCTCAATACTACAGATATAAAGAGAATCTTAAGATAATTATTTGTAACCAATGAGATGTTATTCTTAGTGACCTCGAATGTACTTTTAGAATCAAAGCTATTGACATATGTCAATTCTTTATCTCGAAACACAAATGTTTCACAAACTAAATAGTAAATTTGTACCTATTCCAATCAAAATCAGATAATTGTTCAAAAAAGTTTCTAAAAAGACAACTTTGAATTATAGCTTACCATTCTTATATAATGTAAATTGTTTTAAAAAGTTTCAAGACTAAATGCATGTAGTTCAGAAAAAAAGTACCGCAAAATTTCCTGTAGTATACCATAATTTCATTTAGCACTACCATTCGATTCTTTCTATGAAGGTCCAAATCCTTTAAATTCACATTATGTATTAAACATTATTAAATAATAGTTTTAGTTTTAACATAAATTTCTTTCTAAAAAAAGATATATCTTGCTTGTTTGTTTGCTTGATTGATTGGCGTTTTAACGCTACTTTCAGCAATTTTTCAGCTATATCATGGCGTCCAGTATCTTGCTTGTACATTACTTTTTGAGCACTGCGTTCTTTAAATATGAATAAAAATTAGTTTTGCGATATTCTTTTTTTGCTTTCATCGCCATTTTTAGACCAATCCAATAACTAGTACTTAACATGAGAGGTTCAAAGTATTTTAAGAATCCTCAGTGACCGAATGGTTAAGATTGTAAGTTATCGACTGTTGATAACGTGCATGTCAACACTGAGGTTGGAGGTTCGAGTATATGTTGTTTAACGCCACTTTCTGCAATTTTTGTAGCTAAATCATGGCGTCCAGTTTTTATTGGAGGAGGAAGCCCGGGTATCCGGAGAAAACCCCCGACCTACGGAAGAAAACCTTACAATCCTTGCCAATAAGGATTGGAGTTCAGTGCACCCTGCACGCAATGAAATTAGACCCGCAACCTCAGACCACGTGATCAAAAGTAGGCGAACTACGTATCTTAACCAATCGGCCACCATGGCCCCTGATCTGTTAGTATGAATTATTATAATACAATAAATATGTATCCTGGTCCTGAACTATACTTTAAGATTCCATAATTAGTGGTCTATCATTTGACAGTAAGATAACATTTCTGCCCCATATCAAGTTATAAAAACGAGAAAATGCATAAAAGAATTGTTTTTAAGGTTGTGTAAAGCATTGGGGGTGTTCACTATGATAATTTACTTAATTGTACAGACCGCTGGTTGGACCGTAAACAGAAAATTTTATTTACGATTTATCTCTTAAGCCATTTGTCGATAACATGACTATGCCTTGCTTTGGTGTTTAATACTCTAAATGTGTATAAAATAATATGTTGAAGCCAACAAACCGAACACTTTTTGTACAATATAAGACCTTATTTCCGACTTTACAAAATGTAACCATATTTTAAACTTTTATGAGTTGGGGCCTCGGTAGATAAAAGGTTAAGGTAGTTCGTCTACTAATGATCACGTGGTCTGTCAAAACTGAGATTGAAACTAACTGTGATTGAAGTGCGCTCAATTTCAATCATAATTTACAAGAATTTCCAGTTTTTCTACCAAAGGTCGGGGGTTTTCTCTTGTTACTTTGGGCTTCCTTTCCCCTATACTTAAAGTGCAACAATAGCGTAATTTTTATTTAAAACAGTAAATAGTCTTTATTTTAAAACACCAGTTTCAGCATTTTATTTACACAAATCGTGCTGTTAATTAGCGTAATTCCCTAATTAATTGGCCATTTGCATCTGTCTGTTTGGTTATCGGCATCGTGTTTCCGATTACTTACGGAAATTACCATAAGCGATCGATGACGTAGAAAGTGTGACCACTTTTATAAACAAAGAATGGATTCCAATCGAGACGCAAGTGAAAGTGAAGAATCAAATCAAGACTTGAGTTTGTCGTGTGGGTCGTCGTCATTTGATGAAGGCGAAATAGACGAAGATGAGAACGTTGGATTGGAAGAAGCCTCAAATATTGCTCCATACCAGTTTGAGCCGTACGCCTCTGACGATTCTGATGGAGATACAGATGAAAACTTGTCCGACGACCATCACGATGCTGGACAAAACGAAGACAGATTACAGAATAATTCATGGTGAATGTCTTGTTAAAGCTTCTATGACATTTAATCTTTATTAAAATAAATATGTATTGCCGTTTTTATGATTTATTTGAATGAAACATGCCGCATATTATACGAATATATATTTGAGGGGGAGGGGTTGTGTGTCTACTAAACAGCTCAAATTTCCTTACCTTCGGGTGATTCCTGGGTAGAGAACAGATGATTCTTTTAATCTATAATTTTAAATATTAATATTCGAAATTTAAATGTAAATATCCAATTGGTCTACTCTTGCTTCGTGCTTTTCTTTGTTTGTTTGTTTTTTTAATGATGGAAGACCATACATTGTACAATTCTCCCAAGTCCTTTTTGTTCTTGGTTTATGAAAAATCTAGAATATATAGAACTTCACAGACATCTTGTAGGTTTAGTATTATAATTAAGACTGTGCACAGTCATAGCATGGTATGGTTGCTGTGAACATGTTACTCCAATTAAAATGTGAACACTGTCACTGACCAATAAAAGAAAAATGGGCACATGATCTAGACTAAACCATTAAATGTAAGATCAAAACTACATAAGGTATTTTTCATGAAGTTCTGCTCAAATGAATTTTAAATAATGATTTTAATTCAGCTGCTTCAACTGGATGCTTTATGAACACTATCCCATGTACAACATGTATGTGACATTTCCATTTATAAAAAACCTCACTCTGCTATGCCAAGTCTCGATTTACCCAACAAAAATCACCAACCAATACGGAGTGTAAAGTTGAATGTTTAGGCACAACAACAAAATTTAGAAAAAAAGGACAGATATTTACCTGACTTAGTGTCCCCACTTCTGATTACACTGGCAGACAAATATGCAAATAATGCATTATTAATATGATAAATAATTGTAGAATAATAGATACGATGTATCAGTTCAGTTGCAACAAGCAGCCTGCTGAAACGGCGAACTCTTCCTGAGCACCTATGTAATTGCTTGTTTTATCAGGTCTTGTTGGCTGTGTACATTGAATTTTTTGCTTAAGGGTACAAATATATTTCTATACTTTTAACATTTTAGGTGTACTTGTGACTATTGCAATGTAATGCCAACAGGTATTGAGTGTTTATGCTGCAAAGAAATCCAGAGAGTACAGGATAAAGTAGAAAGTTATCAAGGTGGAGATTTGTCCTGTATAACACTGCACCCAGGATTTCGGTCAGTCTGTTTAGATGTTTATGTCTTGGAAGTTGCCTACCTGCAGTATAGACAGCAGTATGGAGAACGTCCTGAGCAAGGAAATGAGTAGGTCTTAAATTATAAGAACTGTATTGTATTGGCTAATTGGAACATATATTGTCAATAAATAAAATTTTATTTACACCTAGAACAAATTATCATAATAGTTTAGATATCATAATGCCTTGCTTACAAAATGTATCAAAAATAACATGAATAAACAATTAATAAAACAACACAATAAGTATAACCATGTTCATTATGCAAGGAATCATAAATCAATACAAACTTCAGTATATTAAGAGCACAATTTATTAATGTAAACCATTATTAATTTTCAGAAGACACCGATACACAGCATATCGACAGTTTGTACGTTGGTGTTGGGAATATCTAGGGAAGGATGTAAGGGTTGTACTTCCGTCCTGTGCATTACTTAAAATCAGACAAACTTTCCCTGACCGAGATGGCAACTACACTGGGTTTCAGGATTCTGCTAACGGTTGAACCGACTTTGAATCGCAGAAACTGCTTCCATCTTATCGGGTCGTTCATAGTCTTCACAAAGAGGTGGTGGTTTGTTGATCAACATCTGAACACCAGATTCATTTAGACGACCTAGTTCCGCAATTTCAAACACACTCTCTTTGAGAACATCTACATATTCTGAAATGAAAAAAAAATAAAGTCTATGAATATAAAAAGTAATTTGAAATGGCCATATTACCTGTATAGTGTATATATATATTTTAAGAGGCTAAACCAATAAAGTTTTGACACTTTATCTTCTACTTTTATTGCTACATATATTTTATGATCTGGTAGTGAAATATGTCAAATGACACAATTGGTCAATTAAGTGGCCACATCAAAAGAAAAGAAATAATGTAACAAAAATTACAAAGTTCCAGCCAATAAAATTTGCTACACCTGACACATGTTTCGTCTATTCAAAACTCATCAGAGGCGCTCTACCCAAAATATTGAAAAAGCTAAACACTACATGAATATGAAGAGCATATAGAACAATAAACACAAAAGCTTTTGAACCAGAATACCAAATTATGACTAAGATGATCCAATGTCTAGGGAAAAAGAAGCTTAGGGCTTTTGACATTTTTAAAATTTTAAATGATAATTTTAAATCTTTGATGTGTTCATGAACACAAAAATGTTGATGCTGGAGCAGGATAACCTCAATTTCAAGACATTAAGCTACGGCTATAATCCTTACCATATGTGCTTTTAACTGGTATCTGTCTAACAGTGTGACCGCCTTTCTTGAACTTGGGGTAAACTATTTTGTATCGTAGCTCTCCCTCCTTAGTCACTGCCTGGCCTCTGCCTGCGTTCTCATTGAAGTGAAGAGCTGCCAACCACAGTCTATCAAAAAAAAAAAAAAAAATGAAAGTACAATTTTAAATGTTCAGTTTATACAGTATAGAGTTTAAAATGTTTACAAATTTCAACTGTGGCTATAAATAAATCTTAGGTATTTTAAAGTTATTTCACTGGTTATATGAAAACTTCTTGTTTTTTAAACTAACTGACGATAACATTAAAGTAAGTGTTGGGTGTATACTGACTGACAGATATTATTTTCTTTTAATGATATATATATGTGCAATGTACTTACCTTGCATACATCCCATGGTAGGAAAATGCAACCATCTTGGGTGCGAACTGATTGATGACAGAGTGGAAGCCCTCGAGAGAACTTGTTTGTTGTCCTGGCGACAGCCTTGGTACATCTCTCAGCATTTGTTTAGATGTTATAATGTCCGTGAGCTTCTCGTACACCTGTAAAATAAAACAAACATTAAAATTAAATATATTAAGCATATTGATTATACAGGACAGAAAACGTAAATAAGCATATACAACATTTGTGTTATATATTTGAAATTAATGCTTTTATGTACTGGTACCCCAAAACACGAAAGACCCAAAGAAGCAATGAGGTACCAAAGGGGCATTTGAATATCAAAAGTCAGAAATTTCGAAGACAAAACCAGAAAACAGGAATGCCAAGACAACACAAAGAAACAAACAACAACTAAATGACAACATTACTAGCAACATGAAGGGTGAATTCAGGTGTTCAGGAAGAGTATGCAGTTACACACCCGTCGTGTTACATGTACATGTGTTCCAATTTTCCATTCAGCAAGTCGTTTTAAATTTCAAAGGAAAAGAGGTCAAGCACTTATTTCTAACACTGCTTACCAGGCTTCAACCATCGTTTCCTCCTTTCACGTCCCTCTAAATCACCATGTGTGCACTGCACAAACTTTTCGTGATGACCACAATGTTTGTTAATGATGTGGTTGGCAACTGACTTCCATTTCTCTTTCATCAATTCACCATCTTCCTCTTTGGTAGAGGCTGCCGTCCAATACAGATGATTGGTTATGCTGCGTATCCATGGTTGTAGCTCATCACAGTCTTTCTCTTTAGACAGTGCCAGAAGTTTTTTCTTTAGTCCTAGAAATACAGTGTTATTATAAATGTAGCAATGTCATTTATATTTTATAGCTTTCACAGTATTTATAAACAAAAATAATATGTTATTCAAGTAGGCTATTAGATCTTTTTACCTTTAGCAACATGCCAAACATCAAAGTAGTGAATGGTGTCAGCCATGTTTTCTCGCACCCATTTATTTATCTGCACATGTCTGTCCGTCACCAATGCTGCTATTCTTATTCCATTTCGGTTAAAACTGGATACACTTCTTATAAGCCCCTCCTTCTCCATGTGACAGCTGCTTTTAACTTCGTTACTCTAAAAAATAAATAATAATAATATATAAGTAATGAGAAGGATAAAAAATATGACATACCAAAATAAAAAAAAAGATAATTAGAAATTTCAACAGGAAATACTGCATTTTAAATTCAACTGTGTTATATATTTATAAATTATTTTAAGCTAATGACATGTATATACATGTATTATTTTAGGTCTGTGTAGGATGCTTATTAATAAGTCTGTTTTCTAAATTGTCTTCAAAACTTTATATTGACTAAAATAACTAAGTCCACAAAAATAACTTACTTATATTATACAAGAAATAATTATGTATGTCATATAGTACAAACCTGAACAAGCTGTATGTCAACAACTACATTATCTTCCAAATCTAGCATGGTGTAACTGCCATATTTGGCGCTGTGTCCTGGTGTATCAGCTCTCCCATCACCTCCAAGAATCAGTGTCTTGCCACTATCTACCACTGCTGCCAGGTATTCTGTCTTTAATTTGACCCATACAGTGCTTATACCTGGAAACAGAATATGGCGTTGGTGTAACATGAATGTACTACTGGAAATACAAGGTACATTCATGAACTGGAAAACTCTGAGTGGACAGAACACAGAACAGAATGATCGGTGGGGCCGTCCCATTTTGCCCTTTTTGCAGAGACAAAATCAACCCAAGCTTTACGAAGTCCAGCTTCTTTCGGAAATTTGTGCAAAGAAACCCCATCTTCGTGAGTATTTCCGCAATTCGCGGCCACACAACGTTTACCGTAGGACCTTTTCTTCCCTCCTCGATCTCCTCTTGGCATATTTAGACAAATATTAATGGATATATTGATATAAACTCGAGAAAATAATCACATAAACAAAGAAATTGTAAACCGGAAGTAGAAAGTGGTCACACTTGTGACGTAGCAGATCAATAACCCACGAAGGTCAACGAACGAGCTTGATTGCATTTTAGTGTAAACACACCTTTGTGAATAAAACTGGAAACAAAACTTTTTTTTCAACAAAACAGCTAAAATCGTATATTAAACATATTTTAATAGTTGGATATCAAATAACACCAAATAAAAAATATTTATTCTTGTTGCACTTTAAGAGTTAAGAAGGCACAAAAAAATTTCCTATCGAAATCATTACATTATTATGTATTTTATTGGAATCCGTCATTTTTATTGGTCAAATACGTTTACGTGGTCATAACAAGTGATCTTTCAATTTTCAATAAGACATAAAAACCAGTCCACCAGAAAATAACATCACACTGTGGCGTAATGATATATCGATATGAAAACTGACTTGTACTTGAAATTTTTCCCATTTATTGATGTAAAATTTTATTATAAGAAGTTTATGCATTCTCTTGACGTTTCATTGATGTATGATGTATGAAGCGTTGACCGTGTACACATTTTCACATTCAAGCGCTACCGCGCTTTATTGAAAATGCGCTTTCGGTCAAAACTTTCATACGCCAATGAAACTTAAAAAGAATGCAATAATTATAGGATAATTAATTGGGCGGAGTGAATATCCAAAATATGATCACGAGTGCCGCATAACGCATCTGATTAAACGAGTGCGCGGAACTTGTTCCGCGCACGAGTTTAATCTGATGCTTTATGCGGCACGAGTGATCATATTTTGGATATTCACGATGCCCAATTGATTATCCTATTTATTATATAGATCAAAATTGTTTTCGTAAAATTTTAATGCCTAATTCTAAAGTTTATGAACGGCGGATGAATATTTGTATAGTACAAAACCATTGTGACGTTTTGGCGGGAAAAAACCCGAGAGTGAAAATAAACGATAATTTTCACATGTGATTTACCGTGATTTCTGTCACTCGGAAAATTCGATATTTCATCTTATCTATATAATAAATTTAAAAAAAAACATTATACATATCTTGACTATTGTGATTAGTTTTTAAAAGTCGATTCAATGTTTCTATGACCGTCTTTAGAGAGCGGTTAAAAAACTCACAGTCTTCAAAAGCTTTTTCTATCAATGAAATCTTTACATTCTGTTTACGTAATCAACACCAGAGAACGATTTTGAATCTACAACTGTGAGTGGTTAGACAATTTAAAATTTGAGATTAATTTAAATAGAATATTTCTAAATTAAAAATTTTGACATTTGTATTGTTTAAATTAATTTTCTGTCTTTAAGATGGTTACATTCTTGTACGAAATCTAATTGTTTTTTAACTGATTTGTAAATTTTGAACTTACGCAATGTAAAATTGTTTACTTACACAATATAGATTAAAAAGTGTCAGAAGAACGTTAAGCAACAAAGACAAATAGAACAATTACTGATTTTTTTTAAATTAGTATTCAAATGTATTTTTAAATTGTTTGTTTACTGGGTTGTTTTTCATCCAGTAAAATGGCTGGAAGATATTGCTAAAAAAGTGCAGAAAGTGTCGTTGAAATTAAATTCCATTCGTTCATTATTTTCAAGGAGCTTGAATACTGCATTAGAAAACCTACCAAATGAAGGGTGTTCAATGCTTTTTTGTGTTAAAATTATTTTGCAATATTTTTGAATGAGGGTTTTTAGTTTTCTTTCATGAGCATTTTAAAGAGGCTTTACTGTAATGGGGATAGTTAATAATGCAGCACGAAATAAGATCAGTAAAGCCACGCCTATACCATATACATTGAATACTGGTTATTTTGCTAACTTCGCGTGTGTGCATTTTTCATTTCAAAACAAACACGAAGGGAAAGCAGAAATAACTAGATATCAGTGAGATGGTACCCATCTCTGTGGGCCCCGCAGACCTTAAGGTCAAGGTCAAAGGTCAACAACCATGGTATGCAACACATCGTCTGGATATTATCTATCCACATTCCAAATATCAAAAGCCTACCTCGAAAGATAAAAGTTACAGCCCGGACATGAATTTGTCATGCAGAAAGCGATGTGACCTAAGGTCGAAGTTCAAGGTCAAAGGTAAGCAACACATTGCCTTGATATTATCTACCCACATTCTAAATATCAAAAGCCTACCTCGAAAGATAAAAAAGTTACAGCCCGGACATGAAATTGTCATGCAGAAAGCAATAATGTGAACTAAGGTCAAAGGTCAGCAACCATGGTATGCGACACATCCCCTTGATATTCTCTGCCCACATTCCAAATATCAAAAGCCTACCTCGAAAGATAAAAAAGTTACAGCCCGGACACGCTTAGTTTCGCACGGACGGACGGATGGACGGACAGACTGATCACTAAAGGGCACCCTCCACAAAGTGGCGGGGCCCTAATGAATATCAAAATCTCAAAAAACATGTAGCAAAATACTGAGTATATTTCTTATCGATTTCAACATCATTTCCCTGGAAACAAAACTAGATCGTAAGCAAGATTTTTAAACTAATTACCTTTGAATTCTTAGGAAAAAAATTAAATTACCACCAGTCCGTATGACATTTCTCATCAATTTTGATGGTTTTTAAAAATTAGTTTAACTGTATTGTTTGTACCCAAGCAATTTATTTAAATTTCAATTGTCTAGCTTTTAGATCTTCGGAAGTAGCATTTGCTCGACCAAACACGATAAGTAGTTTTCATTTAACATGCAAAAATATGAAATAGCACAGGTTGACTCAAAATTAATTTTTCTCTTTGATTTCTAAATGTAATTTTGCACCTGTTAAAAATTTTCGAGATGGTCGTTTATTCCGAGACCATTTTGTACACCAATGCTGGGCGCTGGATAGATTGTCCAATTTTTCTGATAGAGTAACACAATAGGTTTGGGGGTCCTCGGCATTCGAGGTAGTCTTTATATTGCAAACTGAGCTTGGCGTTTCTAGAGTGGACTTCCAGGCCTACCATACCCCTTACTTTTTCAGCAGCATTCAAAATATTGTCAATTTGGTCTGTTTTTCTCGCTTTGAATTATTGCTTGTTAACTGGTTCTCCTCCTGAATAAAGCTATAATACTTCTTGCTAGACGTTAAACAGACTCAATCAATCAATCAATCAATAATGTCAGATTTCAAAAAATATGTTAAAACTAAGGTAGATATTCGCCCATTATTAATCAGGTGCCTGTCATCAAATAAGTTTGTGGGTCTAAGTTTTACCAGTTTTCCTAGAGAAGGTCGGTTTTTCCCGGGTTCTCCGTCTTTGTCTAGGCAATATAAAACTGGGTGTCTCGATATAGCTGAAAAATTGCTTTAAAAAATGGCGTTTACCCCATTCAAACAAACGAAACATCAGATTTGCACTGTCTTGATAAAATCAAACTTGTCTTAGCGAACCCTCCATATAACGACTCTCTCCGTTTTCGACCGTATTTATTCCTCCCCGCATTTTATTATTTATTTTACCTTTATATAACGACTATGTCTTAAGCGACTAACGACGTGTTTTCCGTTCCTTTAATTTTGAATGAGAAAAACTGTCGAAAAAGACTATTGAGACGCTTAAAGTCATTAAACAATAAATAAACCGTTTCTGACGAAAAAGATTGTCAATTTTCAAGTTTCTTTCAAACGTAAAACTAAAATTTGAAACGATAAAAAATGTTTTTAAAATATTAGAGTTTTAGCGAAGTTCAAATTGCCCTGCCAATATGAATATTCGTCTAAGTCGTTAATCGATTTTATTGCCATTCTGGTTGTAAATAGTGATTTTTCTCACAACGTGTTTAAATTCACGCCATTTTACAAGGGGAATAATCAACACGAACCGGTGTACACTGGTTTTAAACCGACTTGCACTTTCTGCATAAAACAAGAAAACCAATAAAACCGTTATGTGTCAAAGTTTAGTCACGCCGAAATACAATCTTTAGTTTTTATTGAAAAAAAACACGTCTTTTTCCAATTATAATGCTTTAATAGAATATGACACTACTGATGTTGTAAATGAATTTCTCTCTTAATGATTGTAAAATGAGTATTTTCAACTCAAATTCATGGATGTTTTTTGTTTTTTAAATGGCATTAAACAGTCGCCAAGGATCTTGATATGAAAAGTTCTTCTGTTTCTTCACTTAACATTTTCTAGTTTATATCATTTTGTAGTACCATTAAATGAAGACACGCGCAATCAAGTACTATGTAAGTTTTATCTACATTCATCTCAATAAAGAAAAATATTAAAACACCAATACTTATATTTTAATTCGAAAGATAAGCAATAATACTATAATTGTAGAAAGAAGAGAATTTGGCTTAGAGGAATGCAGACACCATTTTGTCGTACTTCTGCAGTTAAAGACATTTATGTGGAAGGATATGATCATCTTAGTAGATATATTGTTAAAAGTTGTCATGTTCAAAATTCAAAACGTTAACTTCCACTTTTTGCGTTATAGGGCGGCGATATATTTGTATTCACTTTAGTTGCAAACGATGGATGAAGGAGAACATTTTCCCATGTTTTAAGTTCGATTGAAAATCCGAGATGCCTGCTACCCAAGCTTTTATATTATATAAAAACAAACTTATCTGGTCCTCTAAACGTAGAATTTTATAATCCAATCTAATATTGAGGTTATCTTCTCTTATAGTTGCCATATTGTCAAGATGATCTGTATTTTGCATTGAAGCAAATGCAAACAGAAAAACACATATTCAAGGAAACGTTTGAATTGATTATAATAAACAGCTTCTAAGCCACGCAGTAAAAGTACAGGTAATGACACTATTGGGTCTAAAGTACATGTTCATGTATGACTTGAACAAAATATTGACTTAAAGCTTTCACGCATTACAACATGATATAATATAACTGCAAAGAGCATAAAAATAAGCTCTGTAACATAGATATAAACATGCTTTAAAATGCGTCCCGTAAAATTATTATCAAATCTTTTTTTACAAACGCGTGCTTTCTTGTTTATGTAGGTTTTCTATGTACGTTTGTATTGGAAACTTGAACTTTAATTATGATGTAGTCTTTACTTCTCTTGGTTACACAGAATGTCGAGACAATGCAGATGTCATTTGTTACAGATAAACACATGCATATCATCTGATATACGACCATGAAATACACAAGGAAACGAAGTAGTAAATCATGATGGCACATGATGAAGATGCCATGTCGTCACGACTGAATGCTAATAAATTAATGGGATCTGTTGACAAACCATAAAAGTGAGAAAAACACACCTGTACCGTCCCACTGAGATGTAAGGAGCCTGTAAGAGCAAAAAACCCGGCAACTGGATGTTTTTTGTGAAGACATAATGAGCAAGTATATAAAAGTAAGAATGATAATGGTGTACAAGAATGTAGATAGTCCAAATTGAATTTTAAGCAAAATATTATAATCGACTTAAAAAGGGTCAACAAGGTGGGTCTCCCGCAGGAAGCTCTGAAATTATTAGCAAATCATGTTATCTGGCCGTTTCCTGGCACTTAAACCCCAGTTAGGAAAAATTGTTGCCATGAGCAACAATTTGACTTTTGAACAATTTTTTAATACGAAGTAAAACGTAGGTAAAATATCTTATGGTTTTGAAAGGATTGCGTTGGTACGCTCTAGTTTGTAAATAAAGGTTAAAATAGAACCAATCCCTGTCTGGGGGCACAATCTTTTTTAGCAAACGATGGTACGAAGCTTTCATAGTGTTGGCCCACTTTCCAGTGGTATTTGGGACAAATTGGAATATTTGATTGTTTAAGCCCACAAGTTCATGGTATCTGGAACACGTGTGCTGGTTAAGGCGAGATGTTTGAAAAGAGAGAATGAAATAAAAAGGTTAGACTAAAGGGACATAAGGATAACTTAAGCTGGGAACGGATGAAAAAAAAAACCCTACTTTCTATTGTCAAACAATGACGGCGGTAACAATTCCTATAAAATTTTATCAATATAAAGTATCACGAACGCGACAACTGAAATAGATTGTTTGAATGTTGTTTTAACGCTACATCATGGCACCCAGTTTTAATTTGGGGAGAAAAAACCCCGACCTTCGGTAGGAAAACTGGCAATCCTTGTCAATTAAAATTTGAATCGAGCGCACAATGCCGCAGTGAGACTCGAACCCGCAATCGAAGTGTTCATAGGCCACGAGATCAATAGTAGACGAACTACCTCGACCAACGAGGTCCCACATGAAATAGAAGCAATGACGTATAATGTTTATTCACTCAGAAATCATACCAAAATGTTTACTATTTACCGGTCACGCATGTCCCAAATAAATAGCAATAAAATATAAGTAAAAAATGCAACAGTAACTAGACTATATAATGAATAAAAATATATTGATATACATACAATCTTGACATGCTTCTAACCGTAACACCTAACCCCACCCTGGTGTCACCTTACCTAATGATTAAGTCTACCTATCAGTTAACGATTGTTTTCGCTTGTTGGTTAGGTTATTGGATATTTACGACTTTGTGTCGGTTTTACGTTAATAAAACGCGAAGCTGTTTATGTGCAGCGTAAACCGATTTGAGTTGTCTATATCCAATAATTTAGCCAACAGTTGAAAACAATCCTTATATTTTAAATTAAATTATTAAAAAAAACCCAGCAATATATAAAAATATTTGAATCAAATAATATTTGCATTTCGTTGTCCCTTGTTAGGGCCCCATCACTTAGTGGCGGATCCGTCCGAATCGTATCCAGGCAATAACTTTTGTCGGGTCAGGGCTTATATAACTTTTGTCTTTTGACGTAGGCTTTTGATATTTGATTTGTAAGTACATGCAGATAGTTTTAAGTCGAATTGTCGCTTACCATGGTTGATGACCTGTAACCTTAAACTATGAACTCAAGGTCATATAACTGCTTTCTCAACGAAATATTCGTGTCCGGGCTGTAACTTATTTCTTTTAAGGTAGGTTTTTTATATTTGGCATGTTGGTAGATCATTTCAAGGTGATGTGTACCATGTTTATTGACCTGTGACATTGAATTTGACCTGAAGGTTTAATTATTGCTTTTGTAACGAGAAAATAGTTTTCAAGCCGTCACTTTTTTTCCTTGTTGCGGTAGGCTAGGCTTTTAATATTTGGCATGTAGGTAGATCATTTAAATGCAACATGTCATGAAACATGGTTGGTGACCTTTGACCTAGAACTTGGACCTTAACTTTAAGTAAGGTCCCATTACTTTCTGAATGACCAATTCGTGTCAAGGTTTTTAGATGTAGGAGATATATTTTCTAGGAAAAGTCGAAATCAACAAATTTAATATAGCCTGCAGAGTCGGAAAACAATAATTGTCCTTCGCCTTAACTCTTTTCTCTTTTCAGGTAGACTTTTGATAATTATCATGTGGGTAGATCATTTCAAGGGGACTTGTCACGTTCCATTGTTTATCATATTTGACCTTGAACTTTAACCTCGAGGTCCAATTACAGTTTTTTTGAATGGCAAATTCTGTATGGGCATATGTTCTTATCTAATCACAACCTAATGGCAGCGGATGGATACCATCTCATTGATATCTTTCTGTTTGTGGAATAATACATGTATATAATCAACGTCATCAATCTGTCACGAGCTGGGGTGTGGCTAAAATACCCGTAATGGACAACGTTGCTCATCTATAATGTATTTAAAATTTAAAATAATTTACAATAATTATTAATAAACAACATATTCTTCTGAGGAATCCTTTGGTGTGGCAGTAGAATTGAGTTCTAGAATAGTTCCATCTGGTAGGTAGTAACACTGTTCTAATTGCGTCACGGACTGACGGGCGATGGCTACTAGAAAGTACACAAATGAGTCGCACAAAAGGACACAAATATTACAATTTAATTAACCTTTAACAATATACAGCAAAATATATCAAACATACAATCAGTATAAAAATATATTGTTATAAAAGATAATTTTAAAGATTGTAAAGTCAAAGTCCCCCCCCCCCAAAAAAAAAAATTGTCCATTAACCAAATACTGTAGGCACTACATAAACAGCTGTCAATTCGTACTTCATCCAGCTGTTCTACCGGTAATGCATTTTCATGTACTGCAACACACAGCTACTTGAACAACACACCACAACATATACCACGTACTGCACACTAACAGCAACTAAAATCACCGGCCGTTACTAGGACTTAGCAAGTACCATACTACATAATAATACTTTTACGTCGCTCATTAAGTAAAATCCGCTAAATACTTATTACCGCAATATTCTACATACTACTTCAAATATATACTCGTAAAATGACATAAAAAACGTAATACAACTACTTCGTTCGTGTTAATTACATCTATTACGAAAATACACAAAATATCTTTAATTACTCTAATACGATGATTAAAACTAAATAAAGTGAAAACTGTAAGAAGGTAAATTTTGCATTAAAAATTAATATATTAGTACATTTAAATTTAATATAATTAAAAAAAACTGTTACTGACCCCAGCAAACCGACGAACTCCCACAACACCACGGGTATTACATAATACTTTTCAAGGGGCCTCGGTGGCCGAGTGGTCAAGGTAGTTCGTCTACTATTGATCACGTGGTATGTCAACACTGAGATTGCGGGTTCGATTCTCACTGCAGGCAGGGTGTACTCGACTCCAATCTTAATTGACAAGAATTGCCAGTTTTCCTACCGCAGGTCGGGGGTTCTCTCCGGGTACTCCGGCTTCCTCCCCCAATAAAAACTGGACGCCATGAAATAGCTGAAAAATTGCTGAAAGTGGCGTAAAAACACCAAACAAACAAACAAACAAATAATACTTTTCAGATTAATCATGGAAAGAGATTACGGAAGCTGGGAAACTTTGTCTTTTTTTAGCGTATACGCGGCAAAAAGGATGAGGTGGTCCAAAGGTTCAAACAATTAGATCGCACAATCTATTTATATTAATCAAATTATTTAATATCCAACCTTTCCGACTAACGAACGCCGAGTTATGTTTGACGGAAATTTTTTATATGTCTTTGGCGGGCAAACAGGAAATAGACGGCAGACAGTGAGAATTGCATATAACTTTCAACCCATTAGTAAAAATAGCCATACCAAACATCAAACCATTCCGAACTACAAAGACGAGAAATGAAAGATTAAAATCTTTGTAATGCACATCGGCTAACAGGAAATAGTCCGAGATGTCTGAAAACAGACTATGACGTACCATTCATTTGCACAAATTGCCATATCAACCATCAAAATATTCTGATTAACGAAAGCCCAAAAGAATGACGAAGTTATTTTGACGTTCGAACCTTTTGTAAGGAGCGACGGACATTATTAAATCTGAATGCCATCTTCGCCTTTCGGGCGGGGCATAAAAATAGAAACAATATTCTATGACATCGGTAAAAGCTGGTTTTTTTTTGTTTTGTTTGATTGTTTATTATTATTGTTATTATTATTATTCAAAAGTCCTCAAACCATATAACAGATTTTTAATAAAACGATGTAGATTTGGGTTAATAGTCTCTTTCCAGATTAGTGAGTCTTTGTTGTGTAACTTCATGCGCCTAAATGTGTAATACGCGATGAAAATTATGTTGTACTTCGCTCAATTAAGACCAATCTCGCGGTCTGTTCGAATTATATAATATTGTCATTTAATGACTACATGTCTTACACGTTTTCCTCTTCAGTTTTTATGTAAAAGATAATTGTGGAAATCTCAGACTGCTTGCAACCGATAATGTTTAGACAGAGAAAGCACCAGCGTTACACCTTGACATGGCGTATTCATGCTTTAGATAACTTCTCATTTTTGTCTTATAGTATTTAATGTCGGCATAGTATGAAATATTTGTCAAATTTCATTGCTAGTTATGTTGTTATTTGATGATGGCTTCGAACTCACTGGTAGCGGGTAAAGCATTATTGACATTTAACAAAGATTTACGCTTAAGCCCGCTTCTAGGATTGTGTTAATTAGATCATTTATTCTATGTTTAATGCCTCACTATGGTTTTAAGATGAATTAAAGCGCTGCTCCGTTGCTTATTTTGGTGCTTTTACTTTAGGTAATACGTTCGAAAAAGGACATGAATGTAAACTTGTTCGGCTTTGATAAAGTAACGCAGGTAAGGACTACAAAACGAGTTGGAAGTTTGACTACTAACCTACTCAAATTAGACTTTGTACCTAGGTTGATGTTATCACTTCAGAAGTTCTATTGTCGTCACCATGGCTTAATTGATCGTTAAGGGTACTCAAAATATAATCGGACTTTATCGCCGAGTACTATTCCTGAATGACTTTTTCCTAGACATTACAATGAGTAACTCGACGAGTGTCTAATAAGAGGCATACACTGCTTACTCGTCCGGAGCACCTGAGTGCACCCGTGATTGTTATAGGGTTCAGGTTACCCACTTTCTCTTTTTTATGTTTTTGTTTTGTGTTGTATGTTTGTCTAAATTTGGATTTGTAATTGTCTTGAGCTCACATACATCAGAAAAGGTTTTTTTCTATCGACATATGTGTATCAGTTATTTCCATAAAGCATATTAAGATGAACACCTTGAGTACTGCAACCTGAAATGAGCTGGTGTAGACAGAGATGCTTCAGGATGAATGGACAGTAAGATTCACCAATCCCAACCCTGCAAGGCCAAAAGCTATTACGTGTATTAGCTCTATTCTATTGAGATGTTTCTTAGCTAATTTGTTAGTCACAAGATAAGGTTGCAGTAAAATTAAAATTGAAGGAGGGAACTGCAGATAATAGATTTCCTTTTTAGAAAGTAAGTCGTTTATACAATTAACAAATATACATACCAGGCACCAGTATATATTCTAGACCGTATAGACTAGTATCTATCTCTGCAGTTGGTAGTTTAAATTACAACTGATTATTATTTGTATAAGCATGCAATGACTGGAAACATACGGGGAGGGTTTCCAGTGATCGACCAACTGAGCTGCCGAGGTGGCGGATATAGTAGGCTCTCACGTAAGGAAAGCCTGACCGCGGGACATAGTGGGAAGCGTGTTGTGAGAGTTACACGCTTCATGAGAATGACTTGAACACTTAACTTGTCATATTCTAGCAGTTTTATAATAAACAGTTACAGTTTACGGAAGATATCTTACAGGTTTTAACCCTAAATTGCAAAAGTTGCAGTTTGTGTACGACATTTTTGAGAAATAATCAAAGAAAACACGTTATCACCGCGATTGTCTTCAATGATAAAAAATTATCTTTTATTTTCCAAACACGAGTACAAGATTCAGACATTTTAAATAACACCCCAAACTACGCGTCCGTGAATTTTTCTTTGTAAAGTAAAGGTCGTCAGGTTTTTTACGATGTTTTATTTATATTCATTAAAAAAGTTCTTGCAAATGTTTATAAGTCATGTTTTGTACATAAGTAACGAACAAACCACCCTGTTATCGACCCAAAGAACGAGTCCCTAGGTGGCGCAGAGTGGAGGCCCACTGCCGTAGCAAGCGGTACGGCCGGTACTTTTCTGGCCTTCCAGCTTCAATTGCTGGTACGGAAAACCGCACCAGTTTTTTTTATAAATTGACGTAAAAAATTGTCGAATTTCATTTAATATACTATTTAATGTGTGAAACGTTCAACGTTTTTAGCTTTTCACTTTTAGTGCCCGGAACTCTAACCATTTACCCCAGTTTTTCTGGGAGTCCCCAGACCCCCTGCCCCTGCCACTACGCTTCGTGGGGTGGGAGGGATACTTCGTGTCCCTACTGGTCACATCGCCGACCGTACCACTATTGTTCTGGAGCCCTCTTGTCCATAAAATACTCAATGAAAATCAAAAACACGGTTCGTGAGATTAAACAACTTGAATTAGTTAGATTCAATTACAAATGCATTAAAATGTGTCATAGTTATCTATATGAAATATCGGCCTTTAGTTATAAATGTCAGCTGTGTACATTTAAAGGACTTAAAAATTTAACACAAATTGTCATTTCCTAGCAGTTTTAGAATAAAATGTTGCGTTTCAAGGTAGATATCTGTACTAAAGGTGTTTACCTTAAATTGCTCTAAAAGCAGTTTGTGTGCGACATTTTGGAGAAATAATAAAAGTACACGCGTTACCGCTGTTAAGTGTTAAAACAAAAAAAAATTGTCTGTATTTTCTGCTTTTATCTGAAGAATGATTAGTCATGTATGGCTCATGTCTTTCTTTTCATTCAATAAAAGGTTCAGACGTTAAACGCCCTAAACTCCATGAAATTGTCTTGTAAAGATTTCTCGTCTTAGATCAAATGTAATACTAGTATTTTATGGTTTATGTATAGAGAGAGGAGGAAACAAAAATACCCCGAGTGCTTGACTTATAGCGCGTCTCCTGGTGGCGTATAATGGAGGTCCTGGTGTTGTGGGAGAGTGTGAGCTCATTTCAGGGAAAGAAAGCATAACCTAGGACCTAAGGGGCTAACGTATTTGGAAAGTTCCACACTCTTACAAAGGCTACATTTTCAGTCTGTAACTTTAAACATCCATGTGTTTCCTGTGACGGTCAAATACGACGGCTTATTCGTGCCAAACAACAAAAAGAAAAAACCTATTTCGATTGTACGGTTTATAAATTGTTTGTACGATTTATTAATCCGTTTGTACGGTTTATTAAATCGTTTGTACGGTTTATTAAATCGTTTATACGATTTATTAATCCGTTTTTACGGTTTATTAAATCGTTTGTATGGTTTATTAAATCGTTTGTACGATTTATTAATTCGTTTGTACGGTTTATTAAATCGTTTGTAC
Source organism: Limnoperna fortunei (assembly GCA_944474755.1). Taxonomy (NCBI): domain Eukaryota; kingdom Metazoa; phylum Mollusca; class Bivalvia; order Mytilida; family Modiolidae; genus Limnoperna; species Limnoperna fortunei. The sequence goes on from OX104113.1 coordinate 47,081,397, forward strand.
GGTTTATTAAAGTTTCGAAAAATGTCATGTATAGAGGCTTGACAAAAAAATAAGTTTGTTTTGCACGCGCAATTCATGGGTGATTTGTTAGCAGGTACTGCGGCTATCAAAACTCGGTACTTCTTTTCTCTAATGCAGTAATCTAATTAACATCTTACGAGAAAACGATGTGCCGAGGTTAGACGCTGCAAGCTTGAACATCGCTATCGGTCGACTACAGGGCGATGAATCACAGAGGTTGCCAGACCCGTCAATGTTCACGATTCCTCGCCTGTGGGAGCGGTACCTGCAGTTTGACACTACACAAGACAGAACTCGCACAGGGCGCCCAAGCATCACTACTTACGCCTAGGATCGGTACATTAGGCTGCTCCTTATACAGGACAGTTCCCAGATCATTCGTAATTGATTGCGAAAAACCAAGGGTTTAACGCCAGACGACCATACTTTGGAGCCATTTTGAGACCCCAACATCGCCAGGCAAGGGCACGATGGTGTAATATTGTTCGAGAATGTGATCTGTTGAACTGGAGAAGGGTGTGGTTCAGCGACGAATCTCGCTTTATGCTAGAAAAGAGAGATGTCCGAATTCGGGTCTACAGACGACGAAACGAACAATTTGCACACAGTCAACAATTTCGGCGGAGGCTGCGTGATGATGTGGGCTGACATCTCTTACGAGAAAAACAGCCTTGGTTTATTAACTTTAATGCAGTTCGCTACCGTGACGAGATTCTACAGCCTCACTTATTACCGCAATCGATGTCCATAGTAAGGTTTTTCGTAATATTAATGCCAAACCCTATACTGCAAGGATCGTTGTTGACTTTTTGAAGCAGGAGAAAGTAACTGTTATGCGTTGACATTCACGGTTTCAAGATCTAAACCCGATTGAGCATCTGTGGGATGAACTCGACCGCCGCATACGTAAACGTCAACCATGCCTCAAACACTGCAGGAATTACAGCATGCACTTCAGGTTGAATGACAAAGAATTCCATGGGCTCGAGTACAGCTAAAATTCAGTCTATGCCCAGGCGTATAAGAGATTTTCAGCAGGCTAACGAAGGACATAACAGATATTGACTGTTGTTCTGCAAAATATTGCATCCCGATAGACAAAACTAACATTTTTGGTAAAAGTTACCCTTTGACAACATTTGTACCCCTGCAAATGTTAGTGTTCTGTGTGTTTTTTCTGTTCTAATAATTTACAGATGAAATTTACGAAGTAAAACATCATTTAAATTTTTTTAGAGAGAGAAAGTATACAATATCCATATTGCTTTGTAAGATAATGTTTGCTTTTAATTGTATAAGGTTCCATAGGTTTCGTTCTTAGTTAATGCGAACACTACCGTGATTTTATGTATACTTTCTGTTTGTTAATATTTAGCTTTATCATTCAATGAAGGATGAAGTGTTTAGTTACTAAAAAAACGCTTCTTTGGTTTTGTGGACTACCGTTCGCATGCACAGAGAGACAAAAGGACATTGGACATTCGTACCCATTTAAAGTTGATTGCGAAGAGGGTACTGTGAATTTATTTGGACCTTGTTTTATTTCTGACAATGTATTTTTATATTGCAGAATGAACGCGATATACTTTTATTATGGCTCGCCACAAAAAGCGGTGTACGAACCTTTCCGATCGTCTTTCTATGACAAATCGTGTCCGGGCTATAACTTTTTTGAGGTAGGTTTTTGATATTTTGCATGTGGGTAGATCACTTTAAGGCGATTTGTCACATTGTGGATTACCTTTGACCTTGAACTTTGACCTCACGGTCACATTTTTGCTTTCTGCATGACAAGTTCGTGTACGAGCTGTACCTTTTTTTCTGTTTTAAGCTAGGCTTTTGATATTTATCAAGTTAGTAAATCATTTTAAGGCGACGTGTCGCATAACATGGTCGGTACCTTTGGACCTCGAGATTGCATAGTATTGCTTTCTGAATAATAAATTAGTGTCAGGGCTGTCACTCTTTTCTCCTTTGAGGTAAGTTGTCCACTGGTAATGACCAATGACCTTGAACTTTACCTTAAGGACACTTGACTTTCCGAATGACAAATTCTTGTCCGGGATTAACTGTTTTCTTTTTTGAGTTTTGCTTTTGATATTTGACTTGTTGGTAGATCATTTCAAGGCGACGTGTCTCGTGATCTTAAAGTCACATAATTACCTTTATTATGAATAACACATTGGTTGTATGGGCATCTGTTTTTACACTCTTTTAATCACAACCTATTGAAAGCGGGTCTCACAAAGATAGTTGTCGATTAATATTTAAGTGATTTGTAATTTTACATTTTTTTTTAAAAAACAGACCAACTGTTATTTTTAGTGTAGAATTTATACCACGTCACATGATTTTTCGTTCAATCCTCTGCTAGAAAACACTCAGTCAGTATTCTGTAGTTATAATAAACTTATATAAATATTATTGATACTTCATTGTGAACATGATATAATTTATTATGTTGAAAAAAAACAATTCATATTAAAAAACTATATTTATTTGTTTTTTATTACTATGGCGGTAAATAAGACGTGCTTTCATTAATATCAATAAAACACAATAGGCGAGAAATCTAATTCAATTTATGTCTTCAGCCATCTTTATTTAAGAAATGTTATCTGTTCAGATGGCATATTTCATAATAAATATTTTACGATTCTTTACAGCTTAAAGCAAATGCACCCACATTTTAGTTGATTCAAATACGTTTGCACGCAAATTACCGACATTCTTGTTGATTTCAGCACCAACGCGAATGCAATTGATTTGAAATTGACGGAGAAGGACAGTAATTTACTGGATCGTGGACACTGGAAAACGTTAATTAAATTGCAATCATAATGCAGGGTGTTAATATGATTGATTTTTATAAAAAAAATCCTAATTCTATCCTTGTGTTTTAGTTTACCTTTAAATTAGACGAATTTATTAAAATATTGATTTATTTGATTGACTGATCTATAATTTAGTCCACTGAGCAAATAAAAGCAATTAATACTCAAGGCCAGAAAAATTTAATAATACATTAAGAAAGGGTAATTAAGCCAACTTATTTTTGTGCATTATCTTGGACGGCAGAAAAAACATGGCCTCGGTGGCATCTTATTAATTACTAAGGTTTATGGTTCGAGCAAAATAATAATGCACCGCTTAACTCGAATTTAAATTAACCAGCAATGCTTGACAGTTGTTTTATTCCAAAGGTCAAATGTTTTCATCGGCTTCATCCACAATTAAAAATTGACCGCATGGTATTGGAGACCTCATAAATAGCCGATTATAAAAAAAACATGAGCACGAAAATAGATAAGATACACAGTCTGTAAAAGCCAATTTTCAAGTTCATTTATCAAATATTGTTATATTACATATGAATTTTTCTCTATTTATTTAAATTTAGAATAATGAGTCGCAAAAGTATATCCGGATCTATTTTTAGAAACAAGCCTTAAATATGCTTTATAAATAGTAACATATCCGGATCTATTTTTAGAAACAAGCTTTAAATATGCTTTATAAATAGTAACATGCCTTAAATATGCTTTAAAAATAGTAACAAGCCTTAAATATGCTTTAGAAATAGAATATATACACAGAATATTTTGGGGGGACATTGTCTACACGAACCAATCAAAATTAGGACTTAACACACCATATGTAATATTGCCTAATATTTTATTCCTTGATAATAAAGGGGCAGCACCGCTAGTCCGACGCCCCATTGGTCCGACACCCCATTAGTCCGACACCCAATTGGTCCGACACACCATTAGTCCGACACCCCATTGGTCCGACGCCCCATTAGTCCGACACCCCAATAGTGTGACGCCCCAAATAGTTCGACACTCAATTTGTCATTCATCCTAATTTTAAAAAAATATCTTCTCAAACCAGGAGCGAAGTTCGGTGAGTGCACAGATTCAATGTTGGGCATTTCTAGCTGATTTCTTAGTTGAAAATTTTATTGCAAAACCTCGTCAGAAATACTACGGCGCTGTTTTACTAATTATTTCCAAATTTATATCATTTTTGTATCATTATTTCCTGATATCACAAAAAATTTATATCAATATTTTATTTTTTGATATGCAAAAAATAAGGAATAGATAGTAAAACGGCACCTTAAACACAAACATGTTGGAAAATAGAACAGATAACTTATTGTTTTAAGCGAAGACAAGGGTACCATGATAGCTTATTAGGATACAAGCCTAATACAGAAAAAAATGAGTTCATATAAGACCCTAACTTATACAAGAAAGATGGTGTGATTGTCAATAAGTCTGGAGTCAAGCACACCTTGCCCAAAGTCGCAACCTCAATGTTGACATGGTAGATGATTAACCATTTTAATATACTATAATTGCACTAAAAGCATCAGAGTATACAAAAATACTAATTTATAATAAATGAGCTTATAGTTCATTGAAAGATTTATGCCGTAAACGAAAAATATTGCTTGCACTATAAATAACAATGTTTGGATTTTTGTCGTCGAAATTGAACAAACTAGTCTGAGTAATGGATAATCTGCGTAATCTGATCGCCAGCATCGGCAGTATGTGGCAGCATTCCTTTTTTTTTTCTATATTAAAACCCTCGTGGACCTTCTCGCTGCAGTTTCCTGCCACTATGCATGGTATCTCGAATTCTTGTGGCGCAGAAGAAACAAATCACACTGTGGTGTGTATGGAAAGGCATATGCTGACTGTATATTCCAACACATTAATATTTTCATGCATTAAAACAAACCTTATGACTAAGTAGATTGTAAATATTTCTATTTTTCAACAGAACTAAATTATATGGTTTCAAGAATGTTTAGTTTTAATTATTACAGTTTGTACACTGGCTCTCACATAGCTTCTTTAACAAAAAACCGACTGTTGCATAAGTTTGAATTACATAGGTAGGTTTCGCATCGTGCCAACATACGTTATTTGTTCATTATGGAAATAAATATACGATAATAAAAGAAGATTGTATATTACAATTATAAAGTCTATATAAACTGCTCATTTCTATTAGGGGAAATATATTTTATTTTTCATTTCAATTAGATATATGACAATGAAACTGTTGCTTGTACGCGTAACAAAGACAAAAACACATTGTTCATTAAATAGACATTTTTTTTTGCTGCATATAACCCGAAACATAGCAGAATGATCATCCTCACAAGTCAGGGTTTCTGTGTCCACATGTGTTCGTGAGACACATGTGGACACATAAACCCTGACTTGTGAGGATGCAGAATGATATGGTATAGTTTTTGTTTATTCGAAAGTTAAATGATTAGCAGGAATAGCTTGAGCCGTAAGATTTGATCAAACTTATAAAAAAATATTATGTAACTACCTAATTTTAACGTTCACTCCATTATGTTTTTTTAATTATTGTTGGTCATATTAAAGAAACAAAAAGTGAAATTCCGCTTTTAATTTTTACAGGAACAAAATGCCGCATTCGGATTTATTTGCCAAAAATGTTTCTCTTTAAAAAATAAATTCATGAGTGGTATGATGTATTAATTTACACATGGGCTGGATTCGATTATTTTTTTTTACCGACGGAGCGATATCGAAGTTTTGTTTGTTTGTTTGATGGCGTTTAACGTCACTTTCAGCAATTTTTCAGCTACATCATGGGGTCCAGTTATTATTGGGGGAGGAAGCCGGAGTACCCGGAGAAAACCCCCAACCTGCGGTAGGAAAACTGGCAATCCTTGTCAATTAAGATTGGAGTCGAGTACAACCTGCCTGCAGTGAGAATCAATAGTAGACTTGACCACTCGGCCACCGCGATATCGAAGTAGAAAATATGAATATAAAAGCCCAGCCCATGTGTGAGTACAACATTATACCCAGACTGAATTATGACAATTCTAATATGTGCCTTAATAAACGGGGAATGGTTTACAAATTTTACGAAGAAGGTTTTGGTTCTGTGAATGAGGAGTTGATTACGTCTTCTGCAAATGTTCTGGAAAATTTGGAAAACAATCCTTGAACATTTCCATAATAGCATGCAGAACTTCAATACTTGTGCAATCTTTCTGTGAGGTTTCAGAGATCTTGTTTGAAAACTGTAGACGATGATTACAAAATATAAATACCGTATTTTGCCCACGTGACCACCTGACTTCACCTTCGTGAAACCTGGTCAAAATTATTTATAAAATAAAAATTTCATCTAATATCATAATTATTAAAATATTAGCCTAGTAATTAACTAGTTTATTATATCTGTATTCCGTTTTTGTTATGGTCCATTTGGCAATAGTTTGTTTTGGTTATTGTCCGTTTTAGTTGCAGTATGAAACGTCTATTTGCGTTATTTGTAATTGTATAATCCGAGAATCCAGAATCCTCTGCCGTGCAACGCTTTTTTAGACTCTGATAGGGGTAACGGCAAAGTATAATCAGACAAGATTAAAGAGATGGATCAAATTTTGGCGATACACAATCGGTACTTTTGACGATTTCAAGTACCCGTCCTTTTACTTCCTTCAAAATATTCCTTCAAAACTTCAACTAAGATTGATATTTCTACCGAGGCAATTTCAAAGGAATTATCAAAATTATAGCGAGCATCGCAGATGCTAGCTATACGGTTTCATGCGTGTGTGTAAAAAATCACGCGATCCATATGAACAAATCCATTTCAGATGTTAGCTGAGCTATCCAAAGAAAATATGGTAGACGAACAAAAAAATATATCTATGACGTCACAAAACTCAATTTCAAATATTGCGTTTCAGATTGAAAAAAAATTGTCTGGTATTTTTGTAGTAAAAAAATAAACACTTTAATTTTATCGATGTCAAAATTATTTGTCTACTTTTATATTATAAAGTAGACAAATAATTTTGACATCGATAAAATTAAAGTGTTTATTTTTTAAATTAAATATAAAAGTAGACAAATATATAGATGATAGGTTTTGTATCATACATGTTGTATCAATCCCTTAATTTTCAGCCCAGTAGTCACACTTCGGTGCTGACAGGAAAATCATTGATTCTAACAGTGATAAAGTCATTGTCTAAATTTACTGACTAGAAATTTCACAAAATATTTTAATTCTAAGGTTTTTTCTATTTCAAGGTGTAGATAGCCTTAGCCGGATTTGATATAACGATTTGGAATTTTGGTAATACAAGCTCTACAACATCTTAATTATGAATTTTTACATATTGTTTGGGTTTGAGCGCCACTGATGAGTCTTGATTAGACGAAACGCGCGTCTGGCGAAGAAAATTTTTTTGTTAACCTTGGTACCTTTGACGACATTTTATTTCAGATTTTGACAAAATAATACTTAATTTTAGATAAAATCTGGACAAAAGCTTATCTCCACGCAAAGGATTCTAGGTATCCTACGTCTGCCACAATCACATCTGCCATACTATTGGTTGACATTGTGAGAGATATCTCTCATAGACGATAAGCTTCGCGTACAAACACATTGCAGTACTGGATCAAAAGTGTATAAATAAACCAGATAAAAATAAATAAGATCTCGTGTCTTTTTTCACAAACATTCTTCTTCAACAAACGCCACGGACAGACGAGTAAATGTAGTTTCGCAGTAAATGGTTGATGACGTGTGTCTAAGATCTAGTTATGTTCTCTGTGTCGGAGAGTGGGACAAAAGGTCCAAATGTGTTTTATTTTCAGCAGAAAAAGAAACAAAAGATATGCATATTTGACAAACAACGACGTCGCACTATTATGACGACTCGGTAAGACATTCAGCGCCAAACCTTAATGTTTAACATCTGTTTGAATCCAACACGAAAACTGGTTTTATTTCGAAAACTGTAGGGTTCTACCAAAGGTACCATTCACCTTGTAAAAAAACGTTATTTTTACCAAATTTCCATCACATGCAGTTTTTTCGATAATGAAGAAAACGTTACGTTAACGTCTACCAATGCGCTGACAATGTACATGAAAATCCATCATTTTAAGCTAAAACCGGTGATAATGCGTTCATATCCGTAGATATGGGGATTTTAACACCTTCAGCATCCTTGTACTACCTTCAGCTTCGCCTGAGGACGTACTTGGGTCACTTCAGGTGTTAAAATATCCATATCTATGTTATGTGAACGTATATAACAAAGAATATATCGTTTGACGTTATAAGGACGTCATATATTAGAATATGATATAAATTGCGTTTCCATAGGATAATAACGAACACAAGTTGTCCCATGCTCTTTAGCAAAACGGATTAGTGTGTGTCATTAAATCAACTGTAACAATGAATTTTTGACGATGTGTAGGTCAGATTAGCTATTGACATATAGTTTGCTTCCGTTGACGTTACAATTGTCGCTGTATAGTAATTTTTTACATAGTCGTATACCACTTGGCTGACTGAAACTAAACTTGGTCATAATGATCATTGGTCTATGTTTAATGAAGGATTCTATGTGAAGAATGTTACTAGTAATTACTTTCTTCTTAAACTGCAAGGCTGAACAAAATCTATGTACCGATCTTACCCCTTCCCATCCTCACAAGTCAGGGTTTTTGTGTCCACACGTGTCCGCGAAACCCTGACAAACTTAGCTAGGAAATTCCCGGCTATAAGTCACTATTTTGATTGGCTACATCATACCTTAATGTAGCAATTCAAAGCTCGCTTTCATTCACGACTTGGTTAGGGGATATCCCGACGTTGATTGTAAATTAATTAAACGGATGTGTTGTGTAGACCATGTGAAAGTCAGTGTATTTTGTACAGTAGTGTAATAATAGTTTGTTATTACCGCTTTTTTATAAGTTGTGTTACGTTTTCTTCACACTCATGAATGATTAAGAATGACTACTGCCAAACACTTGCTTCTTTCAAGCGATTTCATTGGTTGATATTTTGAAGGATGACGTCATACGAAAATCTTCTAGCCCGGGAATTTCCTAGCTAAGTTTGTCAGGGTTTTGTGGACACAGAAACCCTGACTTGTGAGGACGACCCCCTCCCGGACTGCGTGACTTTATGACTTCGAAAACGTCAATTGTATTTAAATATTTATTTGATTATCTTCTACAAAGTTAAAGATTTTTTTAATACAAAACCTAAGATGGCTGTACACGCAGGGCTTTAGTCCGAGAATCCTCTGCCGTCATTTTTAGAAGTTTACATAGTTTAATATAGGAAAATATAAGTAAAAAATTCATACACATTTTATTTTTATAAAGGAAAGTGTCGAACTATTACGATTTTTTGACAATGGGGTGTCGGACTATTGGGGCGTCGGACCAATGGGGTGTCGGACCAATGGGGTGTCGGACTATTGGGGTGTCGGACCAATGGGGTGTCGGAATATCGGGGCGACTCCATAATAAAAACATTTCTAATGACTTCCTTATGAACTTGTTTGTTGCCTTTTATAGAATGATGTTTGGTGACTATACTAAAATGTAATAGTCAGCAAAATGGCAATATTGTTCATTTAGATAAGAACCAACTACAGAATTCAAATAGATAGGTACATAAATTCCAAGTTATTTCAACAACAACAAATCACTTGGTCTTATGAAAGCAAGTGTCTGACATGACTGATCGAATGGTATTGTGGCGGTCACCGCTTACTCCGGCTACTTCCCCACCTCATACAAAACCTTATCTAATCAAAATTGTTGAAACAAGTGTTAAACCCAGTTCAACAAACCAGTCATCTTTTTTCCGTCAGACTTTTAATTGCAATTATTAATAAGCTGTATTTTTCTTCTGTACAAAAGAACGCACAAGTCATTGGGTTCGGCAAGATATATATGTCACAATTGTTTAACTGTCTGTTTCATCTGCCTTTATTATTGTAATGTACACTATAATAGCAACGATAAATAGTTTACATTGTTATTTTCAATGTGTCTTTTCATTTTACAATCTTTGAAAATAATTATCTTGATAAAATAAGTGTCCGTTCCATGTGTTTAATAGTCGTCTTCCAGCTGCAAATAGCCTGACAGTTCAAAGATCTTGCAAAGTCACAGGGTAATGAGACCAAATCAATAAAAAAATTCTAATATAGAAAGTACCAAGACACGACTAAAAAAATCAGCTGAAACAAAAAGCAACAAGCATTCAAACAGTTACCTTACTCGAATACCAATGAACAAGGGGAGATAATTTTACCACACCCTATATTTCGTGGCGAATAAAACTGTCACCTTTGAAAGCGTTCCTGTTACACATATTGATTTAACCTACTACCAAAAGTAACGGAAGAGATTTAAAAAACTGAAGTTTTTTAGTTCAGATATTTTTAATTTTTGAACATTGAACATAGGACTAGAAAGCTCTGCTACATGAATTAGACGTTTCCGAGTTACTAGTAGATTTTTGAGAGACTTACTTTCATGTGTATTATACTAACAAGATTTATAACTATACGGTTTTTTCTGAAATCAGATTTATCTTAAGAGTCGCACATTTAGATTTTCACAAAAGAACTACACACTGACTATCTGTTTTTAAATGTCTGACCTGGGGGAGGGTGGCTTGATGATTCATGTATATCTTCGGTAATCTTAATTAAGGTGAGAAAAAGTTACAGTAATATTTACATATCACAAAGTATGAAAACACAACTTGCTGTGTATCTGGACCCTGTCTTAGCCTCTACAGTTCACTGTGCTTTTGGGAAAATGATGACCACCCATTTGATAAAGTTGAAAGCCATGGTAAGTTGCGCATGAATTGTTGTTCTATCCAGTAACTTTAAAACAAATTTCCTTAGCTAATGAGAATTATCTCTCGATTGGGCAGAATAAAAGTTGGAACGGTTTAAAAAACAATCCTGGTAGTCAGACTATGAAATGGGTTGATTAGCGGATTGGGAATGGGGGATCCTTCCTGACATTTCTATAACATGTGCTGTGTTGGATTACTATGTTAAATTGATTGATTGATTGATTGATTGAATGTTTGCTTTACGATGGCTTATAGGTATACAGTCAAAATCTTTTACTTGCTCCGCCCTTTTTTGTCATGGTCGCTTCACTGCGAGAGTAACAAAAAGAGTGAGCAAGTGAATTGAATGTTAATTTTACAGTTGTAATTGTTATTGACACAAATACGATTTCCTTTCACTCGGCATCCTCTGTACACAAATTCCTCCGTTTAATATCTCAATAAACACCATACTGATTGATTGATTGATTGATTGATTGGATGTCTGCTTTACGTCCAGCGAGCAGTATTTCAGCTATATTCAGGACGGGAACAAGTTAACAAACAATAAATCAACGAAAAATGGGGGTTGGATGGGTCACAAGGAATACAATTTTGACTGCCACTGGAAAAGTATGGAGTTTTGGGTAGGTACGGAAAATTTATCCTTTTGTACCGGCTACAATGAGCCTACTCTTTTTCGAAATCTAAAAAAGGGGTCTTTATCGTGCAAGGAGCGTGGCACTCTCCAAACACGTTACCCACTACGGTCCGCCGTCAGGCTTTCCGTATTATGACGTGGCAACCCCCCAACGAGAGGGCCTCCCCTATCCGCCAACCGGGGACGCTGGGCTGCTTTGTGGGTCGAACACTGGGAACCCTCCCAGTATGGTCCCAGCCATATTGATTTATCCGAACTTTGACGGAAGTAATTTACATGCAGCGCCGTATTAAATATTTATACGTTCCGAGTTGCAAAATAAGATCTCATTGCTTCCACTGATACAAGACGTTTGTTTACACAATTCATTTGTAAATATATTGTTATTTATTGGTTCTATATGTATGTTGCTATTACTTTTACCAGCACAGCTTTACTTGTAAACCCTTTTTTAGAAAAACAGCAAGGCAACAGACTGAAAAACAAGAGCCAAAATCGATAACTATTTCAAATCAAGATTTAGAACAACATATTCTATACGAAACAAAAAGTGAGTAACACTCTTCAACCCCCAAATAAATAAAAAAAATTGGTGTATACTTAATTTATTAACTGGGTACTAAACGTGTTCCTTGACCTCTCCTTACACAGCGTCTTACCAATTTTTGAGATTGCCACAATTCTGCACGATAAAGACTCCTTTCTGGCGTTTTGTGGATTTCGAAAATGAGCAGACGTATTGTAGCCGCTCCAAAAGGGTCCGAATCCCGTCTTTACTATAAAATCGTTCATAAACGGCGGTCAAAATCTTATTTAAATCAACCATTTATTCATTTGTCATGCATAAATTGTCCGTTGCCTTTATTTGTCTGTACCTATATAGAACGAATAATCGTACCCTCGCTTTTTTTTGGCGAGGGTACGAATTTAGTCCCATTACTCGTAATGTAGCAGAGCGGGAGTGAATCACTCCCGGAACTTTGATGTCCAAACGAAGTTGCATATACAATCAGAGGTGGTCGATCTTGATATCTTTCGACAATGTCACCATTTTTTTTTATCGGTTTCGTGTTTAAAATCGATTATTATTGATACATGATGATAGTTATTACCATTTTTAATAACGTGCGTAGTGTATTATTTAACATTCGTGTCTCTTTTTAATTACGTTTACTACATGAAAAACATCGAGAAACCCGAAATTGAATGGCGTGTTGCATCTTGGGTTATACATATGTAAATTACTGGATTCTTACTACTGAATGGTTGTTATAGTATGCAAATTAGCACGTTTATAATAAAATTAGGTCACATTATCCATATACGGAAAAATGATCAACATAGCATTTTCCACGTGCATCTTCAACGATGAAAAAAGAAATTTCTTCAATAAAGATCGTTTCCCGTTAGTTTCGCAATGGCTAAAGCTTTAATAACGTAAAGAAGATGAATATTATGTTATAATTTTGTATAAATAGACCAAAGTTAGAATTTTTTATTTGCTACATTACGAGCAATAGGTCTGAATTCTGCCGTTTATCCGACAAAACACAAAACTAACTTCGGATTATAACGGCAGTAAACTTCGGCCTAGTACCTATATGTTGTACAACATTTGGTAATAAAGAATTGATAGTATCAAAAACAAATTAAAAGACAATAAAATTAAAATACAATTTTTCACTGCCCCCCCCCCCCCCTGTTTTTTTTATTTATAAACGACAATAAGAAAAAGTGAAAGATTTTAATTTTAATTAGATTGTTTAAGAGATTCCAGTAAATTTTTAAATGTCAAACGGTTATTTTTCATTTATCATAATAAATGCACATAGTTAGAGAATTCTCTACTATACCAAATACAAAAAGTATCGACTGGAATGCAAGGACGTGAACAATGTAAAAATATTTTTTATATGCGTAGTAAAATATCATTATTTTTTTAGATTTATTGTATTGAATTTTTTTTTTTAATTTAGTTTTCATTGTAAAACCAATCCTGGCATCTATAGATAGGAGAACGTCTGCTTAAGACAATACATGGAATGCATGGACGTAAACAAAGTAAAAATAATTATTTATATTCGTAGTAAAATAAGGATCGTTTGTTTGTCTGAAGTTAATTATGATGAATAAAGGTGAGGGGGATCATGACGACAGTTCCCGTAGGACTACAAAGAAAGGTAATTTTCTTTGAATAATGGAAAACTTCATAGATGGTCAAAAATCATATTTTTCACTTATTAACAAGACTTTTTGACATAAAGGAGAGAAGAAACGCGAAAAATATAAAAGTCGATGGGAATTCAAGGATCTGCCTCTTATTTTCATGGTAATGTGTGATGACGTGAATACATTTTTCTCAGAAATGTGATAAGCGCCTGCTTTTGCTACATGGTACATGTAATTCCTATAACGAAGCGACTCCATTATATCTAAAGGCGTAAATTTAATTCTCAATTTGGGGTGCCCAATATGTCGGAACTTTAATGCACTCTAAGAATGAGATAAGAAACTTTTAATTTCTATATGTATTGTATCCGTTTTTATAAAAATATATATAATTATTTTTCTAGATTTATTGTATTCAATTTTTATTAAAAAAATTAGTTTTTATTGTAAAACCAATCCTGGCATCTATAGATAGGAGAACGTCTGCTTAAGACAATACAAGTAGTCGCGAGACCTACGCAATTTCGTATTTTAAGAATATAACTGTCTTAAAGTCATTACTGTAAATGCAATGTCATCAAAGATACCAAGGTTGTAAACTTTGCTACTTCAGATGCACGTTTCTTCAACGACTCATAATTTGGGATCAACCCCACCCCCCTCCACACAAAAAATTAAGATGCTGTAGATCTTTTATCATCATATTCCAAAATTTTCTGCCAAATCCAGCTAAGGCCATCTACACTTTGCGAATAGCAAAACATAAGAATTTAAAATCATGTTAAAAATTTCAGGGCAGTAAATTAAGTCAGTGAGAGAGTCAATGATATTCTTGTCAGCATCGAAGTGTTACTACTGGTCTGGTGATACCCTTAGGGACTAAACAGTTCAATAACATATGCATCCCCCAGTGGTAACAAAAAATTTGTCACAACAAAATATCATAGTTGCCGAGGCATTTTTTTACAGGTATTTCGCGAGCGTGAATGCACAAACATTACCACCGTACGAACAGTTTTGAGATTAAATTTGTAAAAGAGATCTGGTAAAACAGTAATTCGCGAAAATAATCCCACGTAACTAAAAATAACTTTCATTGGAAGTTAACGTTACACAATTGTACGGGTGTTGTAACCGTCTTTATTGTCTATTCTACTGTTTTGTATTGTATTAACACAGATGCTTGGCCATTGATCTAGGGCAGCCATGTCGAATCATTCCACCTGTTATCATGATCAGCAGAACATTCAGTAGACACGGATTCTTGAAACCCGGCGTTGAAGCAGGCGCAAGAAATGATCATCAGTAGCACTCATTGCTTCCGGAATATTTTTATGTGTTTTCTATATTTGTATTGTAATACATCATAAAATGTTGCATCTGTTTGGTCAATGCACTACTCTGCTAAAGTTTACAAATCGAAGACTGCAAATTTCTAAGAGGCAGCACAAAGACGTTGTTTCGTTTCATTTCAAAAGAACGTATACAAATTTACTGTTTTGGAGTCTTACAAATATAACATACATCTATGTTTCGTTGTGTAAAATCACCATGTCTTCCATACACAAACCGCGCGGTCTTTGAGTTAGAACGCATGACATTGTTTTATTTATGATCGATGCCTTTTGATTAATTCACGAGTTAATGCTTGAATTAAAGCAGTTAAGAAATTAAAAAAAAAATAAAATATTTAACAGTGTTTTGATACTTTATGACATTGTTTCGTGAACCATAAATCAGCTTATTGCTGCTATCCGATGCACGATACACATAAATTACAGTTTCTTATCCTTAATGTTAGATCCTATATTTTTCGAATAGTAACTTGATTCTATTTCGTTGATTTTTTTTATGTGCATCGCGTTATTTCTATTCTACGGATTGTTGGAAATTTTTTTTATTGCGTTTAAACGCAAAACATTGTGATTAAACGCAATAATTATTTCGATTAACGCAAGACTTATTGCGATTAAACGCAATACTTTGCGTTTAATCGCAAAACGTGTTGCGTTTAACCGCAATCTTTGCGAATAAACACAATCATTGCGTTTAATCGCAATATTTATTGCGTTTAATTGCAATGTTTTGCGTTTAAACGCAATAAAAAAAAATTTCCAACAAAGTGGCCCGAATAAGCTTCCGTACAGATATTAAAAAATGTTGATTCTGAAATAAAATAATTAAAGTTTTCTGTTTATATGTTTGATTATTTAAGATTATCACTATGGCTTGGACGGGCCGATAAAAATATATTCAATTGAGCACACAACAATGAAAACTACTTGAGCTCTGAATGAAAACAAAAGTAGGCTGCACAAAAATTATGAAATGGTTTTTAAGTATTAAATGAATACATAAAAGAAATGTTTATCCCTTTTATTTAGTTCTATAGAGCTTCGAGTTCGTTTCGAGTTTGATGCTCGAATAACACTTTTTACTGACAAGGAATGCCAGAGGACACCGCTTACTCTGGCGTCTTCTCCACCTCATAAAAAGGACGCCACGATCTAGCTAATCAAAACTGCTGAAACAAGTGGTAAACCCAATTTTACACATCAGCCATCTTCTTTTCGTCAGACTTTTCATTGCAATTATAAACACCAATTTTTTTCCCTACAAAAAAACGCACAAGACATTGGGTTCGGCAAAGATATATGTCACAAATTTTTAATTGTCAGTTTCAACTGCATTTTTTATAATAGTTTACAATGTTATTTTCTATGTGTCATTTCCTTTTTGCACTCTGAAAAGAATTGTAGTAAATACATCAAGTGTTCGCTCCCTGTGTTAAATTGTCTTCTTCCAGTTCAAAAAAGCATGGCTGTTCAATGATCTTAAAAAGAACTGTTCCATGATCTTGCAAAGTCAGAGAATAATAAGACGTAATCAATAAAAAACTTCTAATACAGAAAGAACTAGAAAAATCTGCTGACACAAACATCAACAAGCATTCAAACAAATAACTAGAATACCTATGAACAAAGGGGAGATTATTTTACCACACCCTTTATTTCATGGCAAAATTGTGTCACAATATTAGAATATTGTAGACAGACGCCACCCTATATTAAAGACTGCAAACAGAAACACAAAGATGGCATTTTTGGTTAGTAACAATACTTGTACCGTTGAAAGGGTTCCTGTTACACATATTGATTTAACCTACTACACAAAGCAATTAAAGAGATTAAGAAAAACTAAAGTTTTTTAGTTCACATTTTTTTAAAATTTGGAACATTGAACATAGGACTGTACTAAGTGTTGACGTATTGTGGAGAGGGTTTTTTGCGTGGAGAATAAAAACTGCTTACCGCGTATGATTCAGCTTATGCTCCTTTTGTAGATCAAGAAGGGTACTTTTTGAAATCAATAATTATTATACACCCCAAAC
This sequence comes from Limnoperna fortunei, assembly GCA_944474755.1. Taxonomy (NCBI): domain Eukaryota; kingdom Metazoa; phylum Mollusca; class Bivalvia; order Mytilida; family Modiolidae; genus Limnoperna; species Limnoperna fortunei. The sequence continues at coordinate 47,098,325 of OX104113.1, forward strand.
TAGTTTTTTTGGGGGGTATATAGGAATCACCTTGTCTGTCTGTCCGTCTCTTCACATCCCTTGTAAGCGCTTCTCCTAAACCACTTGACAGATTTTGATGAAACTTTACATGAAGGAACTACATCATATGTAGATGTGCATGAAGAATTTTCGTCGCTGTTGGATATTATTCAGGGGAGATAATTGGACTTCGACTTCTTAAACATAGTATTCAGTGCGGGACCTCGTAAGCGCAAATCCTCCTAAACCGTTTGACAGATTTTGATGAAATTTTACATGAAGGAAGTACATCATATGTAGATGTGCATGAAGAATTTTCGTCGCTGTCGGATATTATTCAGGGGAGATTATTGGACTTGAAGCGAATTGGGGTATCCCTTTGTGAGCGTGCTCACAGTCCACACTTGTTTCCTCAAGGTATTCAGCGTTTTGAAATATGGCAGTTTGAAATTTTGAAAGTGTTATTTTCCATACTAAAATTTTACATTAATTAGAACGGAAATGTAATTTAGGAACAATCGATTGTTGTCTACTCAAAATCCTTCAGCTGATGTCGTCTGCAGTTAAGGCGGGAAAATCAGACGAACATTTGTAAACATCGTAAGGTCCCTTTAGAAACAAAAATGGCTGATTTATTATTTAAAATTCCCGTAGCAAAAGTCAAGGACGATTTGAAACAACTAAACAACAGAGGCATATTATAAAACATGGACAGGTCATCGTATCTACATTTTTTCTACTGAATTTTCGTTATAAAAAGGTAAAATATAGCATAATAAAAAATGCAAGCAAAACTTTGTTCCAAAGGGGTTTGGCAATTAGCATGGAAAACTCTGCTACATGTATAAGACGTTTCCGAGTTAATAGTAGATTTTTAAGATATTGACTCTCATGCGTACGATACGTGATTTATCAATATAGGTTTTGTCTGAAAGCAGATTTATCTTAAGAGTTGCACGTTCTGATTTTCACGCAGATGATTTTTTTTCAAACTTGTCTCACCTGGGGGAGGGGGCTGGATGATTCAGGATTCTGATTTATCCGAACTTTGGCGGAAGTAATTTACATGCAGTGCCTTATAAAATATTTATACGTAAAAAATTGCAAAATAATATCTGATAAAAGACGTTCGTTTACACAGTTCATTTGTAAATATATTGTTATTTATTGTTTCAATTTGTGGATGTTGCTATTACTTTTATTAACATAGCTTTACTTTTTGTTTTAGAAAAACAGCAAGGAAACCGACTGAACAACAAGACCCAAAATCAATAACTATTTAAAATCAAGATTTAGACCAACATATTCAATACGACACAAAAATTGAGTAACACTCCCCAACCCCAAAATAAAACAAAAACATGAGTGTATACTTAATTTATGCACTGTGTACTAAACCTCTCCTTACAAAGCGTCTTACCATTTGTTTAGATTGACACAATTCTGCACGATAAAGACGTTTTGTGGATTTCGAAAATGAGCAGACGTATTGTAGCCGCTCCAAAAGGGTAAAAATCCCGTCCATACTAAACCGTTCATAAACGGCGGTCAAAATCTTTGCTGGATTTAAATCAACCATTTGTTCATTTGTCATGCATAAATTGTCCGTTGCCTTTATTTGTCTGTACCTATATGTTGTACAACATTTGGTAATAAAGAATTGACAGAATCAAAAACAAACTAAAAGACATTTATTAAAAATACAATCTTTCACTTGCCAGCCCCCACCCTTGTTATGTATACAACGGAAATAAGAAAAAGTGAAAGATTTAATTTTAATTAGATTGTTTAAGAGATTCCAGTAAATCTTTAAATGTCAAACAGTTATCTTTCATTTATCATAATAATGCAATATTGTTAGAGTGTTCTCTACTATACCAAATACAAAAAGTATCGACTGGAATGCATTGACGTAACAATGTAAAAATATTTATTTGTATGCCTAGTAAATTAGGATCTTGGTTTGTCTGAAGTAAATTATGATGAATATAGGGGACGGGGATCATGACGATAGTTCCCGTAAGGCTACAAAGAAAGGTAATTTTCTTTGAATATGATAGCGGATTCAGACATGCTATTGAAACATGTACATGCAAACTGTAAGTATTACAATTAACTTATTCATGACGGCAACCATAACATTTAATTAGGGAAGGTTTATAATTTTATAATGTTTAGTCTTCTAGTTTTGATTGTTTTACCTTAAAAAGCATCGAGAACAGAGACCTGGATAAACTTCTCGTTGTTGTTTCTGTTGTTGTACACCTGAACCACAGAATACCTTAAGCATTCGAGATTAAAGAGATGCACGTGCTTTGACTAAAATTTTAATACACATAGGTTTATGGAAAACTTCATAGATGTCAAAAATCATATTTTTCACTTATTAACAAGACTTTTTGACCTAAAAAAGAGAAGAAATGCGAAAAATATAAAAGTCGATGGGAATTCAATGATCTACCTCTTATATTTTCATCGTAATATGTGATGACGTGAATACATTTTTCTAAGAAATGCAATAAGCGCTCGATTTTTCTATATGGTACATGTAATTCCTATAACATATCCTACTAATTTGAAAACTCATGATATCAAATGTGCAAAAAAACCCAAATATTTATGTCATGTTTCCTTGTTGCTTTATAATAGCTAACAAATAGAGAATATAAATTATAAGTTACTTGAGTAAACAGTACTTCTGTACATTGATATACCAGGCCCAGTTTTCGAAGCGACTCCATCATATCTCAAGGCGTAAAATTTTATTTTCAATTTGGAGTGCCCAATATGTCGGAAATTTACCGTTTAATACATAAGAATGAGATAAGAAACTTTTTATTTCTATATTTATTGTATTCGTTTTATAAATATATATATCATTATTTTTCTAGATTTATTGCATTCAATTTTTATAAAAAAAATAGTTTTCATTGTAAAACCAATCCTGGCATAGATAGATAGGAGAACGTCTGCTTAAGACAAAATAACTAGTCGCGAAACCTACGCAATTTCACATTTTAAGAGGATAACTGTCTAAATGTCATTACTGTAAATGCAATGTCATCAAAAATACCAATGTTGAATAATTAACTACTTCAGACTCACCCGCCCCACCCCCCCCCCCAAACAAAAATATAAATAAATAAAATAGTAGATCTTGAATCGTCATATTCTACTAAAATTTATGGTCAAATCCGGCTTAGGCCATCTACAATGCAAACAGCAAAACATTAGAATTTAAAATCATGTACAAAATTTCAGGGCAGTAAATTTAGTCAATTACTATTATCATTGAAAGAGTCAATGATATTCTTGTCAGCATCGAAGTGTGACTAAATTTACAGTAATACCTTAGGGACTAAACAGTTCCCCAGTGGTTGCAAATAATTTGTCAAAAAAGATATCAATGTTACCGAGGAAATTTTAGCTTAGCAGTAATTTTCACCTACCGGTATTTCGCGATCGTGAATGCGAAAATATTACCACCGTACGAACAGTTTTGAGATTAAATTTGTAAAAGAGATCTGTGTGAAACAGTAATTCACGAACAGTATTTCACGAATTGTTAAATCAAACAATGTAGTAACGTCTATAGTTCCCGCTTTCCTACGTACAAAAGGTAAGTAAGTTACTGTCATTATAATTGTACACTTTTTCCCCCATGTGATGTGTAAGTGGAATTTGTTTCACCGAAGTTATAAAGTTGAGAAAGTTATACGAACATTAAGTGATTCTATAGTAAATGTTAATCGAGGTTTTGTGTGAGACAGACGGTCGATAAAATTAAATCCGCTGTATAAGACGCGGATCTTTCTATAGATTGCAATAAACAGCTTCGTAAGCAAAATTACACTCCAAATTCTAGACAAGATTGCAGAGGAAGGTCCACTCGACCTCAACAATCAAGACCGGTTTCCGATTTCAAGACCATTTCAGAGAGTGATAATGCATTCACAACACAAAACGCTAGACAGGAAGATTCCACCCACAACACCCATGATTACGACATAACGCATTACCTTCATTCTATGGCTCCAGGAAATAACTTTCAATTTCAACCTCAAAATGTTTATAGTCAAAATTAGAGCAGAAATGTATATTTAAGTGCAGCACAAATCTTGTAACTTTATATGGGTCAGTTTCAACTGGATCCAAGTGTGGATATCAATTGTGCACTCAGTTTGGTCATTCAGATATAAACCATTTCCATTTTCCGGGAAACTCACATATCCCGAGGGCCAGATAGAGAACCCCTTCGCCTGTTCGGTGCTGCAATGTTTTAACGCAAATCTGGTATTAACACAAAGATTTAAATAATACATGCAGCACGTCAGACTTTGATGACCATCCCATCTCGGAAAAGCGCAAACAAACTTCTTTATTAGCGTGTGAAAATTAACACTTTTAAAGTGGCTACATTAATATACGAAAAGTTCAATAAATGTTTGGTTTATTAACAGTTATTTACCAAACAATTTAAAATCTGTCTCTTAGGTTTCACATAAAAAAATTACTTTAGTAAACAACGAAACTGTGAAAAAAACGATAATAACAGTTCATCAGAGCAAACACTGGATATACGTCTATATTATACGTAAAAAATCAAAAATAGTGTTAGATTTGTGTATCCTGGTTGTCAGTTTAATGTCTGTTTAATAAAAAACAAGTAACAATTTCATCCAATAATGAACTTATTTTATATTCCGTTGTCTCGGAATCTATATTATATGGACAACAAGGGCTATGTACTAGTAGCCCGTACTTTTTGAAAATTGGGCTTTGGTTCTCCAAAGCACTTGTGACCGTGAATATTAAGAAAACTCTGCCCATCAGGTTATTTAATCCAACAGTTGTCTTACCGAGAGGGAAATCCGTTGCCACGTTTCAGATTTTGGATAGAGATTTTAATATTAAAACAATAGACGGTGATTGTTGCGTTGTTATGAAGTTAGTAACATTCAATTAAATATTGAAACCGAATTACATTAAAAGGTGCAAAGTGAAAACTCCAAGTTCATCTCATATTTTGAAATACCGGACCATTTGTCCGATACCGAAAATAGGTTCTTATTAAATGTTTGCACATATACAAAGACTTGTTTGTGACTGAGGAGAACCCAAAATTAGTATACTGACCACGTGCAACATAAATTTTGTCTAAACCTGACTTTAAGCCAAGGCAAGCTCAATCACTAGCGTCCTTACACGGAAAAAAAGTTGTTTGACAAGGCATCATTGCCAATGTTAGCGAAACGGAGGATATTCCCATCACAACTCACATTGTTTTAGTGCAAAAGAATATGTTCATCCCAATCAAACCAATAGTTTGTCTCAGAATAGATTCTGTTTCGTGACTTACGTTGTTAATAGTTGTACCCAAGAATTCCGATACATTTTACCAGATTTACAGGACCTTACCAAATCTTTTTCTGATAAAATAACAACGTATTTGACGTGCCATTTGACACATGTTCTTCAAAAAATACCCTGATTATGACGAATGTGAAGTCCGTGTTCTAAAACCTTGAGGATATAGCAAAAATCAAATGGGCAATTAGAACTGTTCGGAATGGTGACAACTATTTTGAACTCTGTTTCCCTTCGTGGACAATTTTTTTATTTATGTGTGATCATCAGATTTTAGGCCTCTATTTCAAAAGCAGCTAAAGGGAGCAAGACACCAACCTGAACGAGAAAAGAAAGTCGCCAATTCATTTTCAGTTGTTTCTAATAAACCAAACATAAATGGTTTCCGAAGTAATTACAGAGAATATCGGTAGTTTCAATACTCCAAACGACAAAACATTCGTCGTTCTTTTAAAATTCGAGTTTTTCGATCACGAAAACTGTGCCGAACAATAAGTGAATAATATCTGTGCGCGGTTGACTGACAATATATTTCCCAATGAAATCAATTACGATGACGACTGAAAATGAAAATGACATGGATACAGAAGAAAATTTATAACGAAAACGAAAATTGCTTTACAATTTTTTTTAATACGAGATATTTCCTCACAAAAGGAGGAGAATAGTGTTGCAGTTTCAAGTAATTTCACAAAAAAACAATGAATCCGATACGGACACTAACCAAACATGTGGTCCGTGTGATATTGAGTTTATTGTTGAGTTGATTGACAGTGTTGCGCATAGTACTGAAAAACGAAAATGACTTTTGATGCAACGATGAACAGTCTCAAATTTGGAGGAATCAGTTCATTGACTTTATTTTAAACGAGCCAACGGATGAACAACAAATCAAATCAATTGAACTAGTTAAGACCAATTCTCTGTAAGCACTTGAATGTCTCTGTAGGGGGCTGGAAACTCGTCAACTCAGAAATCTTTGTTTTTTTTGCTAGATAAATTGAAAAATCCTGTTATTTGAGCCGCAAATGCATTACAAAATTACAGCGTTGTGATCCTTTATATGGAGGTATTGTCCGATATTTAAAATCACCTGAGCTTCTAACGTCTTGTAATCATCATTTAATCGCCACAGCGCTCATTATTTGGAAAACTGTTTTTTCACACTCGACTTGCGAATCAACCAAATCTATTATCTCAGTTTCTTTCAGCGCTACCGGAAGTAGCAGTAACGACAATTTTTGAAACTATATCATGATTCCCCGTTTGGTGGACATTCAGGATAATAACAAACAATTAATTTAATTCGTGAACACTAATATTTTCCAGATTCCTTAAGCCCCAAAGTGTACGATTGTATTTAATCGTGTATGCATGTTAAAGTAGAAAAATGATCCTTAAGACCAAAGCTGATCAAGTTTCTTTCCGTAATCCTTCAGCTCTTTTTCAAGTTTGGAAAAATCGATTTATATGGCCCACAACCAAGATCTAAATCGGGGATCATCTACATTTGAACAGCGGTCGACATGTTTTAGCAAATTCATATTTGAAGAACCAATGCCAAATCCTGACTAAATTACTGTGGCCCATGTTCTAAATAAACTTATGACCCAGTATGGTGTATGTAAAACGCTCAAAGGCGACAAGGAATCCGAGAACATTAGTAAATGTACAAATATTTGATATAAATAAAAAGTATACCCGAGTTTTATGCACCACTGCCTCGAAACATGTGAGAGATCGCATTAGACAGTAGCCGAACGCATAACACCACATGCCGTAGAAGGAAAAACACAGAAGGCTCATATGTAATTTCAAAATTGATTAGATCACATATGATTTTTTTAAGTGATCTAAGCACTATCAAAAGTTTGCCAAAATCTGATCACATCAATCGCTTAAAAACCGGCTTACATCAAAAAACCAAATCTGTTTGAATATTTTCTTGACAAAGTTATAACCTGACAAGATTCCGACTTCTCGGAAAATGACAAAAATGAGTCGGACAATTCTTATAATTTAGAGCATTCTGAAAATCAAACTGTGCATTGAACAATGACATCGGGAATAAAAAATGATCTAATAGAATCATTAAGATCCACGCTTTTACGTAAATAAAACAGCTAAAATTTCATTTATTAATTCCTCAATGATTTGTCAACAACATCAGATGAGAAAATAACTCGCCAAAAATTAAACGAGTTTAAGAAAACTTTATGTATACAGCATAATATTACATAACACATTTGGATCGAACATTCAAAATAAGCAGCCTAGGTTTAGAAGCGTCAGGAAGCATATGTGCAACAGTGGATTTGTGCTTAAATTTCTGTATAACAAAAAGAGGGAATCAGATATACTAATTATTATATTTTGGACCTGATGACGTTATTATTGATCATATATTGAGTTGTTATTCTGAAATAAACTATTGTTAATATTATTTTGCAACAATACTGCTGTTGTATAAAGAAATATTAGTAGATAAACATAAAGATTGCAACAGATTGTTACATTTGAAATATGTTTTTAACTCAACTGTATTATGGGTTAGTTTTTCTTACTGTAGCAACAACTATAGCAAAGATATCAATTTTGTGAATTAATTCAAATTTCAATAAAGAATGGCAAACCTAAACACATGTATTTTTATCTAAGACATCGATACAAATAAAAATAACTGTTAGATAAAAGTGGTAAGAGCCATTGTTCATAGTTTGTCTGTTTGAAATTGTATTATCTCCCTTACCTGACAGAGCTTCTCGGTGCGAGTGACAGGGAATTTGCCTCTTGTAGTTTATACGATGCGCTACTATTTTTCGAAATCTAAAAAGGCGTCTTCATTGTGCAAGTATCGGGGAACTCTTCAAACACGATAATGATTATATTCTACTACCAGGCTTTGCGTTTTATAATCTATAACATATAACGAGAGGTCATCCCAAATTCGTCACATTAAGACACACCTAACTCTCGATTTGCTTTGCGCACTCATTTGTTTTATGTTAACTAATTCTCGTTACTGGTCGCTAAAAGTAATTGTTAGCAATCCATCAATTATTCACTCTTGCTTAGAAAAAAAGACGTCCATACCACTAAAGACAGTATTACTTAAGGGTAGGTTAGTCTTTTTTCAATAACAATTGTAAAGACGATGAGTCAAAAATATTATCATAATGACATCGACATAACATTGAGAACTTGTCACCTGTCAACAAATTCATGACAGGAGTTGCACCGTATGGTTGAACTTTGTACTGAGTTGTGTAATATGTATTATTAACCAACTAAGTAAATTATCAGTATTTCTGCCCATACTTAATGAAATGCCAAACAGGGCCATTATGAGAAGACAGGGCATTATGACATAGAACAGTGCCATTATTGAGGATAAACAAGATGGCCGCCAATTTTCAAGATATTTTAACACTACGGTAATAATTTCAAAATTTAAGAAGCATAGTGTTATTGATTTAAAAAAAAAATTTTGATTATCGGATTTCTTGCAGGTCATGAAAAAAACAACAAAAGAAAATAAATTTTAAGTATATTCTCACTGAAAAATTTTATACACTGGTTATTTGTTATTACTTTGTCTTCAATAATAACTAAAAATTTATAAGTTGTGTTCCATTTCCATGATGCTGATGTCATTTTATTGACAATTTGTTTGCCTGTATGTCCATCTGTCTGCTTAGAATAATCCGTATAACTATATACATTACAAATCTGAAATGAAATTTTATATACTACTTAATTTAGTACAATGAACATGTAGCATTAAAAGTTGCTTATCCAAAATACATGTATGTGCAGATTGTGAAATGTAATGGAAAAAAAAATACAAAACACAGCAGATGTAAAATTTTGTGAAAATTGATCCGACTTTTAAATACACACTTGCTCTGACTTGTTATAAGCCCTTCTTTGTCTGAAATTATGGTTTTTGGTGGGTGTACCTGGGTTTTTTCAGTTAATGGTCAGTTGGTTAATAAAAGTATTAAGAAATTGGTGTTTTCATATGGCCCTGTTATATGTTCTCGGTCGGCAATAATTGCCCTCGGAGTCTGTAATGGACCTCGGCGTTGCCTCGGGCCATTATAAACACCTCGGAGCCATTATTGCAGACCTTGAACATATAACAGGGTCATTATGAAAACACCCATTTATTAATACTATACTATATTATATGTAAAACAAAATATCGTATATTATGGCGAAAATTTTCAAAATATTTTTTCTAGACAAGAAAAGTATTAGTCATTCAAAATAATGAACACCATTTATTGGAAATCGGTGATATGTAGATATTTTTCAAGCTTTGACTATGTTCTTATCTTGCTATACCATGCAAATACATTGGGGAATAGAATGGTGTATGTATTTCAATACTAACATCTCGTTATTTAATTTTATTTGTTTCGCGGGACAATCTCTAAAACAGTTTCAACCTTCAAATGACATTCGCACCCACGACCAAGTTCACATCGTACATATTTATTATTATTAGCAGTTGCAGGTTAGTTCCTAAATGTCACAGTTAAATAAACCGTTAATACCACTATTCTTTAAAACCTTTTATAGACGAAAATAAAAGGTCCGTGTAAATTCCATACATTTTGATCCAGTCAAACAAATATTTACATTTTCTAACGCTTGTTCATAACACAAATTTTATACATCAAATGGCGAAGTTAATTTATTTTTTCATTGCTTCTGCACAAAGGTTAATGCACTATTAGATATTTTAATCAGACAAAAACACCATTAAAATCGCACATGTTTTCTCAGTGAAATTTTATTGTATATTTATATATTACATGAATTTATTTAAACATCATTATCAGCCAAGCATGAAATTTATTACAGGTATGAATTTAAGGTGCATTAAATGTTGTATTAATAAAGATAACAGGATTCTGAGCATGACAAATTTCTTCAGGTGTACGAAAAAGATTTTCCCACGGTAGGAACTGAAAATTTTTGTTACGAAAAAAGGAATTAACGAAAAATGTGTCTTGCGATTTAGAATTACTACACAGTTGTGAAATTCATATGACAGTAAGTAAAGTACAACAAGCATAGTTATTTTTAAAATTATTTTTCGATGGAAGAGTAAGATAATACTCAACGCGGCAATTAAATGAAACATATGTTAAAAAAATATTGATGATAATTTCTTTGAATGTGTCTTTATGTGGCGACACGGTGTATTCCTAAACAATCGATAATAAAACATTACTGGAAAATCATTGGATACATGGATTTGTTAACATCAATATAAATAATATTTGGATGTGTTGGACTCTCGCAGTCGCGTGAATAACGCGTGCCAAGAGGAATCTATTCATAGCATCGGATTTCTAAAAATAATGTGGTTTTTACTATCGCAGCTTCACTCTAGTAAACATGTAAAAACTTTTTTGATACGAATTGTTGCATAACGTGCTGCATAACTATGTAATTCATATCGGTGATAATAACTATTATGTTTACCGTTGGAACTTGATGAAAATCGTCCTGTGCTGTATATTGACACTTGATGATGGACTTGCATTGTGATAACACTACAACTGACAATATTGAGTGACTTCATTTACATTTAAACTTTTTTCACGCAAGATAAATATAATTAATGGATGTTTGTTACGATAATTTCAAACGGACTGGATTTCCGTCATCGTTTGTTTGTAGGAATGGTTTTTGCAGATTTTTGTGGCTATGCACATGTATATCACCAGAATGTTATTTTGCTAATATGTTCAATGGTTTTTAAAGAGCTTGCATTTATGCAATCCATTTATAAGTTACAAAAATATGTTCCTCTTCTGTTTACATTTGGTGCTCGTTATTTTGGAATTTGCAAAAGGATCTGGTTATTTTGAAATACAAATTACAACTTTGCACAATCCCCGTGGGGAAGTGATGGAGGGTGCGTGTTGTGTTGGAGGCAGAAATCAGAACAATAAATGTGTACTAGAATGCAATACAATTTTCCGTGTTTGTCTGAAGGAATACCAAAGCCCTATCATTTTCGACGGCAAATGTACTTTTGGGAATTTAACAAGTTCAGTGGTTGGCGGCAATTCATTTTCTTATCCAGTAGAAAGTAGTACAACTAGAATGAAGCTTCACTTCGACTTTGCATGGACAGTAAGTAACTACAGTTTTTCTTATAATGTCAAAATAGAATTTATAATAAATCATTTTCATTTGTGCAAATATTTGGAAATAGACATTTAGATAATAATGTGACAGTGCTTTAAGTTTGAAAATATATTTTATTAATATGTCGTTTTCAATTATTCGTTAAAATGTAATTTAAACAAACTAATAAGTTTGATGTGTAACATTGAACAGAAAGGTAATACTCCCCTCGTATCATATTTTGGTCATCAGATGGGTATAAGTTTTTAAGCAATCGTGGGAAAATACCTTTAGATGCACAGGTAAAAGTTGAGCCTTTGTTATATGTGGTGATTTCAATGTACGGTGTAAACTTTCAATAATTGAAGGTTTTTGTATGGATGTATTACATACAATATGATAATGTAGGAGGCACGACAGGCAGACTGCCATTATTATTTGATCAACACTACCAATCATTTTCAGTCCTCATTCAATTCCTAACGACTTAATGTTCTATAATAGCTGATATATGGCCTTGGGTTGACAACAAAATATGGTTATGATATATGACATGATACAAAAGATCAACAGGCGTTTCTGTTCTTATTTTGTATTTTGATATTTTGAAAAGGACAAAAAAGTTTCAGCAAACAAATATCAAGTATTTGTTAAACAAATTGTTTTGCGAATATGAAGTCTGTCTTGTCAGCCAGATCTTCAAGACGGAAAATTATTTTTTCTGGACTGTATATATATTTTAATAAAAGAATAATGCCTTGAGTAAAATCATTAAAAAATTAGGTTCAAATGATTCAATAGATGTTTATTAATTGCCTCAATTAATTTTATGGGAGGTCAACAATACGATTTACATTAAAAACCATTTATATCTTTTGATGTATACATGTCACCGTGTTAAATATTTTTGAAATTTAAATTCATTTTTATTAAGTCAGAATTGGAAAAGTATATACGTTAATGTTAACGAAAAGGCATACTTTTTATATAGAAAGATAGGTTATAATCGATGATATTTTATTTGATTCTTGTGCGATATGCTGTGTTTGTTATTTTTAAAATTTGAATATGTATGAAAGTACCAATGAAAGTTGAAATATATAACTTTCTGAGATTGAGAATACCCAACATAGTTTTGCAACTTAAGTAAAAATTCTTATGGTTTCAAAAGGATCTATTTTATGTCCGGAATCAATTGTAGTTGTTGGTATCACATTTTCTGAGACTTGCAAGTTAAGCAAACAAATCAAATTTGGCAGCAGTATACATGCCTCTGATTATTTTATTATGTAATTTGATTTGAAGACCCGCATCATCCCATATCAAAATTTAACATCTCCCCCTCTCCCCCCCCAAAAGTGTTAATGTAATGATACCATTTATCCAAGGCAATAGAGAAACAACTTCTGCATATCTTCTTAACAATGATTTTTTTTTGCCTAAGCTGAAACAGAATGTTTAATATTTTTTTCGAATTTAATTTGTGGTTAAATCGAGACAGCAGTATTTAAAACATATTAAAAACAATAATAAATTAGTCAAGAGTGAATCTACTTTCTGCACCTCAAAACTAGCGGGTGAGCGTGAAGCATGTTGCTTTAAACAGGCAGGCTACATATTCTATAGCTGTTACCTAAACGAGCACGCCACGGCTATGGTCCCTCCCTTATTTGCAAACACAAACAAAAAACAAAACAAAGGACAATAGATAAAGCGTTCTAATTAACAGAATAATTTAACCCCACTACTAATATTAAACAGGAAATATTACATTTCCAAATTACATGCACCAATTTTAAAATTTATTCTGAATTCGGCGATGAACTGTTGTCAACCGATGGCCATTTTCCATAACTATTTGTGTTACAGGGTTTAAGATAAACGCACTAGCTGGTTTGGGGGACAATACAACGGGTATAACAAAGCACAGAGATCAATGTATTGTGAACAAAACAGTTTACGACGGGTTAACTTTGTTGAAACTAGCAGTCTGTCAATGAACTTTTATTTTTCAAGTAGTTGACTTTTTTACAAAAAAAAATACAGGGAGTACAATTTACTTAGAATAATTTCTAGCAACTGTTGTATCTCGGTAAACATTTTTTTCTAACTAATTATTGTTCTATCTTCGATCATCAGAATTGGAATATTTATTTCAGGTGAACCTATTGATTAGAAAAATGTCTAACAATAATTGCTTTTATTTAAAACGAACGATGAATAATGATTTCTTTATAAAGGGGAGATTAGGATCTCAATCGATTTTCATATCCGGTATGACAACTTGAATGATAAGATTAAGGACAACCACTTCCTACCCGGGATGAATTCTTACTTCCAATAAATTAAACTTTTATGTTGCATCATAATGGCCTTTTCTATTTTCCCACATTCGTGTATTTAAGAATGAATTCTGTTTCATTTTTGTTTTGCATTCTGACTGAAGATAGACACAAATATCAAAGAAGGAATTACTAGCAGCTGGTGAATGAGATTCAAGGTTTTAGTACGAGGGTTACCATACTGTCATACAATTACGGAAGATTGATTGATTGGATGTTTGCTTTACGTTTAGCAAGCTATATTCAGGACGAGAACAAGTTAACAAACAATAAATCAATGGGAAAAGGGATGGAACAATATTGGAAAAGTATGGAGTGAGGGTAGGGGCGGTGAATTTAGTCTTGTGTAGCGGCTTCAATGAGTCTACTCTTTTCCTAAATTTAAAAAGTACTCTTTATCGTCCAAGGAGCTTGGCACTCTCCAACCAGGTCACCCACTGCGGTCCGCGGCAGGCTTTCCGTAAATGACCTTACAACGCCCAAAGGGACCTGTCAATATTATTTGGGGGGGGGGGGGGTTCGGTGCATTTCGGATTATCAGGTTAAAAAAAGGCTATGTCCTATCTCCTTAAAATACATTAAAAGTTGCTGTCCTACATCAGATGTGTTATAAAAAAGTTGGTATCCTATCTAGCGAATAATTTTATGATTGCAATTCAGTAATTTTTTTTGTCAAAAAAATTGTGCGATTATTACAGTATATTGGTTTTCATTAAAAATGTCAGGGAAAAAAATGTTTTTTTCGTAGATATTGTTATGAAAAAAACTGGCTGTCCTATCAGTGCTGAAAATAAAAAACATAGGATATATATATATATATGCCAGCATAAAAAAGTATGTGTCCTATTGAATTTGAATTTACCACCCCAATAAATATTGACCGGTTCCTAACGAGAGGGTCTACCCTATTCGATACCCGGGGACGCGCAGGGCTACTTAGTGGTTCGAGCACTGAGAACCCTCCGGTATGATCTCCGAATCACAGGAGAATCATAACTTCAAAAAAAAATCAACACATAATGTAGGTTCAGTAAATTGGTATACACCTCAGCTGCACTTCTGTATTTAAAACATTATAAAAAAATTTATTTGATAATAAAGTTAGAGGTCTTAGTTTAACTTGTAAACTTTAATGGAATTTTAATAAATAATGACAGAAATTGACAATCATTGTACCATTATTGTGATATACATTCTAAGACTTTCAAACAAAAATGGCGGATGATGTCAACTGCATTAATTACGTTGGAGACAGCGATCTCAAAGGGCACGTATTTGCTGTAGCATGTCGCTTAACTGGCACGCTTCGCGCTATGTAGGATTGAATAGAAAATGACTATGCTATGGTTTGACCAGGTTGTCCGATATCTGTGTCAAAACACTTCAACTTCTTTCATTTATAAGATAATAGCGGGAATTCGCAATATTAGCTAAACCAGACTTGTACTTTAAAGTGAGTGTTTCATTTTATTCCATCGCTGAAAACACTGAAAAAAATTGTTTAGAAATTGCGTCAGTAAAGCTGCTTATCAGTATTTTTTGTTTTACAATCTATTGAAAAACTTCTCAAAACTATGATTTATAAACTACGACAGTAATTTTTTCTTTATATTGTGCGAACATTTTAAAGTAAACATGTTTAGAAATGAATAGAAAGGTGTGTTGATTTATTTTAACTTTGACGGAATGGATATAGCGCGTAGGTCTTTTGTTGATCGAGGTAGCATCAACTACATGTAGATATCTTGTTTCATATACTGGTGTTAAATGAGGTGCTCCGTGTGAGGAGATTTGTATTTGCTCGACATCGAGTTGCTTTAAAATTTTGATTAATTGACTTTATTCGTTTAACGTCTACTGAGCAATATTTCAGCTATATTCGCGAAGTTTACAAACAATCATAAAACGGCTAAAACAGATGGACCAACCAGAATAAAACTGTTGATCGACACTTGAAAAAGTATGAATCATAGGGTAGGGGCGAAGAATTTAACCTTTATTAGCGACTACAACGAGCCTACTCTTTTTCAAAATCTTCAAAAGTGGTCGTTTCTTGACCTTCAGCAAGATGGTAAGCTCTGTAGGTAACACACTGGAACCCTGTCCCAGATAATATTTGGAACCTGGATTCTTATATGCATGTAACATATATAATTGTATTCACCACATATTGTGAAAAAAAATCTTTATGAAATCATTCTTTGAGATCGCGATCAAACAGTTAGCATGCTTTTTACAAGATGCGATTGAATGATTGCTGAGCCTCAATCTATCAGTATTTTAGCTAAAGTTAGGATAGGATAAGGTTTGCCATTTAATAACTTTAGCAATGTACTGAAAATTTTGACTGACAGCCACACTTGAAAAGTATAGAGCGTGTGATAAGAACGTAAAATATAGCAGCTATTAACTTTGGACTATTTTGTATACAGTTTTTTAACGTGCAAAAATAAATGCACTCCTCATGCACGTTATCCACTATGATCTGCCGTGAGGCTTTCCGTATTACAACCTCGATCCCTCCCTTATTCGCCCCTTCCCTAACGTAGAGGACAGTACTAGAGGCCGAACATATGAATCGCCCGGTGCCGAGTAATTGAATAGATCACTGCGAGCCAGGTCGAAGTCGTAAGACTACTTACAGTACTATATTTTACTTATTTTTTATTCTATTCTTCTGTTTACAGATTAAATGATTTAATGAACTTCGACTTTGGTTGTAGCATTGTGTAAAATGTTACGCCGAGCAAACAGTTCCTGGTCGTTAAACTTGAAGACCTATTTTGTATACAAAAATCGCAATTTTCAGAAAAATCGTAAATCCTAGCTTTTTGTAAATGTAGCCAATCGATTTGGAATGTCGATTTTACCTCAACCAAGTTTATTAGAAGTGCATAAATGTCTGCAAACTCGAAAATCTGCAGAAAAAAAAACGCAAAATGTCCAGACCCCATCGGGACCCGCTTGATGTCACGTGTGGCACTTTTCATTGAAATACATATCTTTATTGTGTGTCTTCGTGAGTTGTTTTAACTGTTTTTGACTTGAATTAATTTTTAAATGACAATGAAATAAATCCATGTGATCTTACGTACGATTTGTACATTAAACAGAACATAAATCTGTTTCATTTCAAAATGGATTTAAAGTAGCATTCATTTGAAAAACAATGTCACAACTACATCATTTTTGACGTCCTGAAATCTGATCTTTATGACACTTTCATATATATCGCGCTGTGACGTTACATACATGTATACTATACGAAGTCTCCTCTGCAAAAGAAAATAATTATAGAATAATTAAATGGGCGGAGTGAATATCTAAAATATGATCACGAGTGCCGCATAACGCATCTGATTAAACGAGTGCGCGGAACACTCTGTTGCTTTATTCGGCACGAGTGATCATATTTTGGATATTCACGATGCCCAATTGATTATCCTATTTATTTTATAGATCACAATTGTTTTCGTAAAATTTTAATGCTTAATCCTAAATTTTATGAACGGCGGATGAATATCTATAGTACAAAACCATTGTGACATTTTGGCGGGGAACAACCCGAGAGTGAAAATAATTTTCACATGTGATTTACCGTGATTTCTGTCACTCGGAAAATTCGATATTTCATCTGTATCTATATAATAATATCAAGTCCGCAATAATATCCATCAAAGTCACGTGACGTCTTCAAAACCTAAACAAAGCAACTAGTGTTCGTTTTTCTAGTGTCGCTTTAGTCGATGGACATGTTTACTTATGCCAAAAAGATGGGATTTTTTATACTGTTTTTTTTTTTAAAAACTAAATAGATGATATATGTGAATTTGTAGCTAATACCCCTTTGTTTACTAGTTCTGTACGTTTATTTTTTCAGTTAAAAAATAGATCCCGGGCCAGTGAGCTTCTTCGGGTGTCGATGTGGGTTTGGGTGTTCTAGGTGTTCTAGCAGAGCCGACGCGGGATGTTTAGGAAATAACTAAACATACTGATATGAGCATTGTAATTTTTTCTTTGTGTTTGAGAAATTTATTACATTCGCATTCTCAAGTCTTAATTTTACTATATCAGTAACTTGTGTTTTGAACATAAGGAAAACAGTGATGTGTGAAATAGTGTTATATAGATCAGAGAGACCAAAGATCAATAAAAATGTATTTGTATTTATATATACAGATGGTATTAATCTCATTTTAAATTGAATGTCGATCCATTTCAAACACCAGTTAACAAAAAAGGAAGGATGACTTATTTCTGTTTGATTAGCTCTGGTCCTTTTATATTAGTTAAATCTTCATAATCCGCTCAAATACCAACACCCGAACGTTAGTTTTTCATACAATCTAAAACCCGAATCTATTACTTCCTGTGGTGATAATGATTAAATTCCGTAAATCAATTAACACTAAGTTAGATTTCATAATTACTTTCAAAGACGTCCATATGTAAATAAATATCATTTTAACATAATAAAAAATCTGTACTATAACCTGTTTATTATTTATTTATGCTCATCTTTTACCGATAAAATCTATCATTCATAAATAATTATGAATTAATCACATTCAAAGAAAATTAGAAAGCGATTTAGTCACCTTAGATGTTGGTGGTCAATAACAATGTCCGATATCATGATAGTTTCCGGCATAAATAATCGAGTTTGGGGACTACTGCGCGTGATTTTGAATACAATGATAGGAACTCCTGCAAAGAATCCCATCATTTTTACGTGTCATGAAATTCTACCAACTTATTGTAAACGAGGAAGTGACAGCTCTGCTGTTTCATAAAAAATTAATCGTGTGAATAAAATATCAATAAAACAAACTTTACATCTTCGTCCTGAGGAACAGTATTGAACGAACAACTTGTTGATTTAGGTACACTAAACTTTTACGAGGAGCAAAGAAAAATACACCGAGGGGAAAGGGAACTGTGACTGCAAGACATGCAATGAGAATTGTGTAGTACCAGAAAATTGCATGTTGAAGATGGTACAAGGCGACTACAAGTTGTACTATTCTACAGAGTGGCTTTTAATTGTACAATGAGCACGCCACTATCCAAACACGTTACCTACTCTAGTGGCAGCTCATATTACAAACTGACAACGAGAACGCGCTAGGCAGTTGTGTGCATGATCACAGAATCCAATGGGCGCACTCGATTTACTACCATTAAATAGCAGTTTTTTCTACGATTCGGATTCTGTTCACAAGTTACTTTCCAAAAAATCCTTAAAGTGACACAATATTCCATATATATATATATATCTCTATAAATCAAATAATAAACTTTCATCGGATAATTTACCTTTTAGAATTCGTTGCCTAAATTGTATACCTACAAACCCGGTATAGTATTTTTGTCACGTTTGTTTAAGACAATTGGATACTTTACTTCATGTGTAAACGATGCTTTATTGTAAATAAATACAGTTATACAATTTCAGCATCTGTTACCCTGTTAAAATGTTTTTTAACCTATCACAATGATTTAATTTGCTTTAATAGTTTCCTGAACATAAATTTGTCATATGTATCGTGTTGATCGATGTCATAATATCATTTCACGTGGATGCCAGTACAGTTTGTCATTTATACAACTTTTGAACCAATTATAATTGACGAAGATTGTTTTGTTCAGCCGCCTTAGAAGCCAGTTGCTATTGCTTTTTGTGTGTATAATTCTATCGGAACAGTAAACAAATGCCCAATTTAATGTAATTGTACTTTGCTTTGCTAACTGACGTTTCACTATTGACAAATAGATCAAGATTTTTTATATATTTTAGCTGACGTATACATTGACTTTGGAGGCATGGGATCAAGACACAACGACACGTAAGTAAGATATGTACATTAGCCAAATAAAAGCCCACTCCTCAAATATCAGTTTAATTTGTATTAAAATTTAAATAATGAGCATAGTAACAAATATAGAAGCATTGTGTCAGCGTAATACAATATTTAGACATTTGAATATATATACAATCTTTATTGTCGCGTACTCCGGCTTCCTCTTCCAGCAGAAGCTAGGCGCGTGGCGTTAAACACCATTAAAATAAAAAAATATATAAGAGTATTTTATAATAATAATTTTAGCTATCCATAAATAGAATAAATAACAGCATAGGCTCCCGGATCCTGTATCGGTCATCTGAGGCAAACACAATAAAATATTTTAATAGATGAGAATGCAGTGATGCTGGCGACAATTTGAATTTTCGTTCATCATGAAAACAAACTACTAAAAGAGAACTATCCAATAAATATCCATATATAATATGGTTTCAATCAACTATGTAATTTATAAGGAGATTGTATTATTTTGAACATTATTTATTTTTCGAATAAAACATAATTATCGCCGCCCAGGAGGGCGGCGATATATTTGTATTCACTTTCGTTGCTAACGATGGATAAAGGAGAAAATATTTCTAATTACACTTAGTTACCATAAATGAACAGAAATTTGCTACAAGAATGTCAATCATTTAACTTGAGTGAAAAAACAAGATGATAGCTAATTTTCGACTGCAAAAATGCTTGGGTAATATCAAAGTTTCATGTAATAATAAATTTTGTTGGTATTCTATTAGTTATTATTATACTTTCTGTAAGAATGTCCTTTGATAGAAATATTTTACTATTTTGACATATATTTCTAAACGAATTGTGCTCCGTGCACTATGCCCTCATAGTTTCTCCACCTGCTTAAGAAAACTATTGATTTGGACGTCAATCAATTGTAATTCACGCGAATGGGCGGGGTTAACTTGTAATCATTGATTGATCACTGCTGCGCTTTAAATAAGGCATTTTTATCATAGTCAACGGAAGAAGCTGATCAACGTAGAACCTCTGCAAAAAAAAAACAAAGCGGCAATGAAAGCCTGAAAATGTGTCCAGGGTGCCGCTTCATAAAGCGATCGCTAATTACCGTGCTCGTTATCCCATGCAATTTAAATGGGATAACGTGCACGTTAAGCTAACGATCGCTTTATGAAACGGCAACCTGGTTTGGAAAGGAATACTTTACATCACAACGTGGCGGGGAATCATTTAATGTTCCATCAATTCCTTTTTTTCTTTTTGTTATAATTTTCCAAGTCAAGACAGTCAGTATAATAATTATGACAATGTTGTGTTTAGCATTCACTATGCCAAAATAGTGGCCAGGGTTGAAGACATAGTGCACTTCCCTTCGGGTCGTGCACTATGTCTTCAACCCTGGCCACTATTTTGGCATAGTGAATGCTAAACACAACATTATTATATAAATAATAGAGGGAGACCATTTTTATCCTGGTACTGTATAATTCGGTGATAGTTCTATTAAAGAGCGTAGGTTTGTAAAATCGGAAACCAGAATAAAAGGCAATTTTGTTTATACAATTCCGGAGTATGCCGCATTTGTAAGATTCAATATATAAATGTTATGTCAATAATTTAATTGAAAAACTTAAATATTAGTTTTAATTCAAGTATATTTGTGATTTAATATATGACAAAAGATTACATGTGCGCAAATTTAGAAATCGGCAATTCAAATAAGCCACAACAGCAGGACTTAGCTTAACATAGAACCTTATGGGGGGAAAAGTTAAAATGCCTTCTGTTTAGACATTGCAATTCTTTCTAAGCGAATGTTCATTCGATAGTCCTTAGAAATTACGTGTTTTTAGTTCGATTGAAAATCTGAGATGTGTGCTACACAAGCTTTTATATTATATAATAGCAACTTGGCTGTAATTATTTATTCTTCTGGTCCTCTACACGTACAATTTTTTAATCCAATCTAAAAATTGAGATTATTTTCTCTTATTGCCATGTTGTCGAGATGATATGTATTTCGCATTTGAGCAAATGCAAATAGACAGAAAAACACATATTCAATGCAAGGTTCGATACGTTTGATTATACATAATACAGTCTCTAAGAAAAACACACTATTGGGTCTAAAGTATATGCTGTTAATGTATAATTTGAACAAAATATCAACTTAAAGCTTTGACACATTTCAATATAGTTGCAAAGAACATAAAAATAACCTCTGTAACGTAGGTATAAACATGCTTTAAAATGTATCCCGTAAACAAATCGGCGGCGAACTGATGCTTTGCATCAAAATTTTTCTTGTTTATATTTCCCGTTGATTTCTATATTATCTAATGACTGTTGTCTTTCTGATAGAAACAAAAACAAACATACAGAGGACTTTAAAAAAAACATTAATAAATACACGATTTATGTAAGCGCAAAAAGGGCTAGTCGAAAATCCTCTGCGCCCAACACGTTGGACGACAGAGTATTCTCGGACTGGAAAAGTGCGTGTCTTGAAGTTCTCTTCCATTTATAAAACTGTACTCCCCACAGAAAAGCTTATTCGTATGACGTATTAATCGTATAAATAGAGATACGCGCTATAATTATTCGTGACAATATATTGTGTGTTAAATTGGCGCAAAAACAGCCAGTTTATGGTTTGGAAGTGTGTTAATTATATGTATCTAAATGTACCGGTATTGTCATATCAGAATCGAAATAATTTCGAGGCCGTGTTTTATAATTGTTTTACAATGGGCTGTCATTCATTGAACGTAACTTAAAGCCCTCGTTAATTGCTAGTAATTGTGGAATCCATGTTGAAAAGCAATAAATAACGGACTAATACCGGTAATGTAATGTAAACTATGTTAATAATTTTTAACATTATTAATACCAATATACGGTATATAAGACTGGTCGATGGTTAACGTCCTGCGAACAATATTTCAGTTATATTCAAGACAAGAATGCTAATAAGAAACACAGCAGTAAAAGAGAATTGACGAATGAATTTAAGGAATTTTCCAAGACGTCATCTAAATTGATTTGGTAATTTCACAAAACAGCACGACAGATATCTATGTTATATTGTAACTTGTGCAATTGGTATACAATGTCATTAAAGTGTAGATAATGTTTGGCAGCGAGTTACATACCGCCCGACATAATCTTGGCATCATTTCTACGATATCGTACGATGTAGTAAAAATAATTGGCAGAGAAATGATACGTTTCCTTGTTTACCTTTACTCTATTTACGTAACGATTGGTACGGTAATACACTGGGATCAAAAGCTCAACAGTTCAAAGGTTAACACGTGGATTAAAGTAGGAATGTTCCCATGTTAAATAAATAAATTCCAAAGCAAAAATAATCATTATAATAGGAGAAATGCAAAGAAACAAACATAAACAAACATAACAAAAACAAAATGTAAAATATCACGTAATTCTGAGGAGAAATAAACACAAGTAGTCAACAATGAATGAAACATTGATTTGAATACAACAATTGTCAACAAGTTTCAGTTTATTCGATAATACGCACTGTGTAAATATTAAACTAAATATTAATTTTCTTAATCCGGATAAAGTAAACAATAATCTAGCAGATATCAATATTGTAAACAAAGCGTGCACAGAGTATGACAGCGGGATTGATGCCTGGCACGAGTGTTGTAATTTGTCACATCTTTCCAAATACAGACCTCGACTATGAAGGAGTATAAATACACACCATAGAGAGAGTTATAGACACATTTGCAAACACAAGGTCATCAGTTTCTTACATTCACAAAATTTTTATATTCTGCAAATGTTGTGTGTGACAGAATATTTGTATCAATTTAAAAATGTCAACATCTTCCCTTATACATAAGGAAGTAAATTATGCTAACAGAATGCCTGCACACCACGCGGAAGTTAGATTGCTTTTAACAGGCCTTGTAACCGATGTGGGATCGCTGTCAAACCCACAGGCGCTTGGGTACAAATTGTGAAATCTCGGCTTTTTTCATTAATGCTGGTATATTTTTATGTAGAACCCTTATTTGCCTCATAAAATAACAATATGCGCGTGTCTGACCCATTTTTTCAACGTTTTTACCATTTCTGATATTTCCCCTCTACACTAAAAAACCACAAGGCGAGAAACTCTCCGCCATTTTCTTTGTCTGTTTTGAACTTACGATCACGGAAGTGAGACTGGTTATACTGGTCCCATGAACAAAACGTCATTTGTCAGAGGGCTTCCGAGTGGCGCTGAAATGGAGAGAACAGGTTAAACCCTGAGAATATCGGAAGTAGTCAATGTAAACGACCAGTATAACCGTAAGTTCAAAACAGACAAAGAAAATGGCGGAGAGTTTCTCGCCTTGTGGTTTTTTAGTGTAGAGGGGAAATATCAGAAATGGTAAAAACGTTGAAAAAATGGGTCAGACATGCGCATATTGTTATTTTATGAGGCAAATAAGGGTTCTACATAAAAATATACCAGCATTAATGAAAAAAGCCGAGATTTCACAATTTGTACCCAAGCGCCTGTGGTCAAACCCTATCGGGGGGAGGGGGGTTCGGTGGCCGAGTGGTTAGGTAGTTCGTCTACTATTGATCAGGTGGTGTCAACACTGAGATTGCGGGTTCGAGTCTAACTGCGGGCAGGGTGTACTCGACTCCAACCTTAATTGACAAGGATTGCCATTTTTCCTAGCGAAGGTCAGGGATTTTCTCAGGGTACTCCGGCTTCATCCTCCAATAAAAATTGGACGCCACGATAGAGCTGAAAAAGTGCAGAAAGTGACGTTAAACATCATTCAAAACAAAACATATCCGGCATTCTCAGTGCAGTCTAAAGATCTGATAATAAGCATGTTCTATTTGCTTTTTGATCTTTTTGTTGGCTGCCAACTTGTTGTTAAATAACAAAAATCAGTCAGTTGATTTCTTTAGATGGAGATAGTTCTATCTTTATAATTTTTTACATGTCAGCACATCATATTGATAGGAATAAAATAGATTTTTATATCTTAATTTTCTGCATGGCTTCAGAACATTCTGTCTAACATTAAAACTGTGCAAACAATATATCCAAATACAAATTATGCTAACGTCTTTTTGCGTTGTTATAGTCAGATCGTTCGTATTTCCGTGTTTCGGCTGTATTCGATCTTGTCACGCAATTTTATTGGTGTTCGCTTTTGTGATGAATTTCTCTTGCATATAATCTGCGTTCGAGTTGACTTGAACATTTAATTTTATATGAAAATAATGAGTAAGATATTTTATTTTAAGCAATTGTGTTTTATTAGTAAAATGCAGAACTGTATAAAAAATTGCAATTATATGATTTTGTGCCTATGTGGCAAAGCTAGTCATCTAATATTTATTACAGGTGCGTTAATGCCTAGGTTGTAAGTTCGACCTTGACTTTGACGTGGGTTCGTCGACCCCCAACTAACCTTAATTTACAATAATTTCTCTTTTTCTGTCGAAGGTCGAGTTTTTACAGGATACCCAGTCATCCACTCCTAATTAAAATCCATAGTTTAGTTTAAACATATTTTATTGTCAAAAAACAGAAGACAATCGGATCAGGCACAAATTATAACAATTTAGAATCGTCTTCTCCGTGATTTACACATTATACATGTATTGACATTAACTGATATCGTATAAATATATTTACAAACAACTATGACAGACATGGGTATAAACATGACCTAAGAAATCTATATGAACATTCACTTGAGTTGTACATTATTTAGGCTAGGTGAACAATATGTTGCTCAGAAAAAAAATCAGCAATTGAGATTTTTTCAATCAATCCTTTTTTAAATAAACGCGAGTCACAGTCAAAATGATCAAGCTTCACTTGTGTAATTGCCATTCTTGGCATTGCATATAGTTTCAATTTGTCGATCAGGCAGCGAATGTGGACTCGGAACCCCAAGATGTATAATTCATTAGTGTGAAATTTCTAATCATGCCGATTTCAACCATTCACTTCTAGGTGTAGCCTGAAAGTTTAGTAAACAAAAATACTTGAATCGTAAATTTTATTCCAAAATATTCTTAAGTCCAAATATGTCAAATCATAAAGATGCTTTTATCTCTCAACTCTTACAAGTTCCTTGATCAATAATAAGAGATTACAAACATTTTAAAATAAAGAAAACTCCTAAACTTAGGTCAGTCTCTTACTTAGACCCACTCCTAGAAATAGACTCGCGAAAACAACAAACTGTCCAAACTAAACTCGATGACAAACATGATGCCTTAAACTTTCCAATTGTCACTTCTCGTTCATCGATAGCAACATTCCAGCAGCCCCGGCGTATAGTGTGTACATTTCACAACTTGTACGTTATGCTAGATCCTGTATCAGCAATTTGATTTTCTAGATTGGGGACTGCTATTGACTACTTAGCTAGTCAAACAACATTTGTTATATCTGTGTTTTTTATGCCATCCCTTCGGAAGTTATATGCCCTAATTGGTCGTTATGGCAGATACGAATGGACATTTTCGCTGAGTCACATGTAATCTTTTTCTATGCCTGGATTTGACTTTTTAGGTAATTAGACAGTAAGTAACTTGACGGGTGTTTAATTATTGTTAATTATTCAGATTATCTTTACCACTGACAAAAATGATTTTTTGAATGTTAACAGAACATTAGTAAATATACTCATAAAACAACCTGCTAAAAGACCATATAAATACAAAGATAAAAAACCCCGTGAAAATAAGATTTTTCAGAAAAACTTTGAAGACTTTAGATTGGTAGTCAATTTGCATTATATGTTTTATTCTGAGGTAATGTTAACAGTACTCCTTCTTATTTTATTTACTAATATTATACTTTCATGCTTAACAGATGCTGGACAAATAATTGAGCGTGCATCTTATTCTGGTATTTTACTTCCTGGTCAGGAATGGCATACTAGAACACACAATGGACCTACTGCTAGTCTTATTTATCGAATACGGGTTGTTTGTGATGTACATTATTACAACACAACATGCACAAAATTTTGCCGTCCTAGAAATGATATTTTTGGACATTTTAAATGTGATTCTCATGGAGACAAAGTCTGTATGGACGGTTGGATGGGCCCCGAATGTGATAAAGGTTAGTATTTTAGTCCTCTAAATGCAATGGAAACAAACACCTATTACATGAATATTATTTGTTGGAGATACAAGCGTTAATATGTTTAACACAATGGGTAATCTTCTGTAAATTGCCGATTTCTAATACAGATGACCCAGTACAGATGAGCTTACGCGCAATCATTTGTACACGTTTCGTCATCCAATCAAAACGCCTTAAACACGAACATTGTTATGCAATCTCCACTCAAAGGATTTTGGGTATCATACGTCAACCACAATCACATCGGATAAGCTTCGCATACAAATGCAGTGATTTAAATGTAACACTATATCAAAAGTTTATAAATAATTAAAATCTCGTGCATTATTTAAGAAACATCATTCTTTGTTAAACAACGTCAAGGGCGGGCGACACATGTAGTCCCGCAGACAACGGGGGATGACGACTGGCAGGAGTTATTTCTGAGGACTAAATATTGTCTCTGTACGGGAGAGCGATTGTTATGATGACATAACGTAACGTTATCACTATTTTGCAGTATTTCCTTTGATCTTTTTGTGCGATATTATTCTAGTAGAGTGAGATGGGCCCATCTCGGCTCTGTCAAGATGTCGTTAAGTAAACACTGTGACGTCACAATGTTACAAAACAGCGTTAAACAGATTATTTACAATTTATGAAACTCGATGCATTTTCTTTTCGTCTCATCTCAGGGCTGTCCCTTCGATGAGATATGGACGAGAAAACGCATCTCGTTTTAAGAACGTAAATAATCTATAATTCTTGTTTCGGACGTGCTGATATTAACCACGGAGAGTCTGTAACCTGGTCTCCTGGTGCAAAATTTTTCATTGACGTAAGCTTCACTTCAAATATAACACCAGGTCAGGAACTCCGATATAAGCATTTTCACTGGTTGATAATGACGCCATTTGATATCATATGCATTTTTTAAAGCTGGAAATACCTTTTCTTGATAAAATTTACATATAAATTACATTCAACTTTACGTTAAGATGATTAAATCTTCATGCAAACTCAGCTAAGAAATGTAAACATTGAACGTCATAAAGAGAATGACGTCATAATACGTTCGGTCTACTTGAACTTATCTATGATACAAAATGGTTAGTCTAGAGAATACCCGAACTACAAATTTCAACGCTGTCACCGTTGAAATCCAATGCTCCTGACCGACGTTATATCCGAAGGCCGCTTAGGCTAATGAGGATATCATCGGGGTACCAGAATAGGAGAGTCTGTAGGATATCGCGATCATGTTAAGTTGTTGGTTAACGGAAGAAAAGACACTTTCATGCACTTTTGAAAAGTCCGTGTGATCTTCCAGAAAATGTTCCATGTCTTTTCGGTCGTTTTGCTGCATTTCACTCACGGAAACATACGTTTTTGTATCACTCGTGGACTATCACCTAGTCTTTCCCAATAACGTAAGTAAGAACCTATTAATCTGTTTCATCGCATTTTATGAAGTTTATTTTTTTTTATTTGAACATCTCTCATATACCCCCGCTTCGAAGGAGAAGGGGATATACTGGTTACTTCTGTCCGCAACATAACTTGACAGACAACGTGATCAAATGTAGACTAACCACCTTAACCATTCAGCCATCGAGGCCCCCGTGAGATTTATGAACCATCTTCACCGTTGCAGTGAGTTTATAACGAGGCGGAATAAACATATATACATATATTTTACCATGTAATTATAAAAGTAAGTAAGATAACTTAAACAGTCATTTCGTCGCATATTGTGTTTCAGCCATTTGTAAACAAGGATGCAGTCATGGCACATGTGACACTCCTGGTGAATGCAGGTTCGTATTAAAACATTTGTTTGAAGAATTTAAAAAATTTTAGGGGGTGGGGGTGGGGGTTGTGTTAACGAGCACAATTTTCTTCTGCTACTAAACCTATAAATTGTTACAAATATGGAAGGACAATTTTGCTTTTGAAGCTTTCAAAAATGTGCCAACTATTTTGCTACACATACAAAATAATCATCGTTCACATTCGACACGTTACCCATAGCTAAGCTTTCCCAGCAACATGGCACCAAGGAACTTGCTATATGCGACTGTCGCAATTTTAAACAAAAATGCTTTTAAAAATTAAATACATTTAATAATATATACAGTAAAGGGCATCGTATGCTGACTTTTTATACGCATGGTCGACGAGAGTCCGGGGTATATAGTGGTCCTCATGTCCGTCCGTTCGTCCGTCCAAATCGGTTTCCTGGATGATTATTAAAAAAACGTGCATATAATTTAAATGAAACTATGGTTATATTTTTGCATATCAGGGATGTAAGAAGGCTATTGATGCTGGAAGAATTGTGTCTAATGTCAAGGCCACCAGTCGACAAAAAACATTAGACATTTCTACCAAAAGGGTTTTGAAAAAAAATCTGTTTCGGTGATCGCTAGATCAACTCTTTTTGGCA
The DNA here is from genome assembly GCA_944474755.1 of Limnoperna fortunei. Classification (NCBI taxonomy): domain Eukaryota; kingdom Metazoa; phylum Mollusca; class Bivalvia; order Mytilida; family Modiolidae; genus Limnoperna; species Limnoperna fortunei. The sequence goes on from OX104113.1 coordinate 47,127,593, forward strand.
TAGAAACAACACTAACATACATAAGCTTTTATTTATTATTATTTATTCTGTCGAACTTCATACAGATAGCATAGTCTAGTTCCGCTAACGAGTAAAACATATTAAATGTTTGTTATCTTCATACCCGGGAAAAATAACAGAATGTATACGACAGTATTTAGTGGGTATGTGAAATAGCGCCATCTACACTAGAACTTGGAGCACACAAACAGACATATTGCATCAAAATTCTAGTGCGTTCTGTTTATTTAAATATATTTTATTTCTGATGAAGTTTTGAATTTCTAAAATTTATTATATTACTATTTTCTTCTAGACATTTAAACCGTTATCATAAATTTAATTCTATTGCTCAAACATTTCCTGAATATGAGATTTATAGCTATATACTATTTTCATAATTTACAAAATTAAACAAATTTAAGGGGTATTTAAATGTTATCGTTCATTGTACAATTTGTATTTGGTAAAAAAAATAATCGTTACACACAGATTTAAGTAATAAGCTTGGCATAACATAGATAACCTTTAAACCACACAAGTCCGCCATATGAAACGGAGTTTAACTGGACTATTCTTAGACTTGGTTTAGTACACATACACTACATTATTATGCGACTGGAGTTTTGTATATGTCTATATATTATTGACGCCAACAGAAGTGTTACTGAAGGCATTTTCATAAATCATAAACTTATGTTAAAATCCGGTACAACACGCGGGCGTACATACAAAAATGTACTTTGTGAAAATAAATAATGGTTACTTAAATTAAAAGACAATAAACGTATATCTATATATTTGTGTATTCCGTTTAATAAGTTTTTCCCCATTAAGTTGTCGGCGTAAGACATTATTAACTAACCCCACCACACCCCCCCACAAAACGACACTGTTATGGCTATATAATAATTAATGATAAATACAATGTATATATTATGTGTAGATACAATATCACTACGAGACACGTAGCGTCGAGTTGTGATGCGGAATGTATGCAACTGTCCAGACATGACACATGTTGTTGTACCTACACTTAAATGTATGTAATAAGTTTATCTAAAATTAACAAGTATAAAAAGGGCAGAACAAAATTGAAGGTTTAAAATGTAAACTTTAAGATTCAACGTAGCATTAATTTGTAAAATAACGTCACACGTACATGTATTATAACGTCATATTCCACTCCTAGAATGAGTGTCATTCAGTGAATGATTGGTTATGCCATTCATTGTGACTTCAAGAAGTAATTTCGACAAAAGTACATTTTGGATTATACAAGGTTTTGTATCACACAGCTTGTTTCTATCGCTAATTTGTTAGATTTTGACAAAATAGATAAGGAGTTGCATATAACATCTACGTACAGAATTTAATGTATGTACAGTGTTTTATTCTCTAAAAAGCACACCTGTTCTGCATAAGAGTCTTTATTGGTGAATATAATAAAATAATGTATTTTTCAAACAATCTAAAATTCTGCTTCATATCTTGTATTATTTGCAGAAGAAACAGACCTTTGTATCGGAATAAATTTTGACATGATAAAAAGAGCGGTAGTGCGCTGTTAATTTTTTTTAATGTGTCTTAATTTTGATATATTGACCAAAACTTATTAACAACTGGATAATTATTCAAGTAACAAGACTTTAATGGAGCAAACCAGTTGGGTGTTGCTAAATTCTTTAGAATGTTTATTGTTAAAAATATCGATGAAGTTTCAGTCACCCTGCGGGAAGCCATCTTGCAAATATTGATACAACTGAATGGAAATGACGTAATTTCAAAGTTAAATAGTGTTATGGGTTACCTTAAACATCCGTGTTTGGCTCAGTATTAAATATTTAAAAAGTTATTCCCGTAGGCTTTACATAAATAGTATCCCTGGTCATGATAAAATCACAACAATAAATAAATGGAAGGTTTTTTTTTTCTAATTTCAAATGATTTTGTCTTTGATACAAAGTACGGAGTCAGGTATATATAAGGTATAAGTAATATTTATTAAGATTGATAAATATTTGTACTTTAATGTTGTTCAACGTTTTACAAAATTCATATATACCAAAATGAAATATTTCACCATCTTCTTGTGTGTAAATATGGGATTAATTAATATTAAAATTAATATATTTTCGGAGCCTAGAGGGTTTTCAAAATAACTCACTCCCCAACCAATATAAAAACAGTTCTAAAAATAAAATCCTTTACGTTGCATTTTTTATCTTGACAGCGAAGTTCAAAACGTCTAAAATATTTGGAAAATTTAAACCACACTTTGTGGATCGATGGCCCAATGCGAAAATTAAAGACCTGTCCTTCCAACAAAATTACCACTGTTATAGAAAATAGTTTTAGTAACCTTTTTTCTTCAGATTTTAGAAAACTAGTTTAAACAATAGTCTCATTGAAATAATTAAATAACACATATTACGGACTTTCCTTTATAAATATATATTGCAAATCAAGAATTTTAGCCGATTTTAATATTTTCATAGTTAGACATTCAGTCAGTGAACTAATCATCTTCGATAGCCAAGTGTTACAATCAGGTCCCCCCTCTCTTTAGGAGTAGGGGGACCTGATCGTTACACTTGGCTAGCGAAGATGTGAACCAATATGAAGCAAACATGTTATTTATTTGTGATTCTTATACGGTCCCCTGGCCCGATTGTACGAAATAGATCCACACTTTAATTTAGATGATGTTAGATTCTTAGACGGTCCCCTGACACGATTGTACCGAATAAATCCACAGTTTAATTGAGATGACAACCATATATACAAAAGTTGAACCCGTACAAATTGCGGATTCTACTTCGTTTTCAGCAAATTCACCTAGTTTCTTTTACAAATAGTAGGCGTGGCCTAATTTAACACTTACATATCATATGTTTGATCCTTGAAAAGTCCCTGATTGTAAGTGTTGTCAACAAACCATCTCAAATGTGACCTTATAAGAAAGAAAATATATCTCGGATAAATATGTAAATAAGGGGAAAAAGTAGACCAATATGAATTAAACTGCGTGTGATCCTTGGAAAGTCACATTACAAATTTCCGGGAGCTTTTGGTTTGTGTTGGCCTCGGTTTTAATTTTCAGTTATAGAAATCGTCAATTAAAGCAATGAAATATAAAATCTTAAATCTTATTTGAAGAAAAAAAGCAGTTAAATTTTCTTTAACAAAACAGAAACCCACTAAATTAACAAGTCTGTATGAACATAAGTCGAGATGTTATGTTTCGTGTAATGGAAAATGATTTATTGTTGAAAATAAATACTTTTGCTGCATTTTGTTAGTAGCATGACATTTATGGTTGAACGGTGTCGAAATACTCATGAATTAAGGTTTAAAATTGCATCACATTGGTTATTTGATAGAGCCCATTACAAGTATAAGTGCTGGGGTTTATTGCTCGTTCTTAATGTCAGTAGATATGATATATTCGTATTGTAAGGCATAAAGCATGTCAAAACGTATTGTGTGCTCTTTCTCATGCAAATGTGGCAGTTGGATGCAATTGGAAAATTTCATTGATTCTTTTTTTTCAGTTTACATATCAAAAGAAGACGTGGATGAATATCGAATTATACAAATAAAAATCCATAATATTTAAAATGAAAATAGAAAATTTAAATATTGGTTGCCCGTAGTTACTTTTTGTCTCCACAAATTTAGGGGGAGTTGGATTGATGGTTTGTTGTTTGAGTGTGATATCTTGAATGACAAATGACATTGTGGAAAATATACACGATGGTAGAAATCCGGTTACACAAGTCCAGGTCTTTTGGAGGTTAAAAATGTATGTGCAACAACATTGACAAGGCTTAAATTGACAGCTGATATAAGAATAGCTTCGATTTAAAAAAAATAGTTATAATTTGTATACGAACCAATGACAAATATTTTGGTATAAATGCGAGAAAGAGCGAGGAACATACTAAATCCTGCACAACCAAAACTATATCCCTTTGGACTGAGGTTTATGAGGCTTACCAGTGGCGCTCAAACTAAAACATAAATTAAACTTAATGATTAAGATGGTGTAGAGGCCTCGGTGACATAGTGGTTAAGGTAGTTCATCTAATATTGACCATGTGGTCTGTCAACACTGAGGTTGCGGGTCTCACGACGGGCAAGGTGCTCTCGACTCCAATCCTAATGACAAAGATAGTTAGTTTTCCTACCTATGGTCGGGGAATTTCTCCGGGTACTCTGTCTTCCTCTGCCAATAAAAGACTGGAGGCCATGATATAGCTGAAAAATTGCTGACAATTTTGCTGACAAAATATAAAACACTATTTAAACAAACAAACAAATAAACAAACAAGATGCTGTAGAGCTTTTATGATCAAAATTCCAAAAGTAGTACTAAATCTGACAAAGCCATTTACGCTTTGGACACATGAAAGCCTTAGAATTGAAATCCTTTTCGAAATTTTAAGGCAGCAATTTAGATAATGACTATATCACTAAAAGAATCAATGATATTTTTGTCGTATAGAACAAAAGAGTGATTTCAGGACTGATCCGATGATACCATTGGAGACTAACTGTTTACCAGCAGAGACATGAACCCACTGGTTACAACACTTCGGTGTGGTTATAAAATGTACGCGCGTTTCGTCTAAGACTAATAAGTGGCGCTCAAATCGAAGAATTATTTTGAAATATGTTGTAGAGCTTTTGTCATCAAAATTCTAAATGTCATACCATATCTGGCTAAGGCCATCGACACCTTGCAAATAGGAAAATTAGAATTTAAATGATTTTTGAAATTTCAGGGCTGTAAATTTATCTAATGATTATATCCCTGAAAAAAAAATCAAGGATATTTTTTCCGCACCGTAGTATGACTACTGGGTTGGTACTAACAGTCCATCGGCACAGACATTGACTTAATGTAACTGAAATATAATAAATACTTATAAGACATTAAACATTATTTTTTTATAAAGTAAATTACAACTTTAAATAGCTAAAAATAACTTTCTATTAGCTCACCTGACCCAAAGGTTCAGTGTGAGTTATTCTCATCACTTGGCGTCCGTCGTCGTCGTCGTCGTCGTCGTCGTCCGTTTACTTTCATATTTCAATTTTACTCTCCAAATCCACTTGGCCAATTTGAACAAAACTTGGCAGGAATTTTTATTGGGTGGTTCTTAACAAAGTTTGAGTTTTGGTACTGATACATGCCTGCCAGGGCTATTAATTCATTCTGATTGGCTGAATTTAAAAAAATCTTCTCATAAACCGCTTGGCAGATTGATTTGCAATATTGCAGAAAATGACCTTAGATGGTCCTCTACAAAGTTTGAGTTTTTGTGCCGATCAAAAATCCAAGATGGCCGCCTTCGCAGGACTAAGTTTAACATAGGACCCTTTGGGAAAAACATACAAACAACTTCTCTGAAAAAGTTTTCACAAAATGAAGCCAAATTATGAAGAAATGAATGTTGAATAGTTATCTTATTGTTTTGATTTATTTGAGCCTATTGCAAGTTCAACGTGGCTTCCGAGGCCATGAATGCGTTCTGGTTGGCTGAAATTTCTAAAATCTTCTTCTTACAAACCGCATAGCAGATTGATTTGAAATATTGCATAAATATACATTAGATGATCCTGTAAAAAGTTTGTGTTTTTGTGACGATCCAAATCCAAGACGGCTGCCACTGCCACAACATAAAATCCTAATGGAAAAACACAAATAGCTTCTTCTATGAAACGGTTTCACAAAATTATGGCAAATTATGCAGTAATGAAGCTTGGATAATTATCTTACTATTCTGAGTTGTTTTAGCAAATCGAAAATTCATCATGGCTGCAATAGATGCAAATGCGTTTCGATTGGCTGAAATTTCAAAACTCGTTTCCTCCCAAACTGTGTAGAAATGTACCTCAAATGGTCCTCTAATAATTTTGAGTTTTTGATTCGATTTAAATTACAAATATTGCTGCCACCATTGAACATCACTTAAAATAGTAGCCTATGAGGAAAACATATAACGGCTTTGTCTCAGAAACTATCCTACAAATTGCTGCTCATTGGAAATTCAATATGGCAACATTCATTGAAACAGTATCTTCGCATAAACTTTCGCAGTTTATATCAAAATTTGGAGGAAAAGTCATGTCTCTTAAAAAGTTTTTGTGTAACTCAGGTGTGCGATACAGGTTCTTAAGAGACTCTAGTTTAAAATAATACGGGTCTCTAAAACGATGCAAACTGACCTTATGTTTAATTCGACAGCATATCAGAGAAAGAAAACCCCCACAAATCTCACAATTTAATTACTTAATTGTGAGAAACAACAAATAAAAACTTTTGAAAAATAACATACAATGTAACTAAAAGAACAGTTGAAATACTTACAAATCATATAATGAAAACAGTAATTATACTAATTACTGAGGTTTCATGTTTATTCGTGGGTATCAATTTGCAAGGATTGAGGAACAAAATTCATTTCGTTGGACACATAAATTCGTGGATCGCAAGGTCATATGTATACGAAATGTATACACAGCTATTTTTGATAAAATTATTGTATATTTTTAGGTTTTTAAACAAATAGTTGTTAATAACAAAATGTTCTACTTATACCGTTTTTATTTCCCTCTAACATGCGATGAACTGGTGTCTGTAATGGCCATTGACAGATAAATATATTTTAGAGAATGTTTTTCTCATAAATGTCTTGTAAAGTGTTTTCAATGTAAGTAAAAATCATTATATTATTATTTGATAGTGTATGAAAATATACAATAATTATTATCAAACGAGAAACAATTATTATCTTAGATATGTCAAGCATGTCTTTATTATTCATTGTTTTATTATTATAATTATCAGTTAATTATTTTGATTTAGAAAATTATACATGAGTTGTGAAATTAATACATAAAAGTCAACCATATACCTGTTGATGAATGTGATTTATAGCGCTCTTGGCGAAGGTAACGTAAAACGAACTAACAATACCTGTAAGTAATATTTTCCCGTGAGAAAGTTTGATGGAGCGTGCAGTACTAAGCGTGTATAGCAAGTATCTTAAATTAACGACCGTGCAGTGTGTCAAATATACACTTATTAAATATATTTGTCTAAGTTAAGTTTTTGACAAAAGCTATCATTTCATTAAATAAATCAGTTTCGTTGACGAGTGATTGTCAGTACCGCCGTTTATCACTTTTCAGCTTATTACCTCTTAATAAAAGGTGATATATTTTTAAAGGGCACGCCGTGTCTTTTATTGGCTCTAAAAATATTTCTTTTGTGTGGAAAAAATGTTAACACATGTGTGAAGTAATTATTTTACTTAATAACAATATGTCGCCAAGAAGAAAATGTACATGTCATTGTATTTGAGCAACTCGCACCTGACCATTTGAATATTGCTGCCCCTGTTAACTGAATTATACTTATTAAAAAGTATTAAAGGTATTTTACTCTCCCTTAATTATAAATTCCTTTCAGGAGACAACACGGGTTTTTTAAAGTTTACATATACTTACACTGGTCATTTATTAATAAAGAAGACTCCAGCATGTAAACTTATAATTTTAATATGGGTTGTGAAAGTAATTGGGTTTGAATGTATATAATAGGTTTTTTTCGCTTCGGATACGGGAATTGCAATCGACGAGATTCAACTTGGTTGACCATAGTAGACGTGCAATTGTCAATATAAGATATATATTCTCATTGAAATATCTCGTTTGTTGGATGCAAAAACTGCAAGTTCTTTAATATGCGTATTTCACCCCACATCTAAAGACAATATACGCCCTCTACATAAATATATACATATATGTATGAAGTTTGGATAATAGTTCTGATTATTGTAGTGATAAACTTGCAAATATTCAAAGTGAAGCCGCTAGGATAGTTGATGGAGCAAGTAAACTGTGCTCAAAACAAAATTATATGAAGGTATTGGTTAAGAAACTATATCTGAGCGACGTAAAAGCACAAATATTAATATTTTATGAAACGTTTCTGAAAAAGGTTCAGAATATTGAAACCAAATGGTGTATCAACAACAACTTTTCGTTCTATCTGGAATACGACAGGTCGTTAGTTAAATCTAATTTGAAGGAGAACTAATTTCAAATATTTCATATATGCCAATATGGAATCGGAAAACGCCAAATTCTCATTGCAGACTTCGACTGCGAAACAGTTGTCGAAAAGAACACCTATTTCATTTTAACTTGTAAGAAAATAATTTATATTAATGTGGTGCAAAACCTGTTCTAATTTAATGTCATAATTATACAACTCTCTTAGATAAGTACAATAGAAGTTTTGCCATTAATTTTAAATTTCACACTTTACGTCTCTCCTAAATGGAGAGTAAATTATCTGAAAAGGAAAATACTTAGCTGAATTGTAACTTTTATTTAAGATCTTGAGCGCCCTACTTAAAACATTATCGTTCTCTCTGGTCGTTTGAATATTTTCTAAATTACATAGCTAAACGATCCCGTTTTCGAAAAAAAACTTTTTGTTTTCAACGCCATGAATCCTTTTATCAAAATCACGCCGTACTGGATAATTAATGTGAAATGACTCATCCTAATAATCTTATTTTGAATACTAAGTCCTGACAGATCAAGACTGAATACGATGAGATGTTTTATGACTGGTGAATTCAAATATTTGTTCCTATTTATTAACAGAGTGCAGGTGGTTGTAAATCAATTGTTATTTTTGACTTGTTGAGTTGATTGATATAAATAAACTCGTAAAAAGATCTACTGATTTGTATAAATATACTCATACAAAGATCTACTGACAGATATGGTAATGACATCCAGTTTATCATACATGGTTTTGTGATTTAGGAAAAAAAGAAATATTTACTTTTGTAAACATGATGAAATATATTGCCTCATTTCATTTAATGAGAATCATTACGGGAATGAAATATATGATACTCAAAAATGACTTGTTTATTATTTGCAGGTGTGCCTATGGTTGGCAGGGCGAGCTTTGTGACCAATGTATTCCGTATCCTGGGTGTAAACATGGTTCCTGTAACGGATCACCATGGCAATGCTTTTGTGATTTAAATTGGGGTGGAACACTCTGTGATCAAGGTTAGACTGTGGAATTTAGTTTTACAAGGGGTCAGTGTGAGCTATTCTCCTCACTTGGCGTTCATCGTCGTCCGTAAACATTTCACATTTCTATCTTCTTGTCCAAAACCACTTGGGCAATTGAAACCAAACCTGGCAGGAATGCTTTTTGGATGGTTCTTAACAAAGTTTGAGTTTTTATCAAATATGAAACATTGCTGCCAGGGCCATTAATGCTTTCTGATTGGCTGAATTTCAAAAATCTTCTCATAAACCGATTGGCAGATTGATTTGAAATTATGCAGAAATGTACCTTAGATGGTCCTCTACAAAGTTTGATTTTTTTTGTGCCGATCCAAAATCCAAGATGGCCGCAATCGCAGGACATACTTTAACATTGAACCCTATAGGAAAAGCATACAAACAACTTCTCCGAAACTGTTCCACACAGTGAAGAATAATTATTAAGAAATGGAGGTTGAATAGTTATCTTATTATTTTGAGTTATTTTAGCCAATTGCAAATTCAACATGGCTTCCAGGGCCACTTATGATTTCTGATGATCTTCTTCTCGTAAACCGCTTGGCAGATTGATTTGAAATATTGCAGAAATGCACCTTGGATGGTCCTCTACAAAATTTTGTTGTGCCGATCCAAAATCCAAGATGGCCGCCATCGCAGGACTTAGTTGAACGTAGGACACTAAGGGAAAAGCATACAAACAACTACTTCTTCATGGAAACTGTTCCACGCAATGAAGCCAAATTATAAAGAAAAGATGGTTGGATATTTATTTTATGATTTTGAGTTTTTCAAGACAATTCCAAACTGAACATGGCTTCCAGTGCCACTAATGCAAACAGCTTCTTCACATAAACCCTTAAGCATTTAATATGAAAATTCGCAAGAAAAGTCATGACTCTTAAAAGGTTTTTTTGTAAGTCAGGTGAGCAATACAGGCTCTTAAGAGCCTCTAGTTTACTTCAATCTGAAAAGTACGGCAAATACACAAAAACGATGCAGTTAAGTTGTATGGCTCAATTTCGTTCTACATATAATAAAATATCATAGGCCTAGCAGCCGGTACGGCTTAATAACTTTTGCAGGTACGGCATGTAGTACCAATAACTTTTGCAGGGACGGCATGCCGTACCAATAATTTTCAGAAATAAAAAAAATTGTTCGTATTTTTCTATTTTTATCGGTGTCTTTTGACTCCTCTAATCTCAAATACATAGGCGTAGCAGCTTGTGCGGCTGGTACGGCTTCCGCCGTACCAATATCAAATGCGATGCTACGCCTCTGAATATGAGTTAAAACGCGGAGCGACAATTCGATTAACCTAGCGAAGTAAGACGTATACATGATTTAAAGAGGCTGCTCAAAGCATCGATGCCCATACTCGTTATCAATGTGTCACATGGTTGGTACATCTTTAGTAGTGTTGCGCATACTGCAAATCGGCTCTTTATATATGATTGTCATGCCTTGGGTATAACAGATGTAATTAAACCGTGTTTGCTGTTTTTAACCAGACTCTTCAAACTAAGTTGAAAAGTTATGTATATATATGTGACGTGTGTACCTTAAGGACACTTTTAGAACTTCGTTTCATGATATCTTTAGTGTTTGGTTTGAAACAATATTCTTCGGTGTGACAAGTAATTTTTATATTGTTGTAAGTTTTAACCTTTTTGCAGAGTTTCCAATTGTTATGAAACATATTTTAATCTTGACTGACCAAAAAGCATTTTGATACTCATAGGTGACTTTGATACATATGTTGTTCAGGACACCTATTTTTGACTGATAAAAATGTTGTTCCTAAGAGACTTGAAGTTAAGTTTTTTTTAAATCAAGTTTGCCATGCATTGAAGGTTTTTGCTAACAAGTCCATAATTCTTTTAAAAAATATTTTCTTACTACGGCTTTCAATATGTACTATCAGTGTCTTAATGTTTACGTCTAAGTTCTTGTTAACCCAATTCGGCATTTGATTCGTTTGACCCATTGGTCCGTCATGAAAGTAGATTTTGCCAGTATTACGTAATTTTATCTGGCTTATAGTGGTTGTTAATTTGTTATAACATTCGACTGCGTTTAATTTCTTATCGAATTTTATGGAATACATTCGAATGTACCATTATTTGCAATTATTGTAATAGTAGTTTGGTGTTTAGCTAGTTGCAGTGTAAAGATATGTATTTACCACCATAACTTTATATGAATAAAAGCTCCTTTTTTAGTTTTAAGAATATACCAATATCCAGATCTGCTTTGTAAGAACGTAAAATAATATGTTGAAGAATATTATTGAAACCCTAGGTAAAATAATCAATCAAAACAAAATATTTTTCAGACCTCAATTTCTGTGGACGACACCATCCATGTTTAAATGGTGGTATTTGTCTGAACTCGGCGCCAAATCAGTATGAATGCCAGTGTCCTGTGGGGTATTCTGGAAACAACTGTCAAAGAAGTAAGTTACACGCATATTTTTTATTATTAATATTATGCATACCATCCACTAAAGATTTGTAGTTGGATTGATTTCTATTGTTGTTTACATTTTCATTATAAAGTGGTATTTTAAGTAAACTGTATAATAAGTTTAAGTACTAGTGTAGTCGCATTTTCAAAGACTGTAGAAACACTGTAGTTTCCCTCACTATCTTTCAGCAAATTGTATGTTTTACTAATTACCTTTCAGCGGATTTAGCGTGCTCATCTAGTCCATGCCAAAACAATGCATTGTGTTCAAACATAAATGGTGGATTTATGTGTGATTGTCGTCCAGGATGGACCGGCAGTTTATGTGAAGCGAGTAAGTTAAAATTTAAAAAAATTGTCACTAAAAAGCTTGCAGATTACGCGACACGTAATTAGAAAATAATGTTAGTAACGATACATTAATGATGTACTACAAGAAAATATCATAACGTGATACAGAGATTGTAAATACATGTGGAAAGATAACATTTGGACAGAAAACTCAAAAACAAAAACACTCGCACAACAAAAAACCGAAATATAATGTACTGGTAACAAAACAGAAAATCGCAAATGAACTCACTAAAATTTGGGATAAGCCTAGAAAGGAGCCTTCCACATGTGGCGCCTGACATCACCATTTTATGTGGATATCGATGCCTTTCTTGCCCGTTCATTTTCTTTTTGTAACTTGTAACGGCTAGTGTTTGGCTTGGCTTTTTCAATGAGATTTTAAATTTAAACAAAATTCACTTACCAATTTCATTAATTTGTTTCTGCTAGATATCAACGAATGCATATCAAATCCCTGCTTACATGACGGTACGTGCATTGACGAAGTTAATAAATATCACTGTGAATGCTTGCCAAAATGGCAAGGGCCACATTGCCAGCTGGACAAAAAAGAATGTACCGGAAGTCCATGTGTTAATGCTCACACGTGTCATGATCTTGAGGGAGATTATGTCTGTGATTGTCAGAAAGGGTGGAAAGGCAAAAATTGTGATATCAGTAAGTATAGGGAATTTTACGCCATGCAGACTACTGAACTCACCAAATAAATCCAGAATAAAAAAACCAAACCACCAGAAAATACTTATACTATCCAATGTGCAAACTAAAACAGTTAAAATCGTCTCACAAATTAATATTTCGAAACCTGTTATATACAATTACTGTAGAGACATTGCCCCAAAATTTTAATTTTATTTTTGAAAGTCTTATAAACGTAGATATACAAATCTACTGTACCTATCAGTACCTATCAGATATACGAGACTACTGCATTGATTAATAGATATACGTTGTTAGTGTATCCAATACATTTTATATGAAAATAGGGCTCAGAACAGCCTTTTAGGTTAAATTTTGACGTGTAATTAAACACATATCGTATTTTGATAACATGTCGTCAACTGTAAATACTCAATACAGTTAAGGACACGGGTACCAGAATAGTTTATTTAAATACAACCAAAATAAAGGGGAAATTTATTCATGTACATTTAATGTAAATCAAATGTAATGTTCCAAGATAAATTACTAGTTATTCTGTTTCAAGGATTTTCTTTATTCGATTTTTAATGAACTAAAATTAATATAATGGTATAATAAGAATAACACAATAGAAAAATATTTTTTATGTGATAAATATCAGACAGCCTTGTCACGTTTTTATTGTAGATATCAATGACTGCCATCATCAATGTCAGAATGGGGCTCGATGTATAGTAAGTGCTATTTTTACCAATACAATACTAAACTCAAATTACTATAACAGAAATCGCTTTTTATCTTTTAATAGTCCATTTTTATCACATTATTAAAACTTTGTTCATATTCTGATCGGATACATTACGAACCGTAAGCTCCTTTTATATCTGTAGGATCTTGTCGCCGAGTACCACTGTGCATGTATGGCTGGATATACCGGACGCCATTGTGAAAGTGAAATACAAGAATGTGATAGCAATCCTTGTAAGAATGGAGCTTCTTGTCATGACCAGGTCGCTGGATATATATGTGAATGTGTTCTTGGTTTCACGGGATTTAATTGCGAGGTAAATAAGTTTAATATCTTAAAATAGAGAAGACTAAAATAAATTTTAAATTTTGAATTTAACTGATACTACAAATTATAAACACCACAATGTATGTTTAAAATTACTGATAATGCATTTCCTTGAAACGCTCTATCACTTAATTTATTTACGTCTCAACTCTTTTTATAGGTCGACATTGATCCTTGCTTTCCAAGTCCGTGTAGAAATGGTGCTAGCTGCTTTAATGTTCAAGGCGATTTTTACTGTCATTGTACAAAGGACAGAAAGGGAAGATATTGTGATGAAATCAAAACTACGTGCGATTCAGACACCTGTCAAGGTAAGAATAACTGGGATTGCTGATAAAAACATATTATATTAATGCCTATTGCATTAGTATACAACTTTTTAGCTCACCTGACCCAAAGGGTCAGTGTGAGCTATTCTCATCACTTTGCGTCCGTCGTCGTCGTCGTCGTCGTCGTCTTCGTCGTCGTCGGCCGTAAACTTTTTACATTTTAATCTTCTTCTCCACAACCACTTGGCCAATTGGAACCAAACTTGGCAGGAATGTTTATTGGGTGGTTCTTAACAAAGTTTGAGTTTTTGGTGCTGATCAAATATGAAACATGGCTGCCAGGGCCATTAATGTGTTCTGATTGGCTGAAATTCAAAAATCTTCTTCTCATAAACTGCTTGGCAGATTGATTTGAAATATTGCAGAAATGTACCTTAGATGGTCCTCTACAAAGTTTGAGTTTTTTGTGCCGATCCAAAATCCAAGATGGCCGCCATCGCAGGACATAGGTTAACATAGGACCCTATGGGAAAACATATAAACAACTTCTTCTATGAAACTGTTCCACAGAATGAAGCCAAATTAATAAGGAAATGAAGGTTGCATAATTATTTTATTGTTTTGGGTTTTTCGAGCCAATTGCAAATTCAACATGGCTTCCAGGGCCATTAATGTGTTCTGATTGGCTGAAATTCAAAAATCTTCTTCTCATAAACTGCTTGGCAGATTGATTTGAAATATTGCAGAAATGTACCTTAGATGGTCCTCTACAAAGTTTGAGTTTTTTGTGCCGATCCAAAATCCAAGATGGCCGCCATCGCAGGACATAGTTTAACATAGGACCCTAAGGGAAAAACATATAAACAACTTCTTCTATGAAACTGTTCCACACAATGAAGCCAAATTAATAAGGAAATGAAGGTTGCATAATTATCTTATTGTTTTGGGTTTTTCGAGCCAATTGCAAATTTAACATGGCTTCCAGGGCCGTTAATGTGTTCTGATTGGCTGAAATTCAAAAATCTTTTTCTCATAAACTGCTTGGCAGATTGATTTGAAATATTTCAGAAATGTACCTTTGATAGTCCTCTACAAAGTTTGAGTTGTTTGTTCCGATCCAAAATCCAAGATGGCCGCCATCGCAGGACATAGTTTTACATAGGACCCTATGGGAAAAACATATAAACAACTTCTTCTCTGAAACTGTTCCACACAATGAAGCCAAATTAATAAGGAAATGAAGGTTGCATAATTATCTTATTATTTTGGGTTTTTCCAGCCAATTGCAAATTCAACATGGCTTCCAGGACCATTAATGCGTTCTGATTGGCTGAAATTCAAAAATCTTCTTCTCATAAACTGCTTGGCAAATTGATTTAAAATATAGCAGAAATGTACCTTATGTGGTCCTCTACAAGGTTTGAGTTTTTTGTTCCGATCCCAAATCCAAGATGGCCGCCATCACAGGACATAGTTTAACATAGGACCATATGGGAAAAACATACAAACAACGTCTTCTCTGAAACTGTTCCACACAAATGAAGCCAAATTATGAAGAAATGATTAATGGATATTTATCTTATTATTTTGAGTTTTTTGAGCCAATTGCAAATTGAACATGGCTTCCAGGGCAACTAATGGGTTCTGATTGGCTGAAATTTCAAAAATCTTCTTTTTACAAACCGCTTAGCAGATTGATTTGAAATATTGCATAAATGTACCTTAGATGGTCCTCTACAAAATTTTAGTTTTTTGTGGCGATCTATATTCCAAGAGGCCACCACGGTGGAACACAGCTTAACATAGGACCCTATGGGAAAACCATACAAACAGCTTCTTCTCTGAAACTCAGTTCCACACAATTTAACCAAATAATGCAGAAGTGATAGTAATCTTATTATTTTAAGTATGTTTCGAGCCGATAGGAAATTCAACATGACTGCCAGAGCTGCAAATGCGTTCTGACTGGCTGAGATTATAAAATTCGTTTTCTCACAAACAGCTTGGCAGATTTTAGGATATGTGATATTGTATGGTTCTCTACCAATTTTGAGTTGTTTGTTTCGATCCAAAATACAAGATTGCTGCCACTATGGAACATCACTTAACATACTAACCTATGAAAAAACAAAAACTGTTTCTTCTCAGAAACACTCCTACTGCTGATTGTAAATTCAACATGTCAACATTCATAGAAACAGCATCGTCACATAAACTCTTTAGCATTTAATATCAAAATTTGCAAGAAAAGTATTGTCTTAAAAAGTTTTTTTGTAAGTCAGGTGAGCGATACAGGCTCTTAAGAGCCTCTAGTTTAATAACATGTCGATTGAGGTGTAACTCTTTCGCACTGAGTAGTTGTGCGGTCAATCAACTGACGTGACGTTATACAAATTTAATTTCAAGGAAAGTAGTTCCAATAATCGTGTATTGTATACGTATGATATAAACGAATTTGCATCGGATGGGCGGCATTCAATTGTGTATTTGCGGAATTTTTATGAATTCATAAAGCACATCGTTCTTTGACCACTTGCATGTTCTTGTATTTTTTCCGAGATTAATACTTATATATTTTGCATTATTGTATAATATTATGTTTTTGTGCGCAAAACAAACCTGCTGATTTGAATAGGACAACACCGACAAGATCCAATTTCGACATGTTAACATGTTGTTCTTATCTTAGACGAATAGCTGTGTACATATTAAAGTGTTAAATTCTCAGTAGACAGACAAGTATTACTTTTAATGTGGTCGCAATCGCGCACAGCAAACAGCTGCAACAATGTCTTGTAGAAAAGCACATTTAGGGTGACAATCTTGTCTCTTCTTAGGCAAATTGCTGGTCGATGACGCCATGATATCGTCAGCATTATCTCTTAATGTAAACAGTATGTTTGTATTTATTGCAGAAACGGTGTGACTTCACCCAAAACCACTATGTCGTTTAGTAGTATTTTTTAAATACACAAATGAATATTAAGGAAGCATGTATTTAATGATTACCAAACAACTGCACTTTTCATGAAATATAAATAAATTTAAGTAAGTCTTTTTGTTATAAAAAACTTTCTTAAATGTTGACTGAACGTCAGCCAAATGATTTATATAAACTCTGTCAAAAAGGATAATTTGTAATTTAGTAAGTCAACCCATGGCGCGTTTCTGAAACATTTCTTTTTTATTTGTATTTATATGTTGTTGTTTTAGACTTCTATAGTTTTAGTACTTACCATGTGTGTCAAAAGGATAAAACTATAAATTTTATTTTAAATTTTAGTGATTGACAGCTGCACAATAGCTTTACCTAATAACAGTTCTATAGGTGGCGTGCAGCTGATCTCCTCTAATGTTTGTGGTAAAAATGGGATATGTATTAGTAGACCTGGAGGACAGTATAGTTGTGTCTGTTACACTGGATTTAGTGGAACATACTGTCATGAGAGTAGGTAACATCATGTGTGTTTGGTTTATCTTCTCTTATTTTGTTATATTTTGTTATTTTCCTGAAAAGCAATTTGACTAATTGTTGGTATCACAAAAGATTTATTTTTAAAAGTATCCCGACAGCCCACCCTTATTTCAAAATGACAGCTTTTGGTAACAATTAAATATTTTAAATTCGAAAACCATCGTTCATCGTTTGGCAAAATTAAAAAGGTGTTGAAAATATGTAACGTTACATAAAATTACAGTTGTCCATATTAAAAAAATTATCAAAATGTCAAGTGATATTATGAAATCACTGATATGAAGATGGTGATTGCATTTAAAATGAATAGTGAAATATTTCTGCCTTATTAGTTTTCATAACCGTGCTGATATAAAGGCTTTTGACAAAAATATTTGCCTGAGCAGAATATAATACAGGTGACTTATAATCCGAGTAAGAGTTAATGCTGTAAATTATTTAAAGAATAATTTTTATATTTGGATAAAGGAGTTTAAATTACTTGTAGAAAATGTCGAAATAAAGTAACTTATCTTTCAGATATTAACGATTGTTTAAGTAGTCCTTGTCAGAATTCAGGCACATGTGTAGATATGGTAAACTCATTCCAATGTATTTGTAAAGATGGATACGAAGGCGTTTTGTGTAACATCAGTAAGTATTATAAATGTATACTAGACTGTCTTTAACCAAAATCAAATGTTATCTATTGAGTGTTAATACAATAACTGTCAGTTTACTTTGCCAACCTATATATAATAGAACAATATCTGGGATCAATTTATTTATGAGAACACAAGAAACAAGAGCCGAAACTCAAAGTCAAGAGACAATTACAAATCTGGATTAATATAAACACACAAAACAAAAACCAAAAGCGCAAAAAACAGAAAATGAGTAACCCGAACTCGATAACAACCATGGGTACACTCTGGTTCTCCGGTCGAGTAAGTAGTGCCTGCCTCTAATTAGAGACCTGTCGAGTTACTCATTGTCATGTCTTTGAAAAAGTCAAATCCAGGAATAGGAAATACAATATATGACTCAGCGAAAATGTCTTATCGTATTGAAGCCAATTTCGTAGAATTACTTAGGTCTTTAAGTCATTATTTCGATGGTATTAGTTTTTCATGCAAGATACTTTACAGTGTTACATGTAAAGTTCTAGTGTAGTTCCACACAATTAAGGTAAATTATGCAGAAATTAAGCTTGGATAACTATCTATTTTTGAGTTTTTTTTAGCAAATTGGAAATTCAACACGTCTGCCAGAGCTGCAAATGCGTTCTGATTGGCTGAAATTTAAAAATTCTTTTCCTCACAAACCGCTTGAAGGAAGGAATTGTAATATTGTAGAAATGGAATCTTGGATAGTAATCTGATTATTTTGAGTTTTTCAAGCCGATATGAAATTCAACATGGCTGCCAAAGCAGCAAATGCTTTCTGAAATTTTGATGAAATTCGTTTTCTCAAAAACTACGTGACAGAAGGGATTATGATATTGTAGAAATGCACCTCAGATAGTCCGCTACTAATTTTGAGTTTTTTGTTTCGATCCAAAATACATGGAACATCACATAGTAACGTATGAGAAAAACATAAAACGACTTCTTATCAGAAACTATCATGCAAATTACTGCTGATTGGATATTAAACATGGCAACATTCATAGAAACAACATCTTCATAAATTTTATATCAAAATTTGCAGAAAAAGTCATGTCTCTTAAAAAGATTTTTATAAGTCAGGTGAGCGATGCAGGCTCTTAAAAGTCTTTAGTCTTTCTAATACAATGCCCTGTGAAGAAATATTAACAATAAATAGAGACAAATAATACTAAAAACTAAAATCGGAACAAAGCGTATTAAGCTCAGTCTAATTAAAATTAAATCTTTCACCTGGTTCCCATTCTTCTGCTGTCTCAAATGAAAAAATCGGGGAGAAGGTGTAAGATTTCTTTTAAATTGGACTGAAATGACATTGCATCGCTTTCTATTCATGCGCCACAGACAACTTCATCCTTAAAGCTGAATCTATAGTGCTATTAATGTTAACTAAAAGAACAAATCAACAAATCTGTTTTATATTTTAGACGGGCACTACATGTGTTCATTTTTGTTAAACAGATAAAGATGACTGTTTACCCAATCCTTGTAGAAACGGTGGGCATTGCATTGACTTGGTGGCGGATTTCATTTGTCAGTGTCCAGATGTGTGGAAAGGCAAAACGTGCACATTAAGTAAGTGAACATGGCGCGGAACATTAATTCATGGATGTCGTAAAACTAAAGCTTGAAACTGCAATAAAGGTATAATATTTATGATTTGTCATAGACAATAAGTTATGTGGTGCATATTTAGTAACACATATTATTTATTTCGGAAATATTAGAAATTTGCATTCAGTAAACAAGAAATTAATGGATTCTGAAACGGAGTTAATAATTACGTAATTTTTATTATTCTGTATTGCCTATCAAATGATTCTTTAAAATAATATCAACAAAAACTGCATATTATGAACTTATATGACACAATTCCTATCTATATATCCTACAAAAACATACTTAAACTGCTAAGTAACAGCCGCGAAATGATTGAAATTGCTTATGTCGTGTGGGTGTATTTATCTGTATTACGTACTATATTTACATACTGTTCAGGTGTCTTCCAAATACAGTTATAAAATTCTACTGTTTCAGAAACTTCTCATTGTGATAACTCAACATGTTTGAACAATGGCCTATGTACTGACCTAGAAACCACCTTTACATGTCAGTGTCCACAGAATTATGAAGGAAGCACTTGTCAGATAAGTAAGTGGTTACCACACTTGGTATCCGTCTTCTTAAAAAGCCACAATGTTTTATTTATTTCTAATCCCGATAGAATATTATGATTTATTTACACAAATTTTGAAAGTGACAACTTTCGTCTCTCGCCTAATTCATCGGCTAAATGATGCTATCAATAAAATTTGATCAACCTACCCTAATTGATAAAACGTTATATTTTATGATTCACTTTATCTGACTCCAGAAGCAATTGTCTAGACAATTGAATGTTTTTAAATTATTTTTAAGTCGCGCATTAAAACATAAAAATATCAGTAAGGCGTTTTCGTTACAGAATCTGTATATTTATGTGATGGCTTGCCTTGTAAAAATCACGGAACTTGCGTAAACAGTGGAGACAGCGTTACTTGCATTTGTAAAGATGGCTATGAAGGACCTCAGTGCGAAACCAATATAAATGATTGCAATCCATTCCCGTGGTATGTGCTTCAAAAAATATGTTCACAAGCACGAAACGCCTTTCAGAGACATTGTCTTCTAAGATCAAACAGACAAGTACCCATGCACAAATATTATCTCGTGTTTTATTTATATAAATAGCACAGACATTTTAGCACTAAAATTTCGGTGATCAAGTACACAAATCATATGTCAGTTTTGAAAAATGGTAAACTGAGTAAAGGATTAAATTTAAGACATAATTCATCGCTGCCCCTTTTTATTGATTATTGAACATGAGCAGGCATTGTACTCGAAAATATTTTTGCCATGCGTTTGTGACTGGTCAAATATTATGATTATTATGCCTGACCATATTTAAGTAATTAATAAATTTGGGCAGACATAAATTACTTCGATTCTTTTATGACAATGGGGAATTTTCAAATTGTCCGCAAAGGTTGGCAAAAGCTAGGAAGATTGCAGAAACTGTTTTCAATGTTTTGATACACAAAGAAGAAATGTGCATATGAGGAACGAAAAAAATAAGAATGGAAAATACAATGTAATTGAACAAAAAGAACGACAAACGTCAAATGATGTTTTGGACGCATTAAGACTACAGCGAAGAGGAAGGTCAGATTGTATGTCAAAAATAATTAAGTACACAATATTGCACACATGCAACTGTGTTGTTAAAAACGATTTTATGATCATGTTTAGAGCAGTCTAACTGACAGCAAATATTGTGGTTTTGGCATGTTTTTTGTAAATGAAAATTAGATAAAAAAAATTGCCGTAATACAAATGCAAAACGAAATTTTATTGCTTATTTTAATACGGTTTTGTTTCAAAAGCGTCTAAAAACTTCACATTTGAATACAACAATAAGCATTTGTGATTAATGTGCTAGTTTAATACAATTATTTGTATACTTTATGAACACATTTTTTAGTTACAATGGAGGACGGTGCATTGATGGAGTGAATTGGTACGTATGCGAATGTGCTGACGGTTTTGCTGGACCAGATTGTAGAGTCAGTAAGTTCTATTTATTTAAACAGTCGTGGGAATATTGCATTATTTATTGGCTGAGTTTTAATCTGATTGATAAGGCGGAAAAAAAATATATGCTGATTAGGGTGCTCCGTTTACCCGTCTACGGTCAATGACCAATATAGCTGCGTAACCGTAACTCTTTAGGTCCTTTTGCAATTTCTTTTTTCTTTATGATCTGCATTTGTTATCATATCATTTAATTGTTATAACATACATTTTTGAATGTTCATATCATAAAAGGCTCAAAATCCCTCAGCCTGTTACTGGTAGTGCACATTTATTTTTGATTGTTTGTCAGTTTCAAGTCTAGGGATTTTGTATCAGTGGCGTATATTGTCGGTTTTTTTAAGCAACCGACAAAAAAGCGTTATAAATATTTATTCATATCATTGTAGATATCAACGAGTGTATGTCAGATCCTTGTACATTTGGAAGCACGTGTATAGACGGAATCGGATCATTTAGATGTATATGTCCTCCAGGCAGGTCCGGTACATTGTGTGAGGATGTAGAAGGCCAACTACCTTCACCTCTGTCTTGTCTGTTTAACCGTAGAATATATCCCGACCAATCAAAATGGGAGCACGAATGTAACTCCTGCGTTTGTGAGAATGGAGCAGTTACATGCAGCAAGGTATAACTATTAACCATACAGTCATTTAATGACTCAACAAAAATATTTTGTGTCAAAATGATCGAATCTCCAAACGAGTTTTCGTTCATTTTTCATACGTGCTTTATTACAAAAATACAAATAAAAGAACACGCTTTGATGAACAACGAAACAAACTGATGATTGACTTGTATTTTTATTTACAAAATGTGTAGGTGTTAGGAAATAAGGGTAGCTTCAGTTGATTCTGTATTGTGCAGGTGCAATTCCCTTTTTGTGTGTTTTATTTCTTTATCTCGCTCATAATTTTATTTAACTGTTTCAATTCATTGTTTTATGTCTTCGTATTTTTCTTTTCTGAATATTTTAATGATTTGTTGTTCTGTGATTAGTTGTATCGAAAGGCTTGTGTTGGTAAATTTTTTTTAAAGTGGTATTGTTCAATGTTGCATAATGCAAAATGTAAACCGCATTTTTTTCCTTGTACAAAGAAAACTTTAAAAAATACTTATATTTATTATAATGTGTTATCAGCAATATCCATTATTTTATTTTACGAAATCAACGAATTTCATTTCTTGCAGACAATAAATAGAATATCCTAAATTGAAAAGTCATCAAAGATAAAAAGTAATAAAATTGTCTATGCCAGACGCATGTTTGGATGTTCAAGACTCATGAGTGGCACTCAACCCTTAAACATATTTTAAACCATACAATTAGGATGTTGTTGAGCTTTTATCATCAAAATTAGAGATTTTATCATTAAAATTTTTAAAAAGTTTATACTAATTCGGCTAAAGCCAACTGCACCTTGCGAATCAAAAACTAAAAATTTAAATCATCAGCGACATTTCAGGGTATTTAATTTAGACAATGACTATATCACCTAACGAAACAATGATATTCTTGTTAGCACAGTCAACTAGCAGAGTCTACCAAGTGATTGCAAATAACATGTCATCTAAAATAACAAGGTTTACTATTCCAGACACGCGTTTAGTCTTATCAACCACAAGAACTATTCAATCTATTCTGAAACATAAAAAAACGTATCACTTAAAACACTTTGGAACCTACCACTTTTATTCAGCACATAAAGAGAATAACCTTTCATCTGTCCGATTTATCTTTTTTATATTTAGATTTTACCATGCAACTCTGCAAAATCTCCCAAATTTTTTGAAGGTTTGTAACTAATGTTTCTAACACTATTTATTCATCATTAGTAACCCTGTTATTGGTTAGTGTTACATACATCATTTTGTTAAAGTGAATGCTGGACATGTTCGCATATTTGTATGATTTAATCATTCATTGTGTATCTATTAGATTTGGTGTGGTCCTTCAAACTGTTTACATCATCCAAATATCTCCGAGAACGTATTAGAATGTGATACTGGTCAGACTTGTATAATACAAACAGACAAGGTGTGCTTTACACCGCCATGTTTACCCTGGGGTCATTGCCAAGATTTAAGCCGCACTAAAGACACAGTTCCTTATATGGTTGATACTAACTGTGCATCAACACACGCTGAATTGTCCAACAACTGTGCAGTGATATATTTGATATTTGACAAATCAAAAGTACCCATGGTAAGATAAAAATGATCCAAATGGAACATTTTTGTTATTTGAGATCAACTAAACATTATTGTTACTGATAAACCGAAGCAGAGTAAAAACATTGCCATGTAATTCAAGTAGAAGCACAATTAAACGTAAAAACAAGTAACATGAATAAAACAAAACATAGCAACATGTTTATACCCTCTTTCTGTTTTTGTTGGCCATCAATCTTATGTAAAATTGTAACATCATACTGTAGAAAACTCGAGGCGGTTTTCTTTATATTCGGTCAAAAGTCTAAGAGCCTAGCGCTGTCTACTTCATGCTGCTTGCGTTTTGCGCCCAGGCTTTTGTTTTGGTATCTTACTTAGCTTGCATAGTGAATAGTTTTCTTAGATTGATTGAATGATTGATTGCATGTTTGCTTTTAGTCCAGCGAGCAGTATTTCAGCTATTTTAGGACGAGAACACGTTAACAAACAATAAATCAACGGAATCATGGTTTGCATTGGGCACATTGGGACGCGCTGTGCTACTCTGTGGGTCAAGAACTGTGAACCCTCCCAGTATGGTCCAAGTTTAGTCTTAGTGGTAATTAGCAAGGGACTGTGAAACCCATATTAAAGCAAAATGACAATTACACAAAAAAATTTATCTGGTTACAAGACTTAAAAGAACACCTTTAGAAAACAGGCAGGTTTTTAGATGAAACTCTAGGGAATTCGATTGCGAGTTCTTATAGTTTATTTTTTTCAAATGTTAATAAATATTACATTGTACCTTAATATAATTATGTAACTTGTTTTAAAACAGAGCATAATGAATCACTGATTAACAAATTAACATATACTGTATATTGAGTTTATTACTACAGGGAGTTTCCATTGAATCGATATGTAATACTATCCGGAGACTACCTGTTTTGAAGGAGTTATCCAACGATAAACCCATTTATGTTGTATGTGATATACAGACCGTTCAAGACGATACAATAGAAATTTTAATGGTATGTTTTACTAAATTTTACTACAAAATAGGGCATCTAATGAGACATCAATATTAATCCTACACGATGTGTTTTTAATATTCACGAATACATTTACTGAATTACAAATCATCCTATAGGAACAGCTGAGCGTTCATCTAAGAAGGCATTTTGGCTTGAACTTGGACCTATAAAAAAATAATTCAAAAACTACAAATGAGATCGTTCTGAAAATTCAATTTAACTTTAGTACTTAACAGCTGTGCAATGTTTTAAGATCATTTCACAAATCTGTTGACGTGTTTTAAAGTAATCATTTGTTAACCACCAAAATCGAAATGGATCTTTATTTTATAGTACTTAATAGCCGTGTTAAAGCAAAATCTGTTGATGCGCTTTCAAAAAATAATCTGGAACCACCAGCTGTAGACAAAAACATGAATTGCCATTAGTCAAAAACTACAAATAGTGCTGTAAATTAAACTTAAAATTCGTTGTATAGTACCTAAAAGCTGTGCAAAGTTAAAATTTGGAAATTTTCCAACTGTTGATGTCAAAAATTTGCAATTCACCCAAGTTAATAGTACAAATCGGATTGTGATGATAATTGAACTTAATCGTCATTTTATAGTACTTCGCAGCTGTACAAAATCGAAAAAAATCAGTTTTATAGTTATCTTCTGGAAACCAACGAGTCACGGACAGACGGGCGTATGGACACTCGTATTCATACGGAGGGTTTTCACATAGTACAATATATTAGTATTTGTTTTAACATACACGTATATGCCTACTTCACTATGAGAATAAACTAAATTATTCTCCTGTCCAAAATCTTTCTGTTATTAAACGATTCTAGTTTGGTACTTTTCCTGAATGCTAATTTTGGTTATAACTGGAAAAAATGAGAAACTACTGATGCCATGAAACACAGTGACCACCATATGCAAATTTGTTTATGGGTGAAATTAAATACAATTTTCTAATATCATAGTACCAAAATAAAATGTAAGGCTGTTGTTAGACACCATAAAAATGTAACCTAATTTATGACATTTCATTCATATTTTTGAAGCGTTTTAAGAAACCATCAGTCAAATTATTGTTTATTTCAAACTTTTAGTCAGTCGAGAACTCAAAATTAAGCAACAAAATTGACGTTACGTTAAAAAGAGCTGTTGACAATATTACTCAGACAATCAGCAGAAAAATGACTGGTAGTAATGCACTCGCTGCAGTAGTAGAAGTCCAAGTAGAGATGGCTTCAAGTAAACAGTCTTCAAATATGGGTAAATATAAATCTTGATAGTACATCTTTTAAATTCTTTGCAATACTAAATACAAGTTAAATTTCTTTTTGACGTGTTTTTGCCGCATGTAAACTCGGCAAGTTGTCCTACTAGTAGGTCTTCAGCTTGTTATCTTGATATCATACATGCTTGTTTTAAAAAGCTTTGTTTCGAAAGAAACAGGTTGGGGACAATGATCCAAATGACGTATTGTAGCCTATGTATGGCCAAATAAAGCGCAATGTTCTAACTCATCAAGCAACAAGTATGGCAAGTATGGTTTGACAAACAGTACAGATTTAAAATTATAAGATTCTCCAACAGAGTTTAGAATATGGGATGTTTCTTATTCTTAGTGCATATTTGAAAGTTTTTACAAAATGAAAAAATTGTATTTTGATTGTATATTTTTAGCTAAATAGGTACTAATATTCTATATTGGGGTACGATGCGCTATTTGGGCAATTGTTCTAAACTGTTTGAATGAAATATCACGATTGTTTTGGGTTTTTTCCAGTTTTCAATCGTTGCATCTGCAACTTTGTAGTATGTCAGTTTTGTGATTTTAATTGTTGAGTCACTGTGTTGCACTTCGCTTAATGGAGTTTACACAAAATATTAAAACGACTGAGAATTTAATTACTACTATTTTGCAGTATGTCCTTTGTTCATTATGTGCCGTGTTATCCCATCTCACTCTACTAGCATGAGATGATCGGACAGGTCACCGAGCTGTCAAGTAACAACGTGACGTATAAATGGTACAGAACACATATAAACATTATTTGGTGTACTTTCTCTGAGATAGGGACGAACAAATGAATCTTGTTTTAAAACGT
Organism: Limnoperna fortunei; assembly: GCA_944474755.1. Taxonomy (NCBI): domain Eukaryota; kingdom Metazoa; phylum Mollusca; class Bivalvia; order Mytilida; family Modiolidae; genus Limnoperna; species Limnoperna fortunei. Next base: position 47,154,551 of record OX104113.1, read on the forward strand.
AAACAATCTATAATTTAAAGTCAATAAATGAAAATTGCACTACTATACAGTAACATTCTAATTCCTATATCTATTTGATGTTTCATAAAATATTAATAGCTTTGTACGATTGTTTTTAGGACCTGTCTACCTCATTCCTGTGGTTTGTTCCTCTATTGGACTTGTTGGTATTTTAGCAATAGCTTTGCTTGTTGTATTTCACGTTAAGCAGAGGAGAAGACTGCAGAGATCAAAGGCACATGCTGAATATATTCAACAGAAAACTAATAATGAAAATGATGATAATTTAAGACGATATAAAAATCCATTATTTGCAGATACCCATAAAGACAGCGAAAATAAGCAAACTAAATTAGAAAAGGAATTAGACAAAATACAAAAAAGCCCAATGCGAATTTTGTCAGACTCTGTGAATGAGGCGACTTCAAAAGCATTTACCAAAACTAAAACGAAGGACATCAACATCGAACTATCCAAATCGAGGGCAAACGCTGTCGAGAGACAGAAGGAATTGATTGAAATATCTATGACTATGGGGGTAGATCTGGAAAATGAAGTGATGGTTTAATTGAGATTTTGTAGAACTAGCCTTAAAGGCGCTGTAAGTTTGTTAAAATTCACGTAATCATGACGTTTTGTTACATATAAATGTATCATTGTATGAACTGAAAGAACTAAAATAAGTTTATTAGAATGTTTCTGTCAGATTCTGAATTCTTCCGTAAATCGCCGATTTCTGATACAGATGATCCCGTACAATTTGAGCACAATCGCACGCACGCATCTGTACTTGCGTCATCCAGTCAAAACCCATCAAATTATAAAGTTGTTATTGTAATTTAACAACGTTATTGTTCCGGGCGTTTGATTGGATGTCGGAGACAATGAAGTCTTAAAATCGCGATGATGTAAAAGTTATCGTTCTAACGCAGCAATAAAACATTTATGCGCTATTGGGAAAGCCTTTGTGATCTTCCACTCATGAAAGAAATATTTATGTCCTTTAGCTCGTTCCGTTGCGCTTTCACACGCGAAAATACATAAAATTTCTATCACTCGTAAAAGATCACCCGGTCTTTCGCAAAACGTTTTTAAGAACCTATTATTCTTTTCATTCTATTTAATAGAACTATCTAAAACCGAAATCATCAAGACGAATCGGGCTTGAAATCTCTATGACAACTATTTCTATACTGGGAGACTATCGAGATTGGAGAAATCCGATATTCCAAGAGTACTTATGTAAGATTCTGTTTCTCTAATTTTTAAAAGTATTAAATTGTCGAAATGAAGTACATATTCTCCCAACCCTAATTTTACTTTCATGACTTGAATACGCGGTAAATGGAAGATCTTTTGTTTATGACGTCATGAGTTCTTATTATGACGTTATTATTTTAAACCAATCAACTGCTGAAAACGACAAATTCACTAGTGACGAGAACTATATTTTCCACACTGGTCAAGCGGTTGAAATATTAGCCATTTTTACTACTCAAAACTGTATGAAGACCTGATTTCAAATTTGATTAGAAATGTTTGTCTAGAAGAATTTGAAACAGATTTGTGCTGAACATGGTAATAGACTATGAAAATGTGTTTATGTTTATCAGTGTATTGCATGTGATCGTTTGTATCATTTCATAATAAATATGTTTAATACACGGTGCTCTTTCGCTGATATTTACAGTTTTTTAATTCAAGGGACCAAAGGAGCATTAATTATTAATTTTTTTACTGATCTGTACTTTTCAATTGTACTACTTAGTGTCTGTTCTTATTGAAAACAAGTCCAAATATTTCTGAACCTTGAAGTCATACCATTATCAAAAGTCAAACTAGTACATATGACTTCCATTATCATTTCATTATAAATAGTCATCAATGTAATAACTTTTATCTAAGGATGAATTCCAGAAAACAGCTCAAGGAAACTTGCATAAAATGTAAACTTTATATTTTTAATTCCATCCAAAATATTAAAAGGCAGCAAATTTTTGACTATCTAAATAGAAATATTTATAAAAATAGAATTATAGTTTGTTATTATTGTTATAATTTCTAATTTTCATAAAGAATTTAAATCAACTTCAATTTTCTTATACAACCATTATTTTTCAAACAAGATTTTGTTCCTTCTTCTTCAGTAAAATATCTAAATACCCAGTCAGTTGGCAAAATTTGAAAGTTTATAAAATGTACGTTTTTAAGTTTCGTTTACATCTTTGATGTTTCAAACAAATAATAAATGGCTTTGTACGACTTGTATACTTATTTATAAAGAGTTCATAAGAGATTTATATATTTCATTATCTAAATGTTATGTAATAAACTACTGTACCTGTAAATTGTATGTATATGTTGTTGGTGTTATTATTGCTTTCATAGCAGTGTATTATTTTGTTAAGGGTTTGATTATTAAGATGAAAAACATGAAAAGAAAAAATATTTTACTATGTTGGGTAAGTGCGTTCTTTATCAATTATTGTAGTCCGTCCGAAAATGCTATTTTATGTCATCTTTATCTCATTATCCATTAGGGAAAATTCAATTTAACTTGTGTTCCTATATTATTTTGTTACGGTTTTGATTATTTTGAGATGAATAACGTGAAAAGAAATAAACATATTTTACAATGTTCGGTACGTTCACTCTTTAACAGTTGTTGTATTGTTATAGTTACAGGGGTCCATTAAAAAGTGTGTTCAAATGAATCTTCTTCTTCCAAATGGACACTATTTTTGATGTCCACGATCAATAACAGCGGGGAACCAAGATTTCACGTCAACGGTGCTGCTCATTGTTAGGGTTTCTAAACGAAGATCCAGCTTGAATCACCTCTGTTAAGATACTTTTTATGAATCCTTTCTATAACGTTTTTGTTTTGTTTTAAACAGTCGAACAAACTTGGTGCAAGAAAATTAAAGGGTCAACGCTGAGTTGTTAAAAACAAATTCACTTTACGGGTTTTTTTATGTTTGTTTTCTAAATGACAGTTGTTTTCCTATAAAACAACATCCTTATTTACAAAAACTGGAATGGGTGTTATTAGAAGCCATCCTAAAAGTTCGTATTTAATAGGTAAAAACAGTTTCACACAGGAAAATGGGATAAAATTAAACCTGTTTTATTATTACGAGTCGAATCACTGAAAAAATATTTAACTGCGTTTTTATGATTTAATGAAATTAAAATCGCAATAATACAACGAAACCCCTTTGCTGCAAAAACAATACTCATTAGTTTGCATGAATGATCTCTATAACGTTTCAATATTTTAATTAAATTACAGGATATTATTATCAAAAAAGGATAATTTGAATTTAAAAAAATTAGTTTAAATCAATGAAATCAGGTGGTGTCGTCATTCTAGTCACAAAGATTAGGAATAGCGGTAGTGTTTACAATTTTCTATATATATATATTTATATCTTATGTTGTCGTTTTTTCATTTTTCCTAAGCTGCAACTATCTAAAAAAATAACCTCCAGTTTAAGGACTTTTTGTATACAATATTACAGCGACAGCAGAAACCGCCTACCCTTCTGCTAGATCTATGTTTGCCCACTGGAGTTTTAGGCTGGATGTATAAATCTTAACAGCATGTATTGGTATGTTTGTATCCGAGAATTGTACTACGATCGCATTAAAATATTAATACATTATAATACTAGCGTTAAATTAAAAGTGAAAAACATTAAGATTTATTCACTTTTATGTTATATTTGACACAACAGGTCTTTCTATTATCAGAAGAGTAAATCTCTATACATCATATCATTTTATAATTTTTGATCATTATTTATTTTGTCTTTAAAAGAATCGTATGTATATGGTTTTATAATGCTCATAAAAATATTTTTGTAACTGTACATCTAGATATTTGCTCGGTCTCTGTGAAGTAAAATTATTTTACAATAATGAGTTGTTCTCTCAATTTAGTATAAATGAATGCGAAAAGAAGACTACATGTCATTTGAGTGAGGTATGAAACAGATAAATTATACTGGATGTTGTTGAAGCTAACATGTGACTTGAAATAACCACCACTGCACAAAATATGGCTGGCCATGATGGACACATAACTGAAATTTAAGAAAACAATGTAAGAAAAGTGTGTCCTGTATTAAAAGGTAAAGCACTATTCATACTCAATAAATTAATTGTACGAGAATACTGACTGAAAATATTTTCTACCAGCGTATGCAAAAACCTCGTCATTGGGACAGGCACACTTTGACCTCATATATTACTTGGTGGAAAACTTAGAGTTTTTGTGTTTTTGTAAATGTCCAATTACACAAATTAAATTGTTGAGTTTATTCTAATGTTTGAAGTTATTTATAAGTTCTACAAAAAATATTTTCTCCGTCGAGGAATAGCAAAATTTACGTTGTGCACATCTAAATATAATCCACTACACTGGAACAATCGGTCCACCATTCAATCGTTATCTTCAGCGTTTCAATTATGTCACAAATTTCTATGTTTTAAAACTATTAACAATAACGTGAAAGATTAGTACATACCGCGTAATGCTTGTACATTAGATGCACAGACAAATATAGCTGTTAACCAGACATACATTTCATTATATCCCCATAACACCGCAGGTATTACAAGAATTTTCCCAAAATTGGAAAGTAATATGCCTCTTGCCACTTCACGAGGGCTACAATAAAAGAAAACAATATTTTAGAACAATTATAATATTTGTACAGAATAAAATATTTGTCAATTTAAAACTTTACACGATTAAAACAATACCTTATTTTGTCAATGTAAATGGCATCAATATGACAAATGTTCATAAAGAGTGTTTTATATATAAAAATAACTAACACTCAACAATGCTAACAAAAATATAATAATGTACCAAAAGCCTAAAGCATATTTACTTAATAAACTATTACCTTAGGTTGTCTGGAATTGGGGACACTTTTCTGGCGATCATAAAAGCTGCTAATATTACAACCACGCATACAAGTAATTCTAAAATGAATAACAAAACCTTTTGAATTCAAACCAAGATGTTTTTTTAAACATTTTATTATTTAAGTTTACAAAATATAATCAATATAGAATCATCAGTAAAGTAACATAATCTGGCTTTTATGCTGTTCTATTCTAATCATTCGTATTCGTCATTTGCACTAATTCTAGTCCGAAAACATAAAAATTTGTTCTACTTGTTTGTTTTTTTACGCCATTCGTGTTTCTGATGACCTCGGCTGTTAATATATTTAACGTAATTTAAGACATCAGTTCGAGACTGTTGTTAGCTATTCCCCGCAAAGCTTTGAAACGATATTAAATATACCAAAGGAATTTTCTTGTAATATCACTGTCAACATGCCTGCAAATGTACAGGAATAGTTTTTTGTTGTCATATGCATCAATACGACATGATATTTTTTTTATTCACCAAAGACGAGTTTTGTCTAATCAAGATTCGCAAATCGTGGTCAAAGCAAAAAACGTTGTTTGGCAAAATAATTAAAATGTTAAAAAACATTTTATCACCAAAACTCCAAAACGTTATACGAAATACGGCTTAGAAATTATTATTTTATCCCCAATCTCTAGCCCTGAATGGTGTAGTGGATCATCGAGTAAAGGTTCGAGTTAAACTTCGAGTTATAATTAGAAATGAATTTCAAATATAAGTTTCGAGTTCCGAGTTGGAATTTGATATACACTTAAAGTTGATCACCCGAGTTAAACTTTGAGTTAGACTTCGAGGAAGAGTTCGTTTTAAACTTTAAATAATAAGAATTCAAAAACCTTTTTTGTTTCGTGTGTTTGGATCATTGGATCATATCTTGTCATAAATAACATATATGTCTGCCTAACATTTTCTTGTAATTTTTGTCATACATAGGCTCGGACTTTTTTATTTGGGGGAGAGTCAAAATTTATAATTTTTGTTTGTTTTTTTTTTGGGGGGGGGGGGAGTTCACCAAAAATATTCTTTTTTCTTGGGATGTAAAACTTATTCTTTTTTCTTGAGGGGTGGAAAAATGAAGTACATTTTGAGTGCATAAATTGTATTACATATCCACAAATAATTAGGTTTTTTGGGGTGTATTTTTTACTAGAAATTATTTGGTTACATACAAAAAAATTGTATTTTAGGGGTATTTAAGTGTACACCACCACTCTGTGGGCTATCAGGCTCATATTTTGTATATGCTGTTGCACGAGTTTAGAGTAAACTTAAATCTATTTTGCTAACTTTTACACTCTTTTGTTCAAGAGATAACTACAGCATGACTGTGCCTTCCATTCGCCCGTCTAATACTTTTGTGCTCTCGTCTTCTTTGGATTTGAATGAAACTTTGTACTTCTGATTACTTGAATGGTCTTTGTAATAAAATTATTATAATAAATATAGATATATTGTGCCAAAGCAATACAGCTCACAATAAAACATTATTATAAAATTTATTATTATTATTATTATTATTATTATTACGTGTCACACAGAGAATGTATTTTACCTTTTTATCCCTCTTAGTTATTTGATAACACAAAGTTTCTTGTATGTGTTTATTGATTTAACAATCAAAAACTGTTGCTTATCTTCTAGCGATATTATGATACATATTAATACATGTACATCTAAAAAAGTAAATAGTTGTAAAATTCAACATAGAAACGTATTTTACGGAGTTTTATTTACAAACAATCATTTTATCCTTTTAAATCCCCGTTAACGACATATTATAAAGGGATGTCCGTCTCTAACTGGAGTCTAACTCGCAGTTTAACTTGAATAATCAACTCGAAATGTAACTGAATTTCAATTCGAACCCGAAATCGAACTCAAACTCTAACTCGATAATCTACTCAACCCATAAAACAGCCTTTAATAAGCTCATACCGCTAATAAAATTACCTCTGTTACAAAATTTATAATTTTTAAATTGTTTTAAGTGTGGTATCCTCCAGGCACATATATTATTGTACGAGATCAATAACTGTAGTATATGAGGTATTAGTCTTTAGTTATCAGTTTACCGGTAAGTACAGAATGTTTTGTCACAAAGGTAGTTAATAAGATGTTGCTCGCTTGACATCAAACAACACTCAGTCAATCACTCGCTTTGAACCTTAAATTTATTCACGTCTTACACTTAAATTTAACTGCATTATATTTGAAGATTCGCCGGCATCAATTGGTGATTTGATGGTCAGTCTATATTGTCTATCTCCTTAAATAACGTATGAATCTACTATAAACTGGTCTTCGGCTGCTAGAAAAGGATCTAGTTATGATTGTCTTATATTTCCTATTCTCGTTGGTTCAGAAATAATGTTAATTAAGTGCACAACCTCTTAATACCAAACGATGATTCTGCTCTGTTCATTATATTAGAGGTAGTAGCTAATGCTATTTCGATAGAACTTTGGGTATTTATCCCAACAATTTGAAGGCTCTTTTGCTCGTTGGTACACACCACAACTAATAACTTTTGCCTGTGAAATTTATATAATTTCAAGACAAAGAATTTCGCCTTCAAAGTCGAGATCTTGTCTTAGTTTTACATGAAGTAGGTAACTAACATAGACCATTACACCACTACCGGAACTATTACGATCATTTCTGTAAGGATCTTCACTATAACAATCGATAAAAAATGTCATAATTTTTTTTATTTTGATCTAGGTGTGTCTCAGTTAGCAGATAAAATCTGCTTCATAACAAATGCTTTCAATATAGTCTGCTTTGCGACAAACACTACGACATTTTAAGTGAACTATTTTATGGTTGCGCTTAACTAGTTTGGACCTGGATTTAATTCGACATTATGTGAGAGAATTATAATTAGCAAAGTTATAAGTGTTGAGACACAAAATTGTTAAGAAATATATGAACATCCATATTTTGAAATTTGTAGCAACATAACAAAAGGTTTGGTAACGTTGAACATGTATTGGTGAAAAATCTTTTTTTTCATTCTTGACATTAACTTTCTAAAATAGTACTGTTTTCCCGTAGAAGTGAAATATTGCTGAGGGCCCCATAATTGCTGCTCTGTACAAAATTAAATTGCTATCCATTATCAAATATACTTGTTATTATAAACATTGCATGTAAGTCACCGACAATATAAACACTTTGGTAGATTATGTGTTTTTACATCTGTCTTCCTTCATAATCGATTGGAGTTTAAGTTTCTGGTTTACAATGTTTACAATTAAATCATCTGTAAACTGAAGTTGTTTCGTCTTTTTTACAGTGTGGAAACGTAGTGACGTCCTACGTCCCTATTGTTCGCTTCGTCTACATCACGATAAGTTGAAGCTATACTAGCATTTAAGTAACCAATTTCAGATTTGATTTGCTGTTGCTCAATCTTCAACTTTTAATTCTCACTTTGAAGGGCTTCGTTTTCAGCAATTAAGCTTTCTTTTGTAGCTTCCATCGTCGGAACCCACGTCCGGTCGCGTTCTCGCTTTGCTACCACTTACCGACCGTGGGCACACTTGTAGATATTTTTTCGTTTTCATGAATATTCATTACATTTAATTATCCAATGGGAACAACGTTTATTGGATAAAATGTTTATTATAAGAAACTAAGTATGTTATGTCTTTTTTGATTAGTTGTCAGGCATTACCGGAAGTAAAAGCAACCAATCAAAATAGGACATTTAATATTCTTGAAAACGAGAAAATATCTACAAGTGTGCCCACGGTCGGTAAGTGATAGCAAAGCGAGAACGCGACCGGACGTGGGTTTCCGACGATGTTGTAGCTTCGTGATCGTTACGTATTTTCTCGCAACTAACGCTGTTAACCTTAAATTTCTCTTCGACATACCGTTTCAGTTGTTTTCATTTGCTATAAATTGAATTTGATTTGAGAAATTACAGGCCTGTTTGAGGGTCAACTCGATTGACGAGATACCGAAATGGACATTTCACAGCCTCATCGGATGTCGCTGATAATTGGCGTTTACGCTCATTACTTCAACTCCTGTATAGAGATGAGCAACGGAAGTTGTGTCTGTATCTTAATTAACATCTTGGTTCACAAGTGGAGTGTCGGCAATGTTGATTGTTTACAAAATAGAGTCAATATCTACGTTTCTACAATAATAATGGTAAAACACAACAGATAGGTTTAAACTGGTTGGTTCCAATAAAATCCTAACTCACAGCCGGGTCACACCGTAAATTTTTAGTGTTGATTTCACACAAGAATATCACATATCACACAATGTTATGACCTCGAACTTTCTTATAATATACAGTAGAAAGGAATACGGCAGCGGTGTATCATGTTACCTTTAATTTCATTAAACCCGTATTGGGTCCGTATTGAATAATTCATTTATTTAGGTATACGTTTGTAATGCTTGCACTGTTTATATTTAGGCATCAAGATAAGCAATAAAGTATTCATAAACATGTATATTAGAGTACTAACAATTTTTTCATCTTTCTATAGAATACTTGAAACATAATTTTGAAAGTCATTCTAATTCAGGAAGAAAAATGCCACCCTAATACATATGACTGATAGTATTTGAAAAATGCACCGTGATCAACTAAGGATTCTTGACGACCATAGAACTTCTGAAGAGATGACAACAAACTTGGTACAACAAATCCCTGTGGGCGTGGCTTTTTGGGAGAATGTCATCATATGGTCCAACTATCCAAAGATCTACAATAAGTACGCGTTTTGAAATGTAAGCACAATTTGATGGTCATGTACTGGAAATTTAATTCATCCAGTTTGCAGACACATTTTAATTCATAGTTTACTTTTTGAGCTTTAACAAAGAAATTCCTAAAAGTCTTATTTTTTCTTTATCAGACCTTCAATGTTTTGGCCCCGTGCGGGATCCGGGTGGCTAAAAGAATAGACCGCAGTCGCGCTAGCTTGTCGTAGAAGGCGACTAAATAGCGCCCAGTACCCTGACCGGCGTGTCAGGTCGGTTTGCCTAAAGACCGACTGGAATGTGTGCCCCAGGTGGTTGAATGGGGTACCCCTGGCAAGCTGGGGTTGTCAGGCCATAATACGGAAAACCTGACCGCAAACCATATTAGTGCACCGTGTTGGGAAAAATGCCACGTTCCTCGCACGTTAAAGAACGCTGCTGTAGTATTCGCTATGAGTAGGGATTTCGATCCCGCTACAGGAGGCTAAATTGCCCGACCCTATCCATCCTCCCATTTGCCAATCTAAAATCCGTTTCCCCTATTTTTCCTTGTGTCCCATCCCATTTTCATTCATCATCATTTCATGTTCATTTTATCATCCATTTCATGTTCATCGCCTGAATATAGCTGAAATATTGCTGCTCGGGCGTTAAACACCATTAATCAATCAATCAATCAATGTTTTGATTCTAATGCAGTTTCTTATCTAACGTCTATACTGATTGAACAACGTGAATAATTTCATGGCATCAATACCAGTAATCAGAAGTTAACACAAGCACACACATTATTTCCGGTAAATAAACAATTCACATTTTAGTCAGTTAATTTAGTTTTTATTGTGGTAGCATTTGAATGGATCAATGTAATTAAAATTATATCTTTCACTTGCTCCCCCTTTTTGTTTTGTCGCTCCTAAAAGGCAGTGACAAAAACAAAAAAGAGAGGAGCAAGTGAAATATTTAATTTTAATTAGATTGAGAATGGAGATAATCATAATGTATTTGAAGATTTGATGGCATCAATAGGTGATTTAATGGTCGGAAATATCCGTTTACTAGCTATGCTTACGCGTAGCCAGTACACTAAGGCCAAAAAAAAAAAATTATTAGCTTCTCAGGCCCCGCCGCGTGTCCCATTTACCAGCCGCATTCGTCGTTTTTTATCATACCAAAAAAAAAATTAAAAATCGGCAGTTCCGCGTCCCGCCCGGAAATTTTTCGCGTCTGTTTCCGTTACCGGTAAAATTTATGATTTTAACAATCATCGAAACGTTTTCTTCAACACGCTTTATCACGTGGTGTGGTGATTTAAATATACATCGTTTTTTTAACTTCCGTCAGCATGGAATTGTCTTTGGTGTCATGCCAAGTCCTCTCGGGAGGAAAACGATAATACCGTGGACAATTCATTGCTATTTTATGACGGAGTACGCATGGGGACTTGTTAGAATCAATTAAAGCCAACGCTGCAGCAGCCATTGTCAAATTTGAAGGCTACACAGCCGATGCCGGCTTCATTGCGAGGTCCATTATACCATTGCAGGAATGCGAGACAACTCGGACCGTAATAGGACCAGTCGGACCGTGTTATTCATATACGGTCCGAGTTGTCCTATAATTTATGTTCCAAGAAATCTATAATGTCATGTAAAAAAATAAAGTTTTTGTTTGTTATTGTTAACTGCAGACGTTTATTTTATTAACTGTACAGCAGTTGACCAGACTGAAATTTGTTGTTTAACGTGAAATTTACTATGTATCAGAAAAAAAACAAAACAAAACAAAAAAAAGCTTCAACATATATTTGTTTCACCATTTTTCACATCTTGACCAAGCTACTCATTTGGAATCACAGAAGTTTCTATCTAATTAAGTTTCCCTAAATTCACTTATTTGAAAACAAACAAGCTCAAATTCTTTCAGATCTTAAAATTGAAACAACATGATTACCGATCACATTAATTGAAGCCACAATTATTATAGATAATTGTGAGTGTTTTCTGAATTCTTAAAATTTAATGTTGTTTATATTTGTGTCGCATTTCTCATCTTAACATTTAACTTTTATATAATTAAATCGGTATAATTTACATTCGAGTAGAACTATTTCAATTTACTAGAAAAAATTTATAACATTACATGGATAAATATTATAAACAGGACTATCATATTTGAATATTTTAATGACATTATGAGAAATAAATGCGGTCAGAGTTGTCCTATTTTCTATGGGCCGAGCTGTCCTTGCTACAGTCCGAGTTGTCTGCGTTCCATGTTGTTCGGTTACCAATTATAGTACATATATCAAAAAGAAGACAACAAATATGTATACAAAAAGTAGGTTTTAATTTCCCATTAAAACAGAATTCTTCAATTTCTTGTTTTATATACCAGTGTATAAGAACAGATGCTATATTTTAATAATTCAGACATGATGAAAGTTTCCCCAAGTACCTGCCAGAAAAAAAAAAAAAGAGCCGCCCTGCCTCATTAAAAAATATGAAAAATGGCCTGAGAAGCAACAATTTTTTTAAGAAAAAACAAGGAAAAAAAAAAGACTCCTCCCTGCCTCATCAAAAAATTTGAAAAGTGGCCTGAGAAGCTAATGATTTTTTTTACATGGCCTAAACTGATGCAGGCATATCTTTAAATACAATACAGTTATCTCAGATTTTGGACCACATCTTGATTGGTTGCGCATTCCAATTGAACAGTATGTTTAATGTTTGTTTTGTTACTACCTGAAAATGCTAGGAAATAGTTGAAGTACAGATCCCATTCAAATGCAGAATATAAAACGTTCTTCGGAAGCGGCCTTTGTGATTGGTCTCCAGACTGTCTCTGGTGAACAAGTTTGGTATAGGCATCGAAAAGTAACAGTATTGATGTCAATTTCCACTGTGCCTGTTGAAACGACGGATAATAATTAATATGAATAATAACATGATTTTTTAGCATTTTTTGCAAAACAAAAACTATGATAAAATGTTCTTGCTCTTTTGATTTATTGATCAAACGTTCCGGAAATTTTGTGAAAAAAAGTTTCTGTTTATTAAAAACTGTGATACAGTGTACAGACATATATAATTTACAAGGGGTCTCGGTGCCCCATTGATCTATTATGTTGATCTCAGGCTTGTCATCAGAGATGTTTTGAGTCGTCTAAATTCTCACTTAGCAAGTTGTGCTCGACTACAACATTAATTGTGAAGAATCCGATAATTGGAGGTTCACTCAGGGTACTCCGGCATTCTCCTCCAATAAAACCAGTTGTTATTATATAGCTAAAAAATACTGAAATTAACTTCCCCACTACTCGATATTTTACAACTCGGGAACAAATGATATTTAGATATCCGGTATCGAGGTCTATTTTGTAAAAAGAAGTAAGGGCTTACACGTGTATCACTAGTTCAAATGATTAAGGATGATCGCTGGTCAATTTTTGAGAGATTTGTCAGATTTTCAGAATCCTCTAGATTTTACCATTAAAATAGGGATAATTTTTTTGCCCAGCAACCCCCTATTTTCTTTTTATAATAGGGTTTATTGGGTCAGTTAAAGCTAATTTACAAAGTTTTATAAATTTCGTGTTATTTTTTCATAGGTTTTTACACTAAAACATGTCCAATGCTAAACCTATGAAAAAGTCAGAGAAAGCTTTTTCCCGCCTAATTTTGGATGCTTATTATCTCGAAAAAGAGTTCAGCAACCTATGAATTTTTTAAGCTTATTTTGTACCTTTAACTATGGTCTATTTATCAAATATATAAATTTAGATACCTTGTTATTTTCAACATGACCAGCGAACATCCTTAACACGTCGTGCAAAAAGCACAAAAGAGAAAAAAACTAATAAATATTCTTATAGAATGAGCTGAATATCTCATTACTATTGTGTCATTCGAAATATTTTCTTTTTTAGTACAATAGTTTGTCAGTAAACAATATATCTAGCTCGACGTTTTTTATATATCACACCATATATCATTTCTTGTCACGATATAACTTTACAATCACATTTCTTTTATAAAGCAAACATAAGAGTGCACTAAAACAAAGAGTGGTCTATGCATGTCCATGCATAACAGAGTACAACTACAGTATATTTTTTATGCAAAAGTAGTGTTAAGTTAAAGAACACTTCTAGCTTTATACCTGCGTCAAATTATTGCTCAGAACATGCTGAAAAGCCTCTCTCTTTAATAATAATGCATCTAGACAAATAATAACTGGATCAAATTCTATGTATTTGTCAACAAGTTCTTTACATTCTGCCTACAAAAGAAAGAACATACTTAAAACAGATTCGAGCTTAAAGATTTGAGATACGGAATTGGGTCTAACTTCAGACACTCTCCATGAGGCAAATCTTAACAGCATACAAAACAAATCTTGGTTTGAAATTGTACTGGCGATTTAGGGTATCAATAAAAGAAACAACTTGACACAAAATATCCGAGCTTGTACGTGACAAATTTAAAAAAAAATCCTTGGGTCTTGTATAGCCAAACACAATATGATAACTTCTAAACCTTTATCATATTCATAGTCAAACGAATTTCACAAAAAAAACAAACAGAAGACAAAAAATCCAAACAGACAAAAAGTTTAAATCAAAGTGCAGAATGCACCGAAGGAAAGGTTGCTTCGCAATTATGAAATGAGATTCCTGCCTCATGTTCGACAGGAAATAAAACAAACCAATGTAAAATAAATCAGGTAAATTTAAAAACATATTAGATATAAATTTAAAAGACTAGAAAAAAACTTTGCAATCCTCATAATTGATGGCCCCAGCTCCCCTATGTCTTGAATGGCAATGTCCAGGGCTTTGCTATTGGAAACTCCAAAAATCGTTTTGCTCAAACTCTAAATAATCAGGTGCACAATTCCAACATATGACAAAGATCTCCAAAAGTTTCATCAAATCCCACTCAGTGGTGCAAGTAGTTGTGGATAAGAGATAGGTATCCCCTACATCAAAGAATGGCAAATAAATGTTATAAATATATTTATAAATAAGACAAAATCGGTGCTGCCCATTTCAGACATAAAAATCGCACCTGTTATATGGTTGGAATATAACTTGGATCAAATACATGTACATATATGTAAACTAAAATAATTTATTTCTGTAATACTCCAGGGCTTCAGTTTGCCGAGTGGTTAAGGAAGTATTCATCTACTATTGATCGAATGCCCGTCAGCACTTGTTTGAGTCTTACTGCCAGGGTGTGCTCAACTTCAATCTTGACAATTATTAAAAGACTCCTACAATCTGGCTTTCTCCTTCAATAAAAACAGGACGCCCAAATATAGTTGAAAAATTGCTGAAAGTGGCATTAAACAATAACAACAACGGGATCTGTGCATGACGATTTACATGTGCTTTCGAATGGTTCTGGGTCGATTTTGTTATATCGAGTCCCACACACTATAACAAGATCAACCCAGTATTATTCAAAAGCGCATGTAAATCAATTTTTATAAATCCCCCGGATTCAAACAAACAAAAACGACTGTATGAGGCAACAAATATCTTTATAATCAGAATGCATGTCAACTAGTTTGTTTTAAATTTAAACAGTGTGTTAATAGCTTATACTAAAAGACACAATCAAATGGAGTGCTTTTCTGCTTGCATTTTTTAAAATTAATATTCAATATGCGATATTAAAAAAAATGTCCACTGTACATATTCCATACTATGCTTATTGTTTACATGTACTTGACTTTTGCTACGCAATCTGACACTTTTTGTTTTCAACAAGTGTCTTACGATGTTTGCAAAAGATCGCCAGCTTTCGTGACGTTCTATGGCATTTGCGCCTAAACCGCAAACGACATTACCCCAAGGTTTTCAAATGGACAATAATCGCTTGCTCCAAGTTACACCCATTCTAATTTTGGTCAAAATTTACCTTGGAAAATCGCTCTATCAAATTAAAAAACAGCATTTCAAAACGCTGAACAAATGTTAAAAAATAATTGCTGATTTCAATTTGCACCTTTTTAGGATCTACATAAGGAACATACGCGTTAAGAGGTTTTATTTGTCACTCAAAAAACGTCTGCTAAAACACACTGACTTGATCACATCTTCCTTTGTTTGAAGGAACACACAAAATGAAGAAAAATATATCGTTTTGCCTTTCGTTTAATTAGATACTTAAAGCATAAAAATGCAACATCGTTTAAAACGATGGCAATTTCGTGAGGTAAACATGCACGGAAAATTGGTACGTTTTTTGGCTTATTACGATGGGTGGTGACCAATTTCGATTCGTGTAACGAGAAATATTATTGGTGCAGCATGAATTACCAATTATAAAAATTAATCAAAAGGACCGGGAACAAATATTGTGTCAGCTTACTACGGAATAATGTAGCGAAATGGTGAGTGCAATTGATCACCGATGTCGAATAATGCATTTACTATTCTTGTGTCACAAACACCAAAATATCTTTTTCAATACATTTTTATTAGTTAGAAATTGTTATATATTTAAATATACTTGTATTTTATTTACGAAACTTCTACATGCCTTTCTCCCAACCTTAAAAAATTTTATAGATGGCGCCGCTCTGCAAATCTGTACATCGACAAAGCACACACTTTTGTGTTGATTTTTATTTAATTAAACACGTAAAAAATAGAATGCAAAACCGCATGAAACGACGACCACACGATCGCATAAATAATCATTAAATCACTTTAATCATAATAACGTCGTCAAATATTATTAGACTGGTGCCACTGTCAGTACTACATTTGTCGGTTCAGTGAACAGCTATCGCGAGGATTGCCAAATATCGCGTTGATTTCCGAAACCAAAAAGTGTAACGAGTCTGTCTCTCGCGGATGAACATGGAATATTAGTTTAAATCGTAATATTAGTTATCAATTATACAGTAAATGAGACATAATACGAAAGGACATGTATAGTAAAGTTGTTCAAGATAAATGTGGTGCACCGATTCATGTAATTGATAGATTCCTCAAATGTGACCTATATTTTAAGAGCGTAAGGTTTGATTACACGCCGGTCGCAGTAGTTTCTATGTATTAGAGCGTTAGCAAGGGGAAAGTTTGCTACGCAACCTTCCCCAAAAAAACAAACAAAACAAGGAAAACTACATCCTCACAAGTCATGGTTTCTGTGTCCTCATGTGTCCACGAACACATGTTGATACAGAAACCCTGACTTGTGAGGATGGGAAAACCAACAAAATGTGACACTCATAATAAAATAAGAGGCCAAATTGTGCGGGATTTTTTATGTGAAATCAACGTAATACATGTAACTATTAAAGTTTGTTTTTGCATACAAAAACGACATCTCCCCCGTTCCCCAGATTCGAAGTTGTAAGTTCCGTAACTCTACACAAAATTTTGAGGATAAAAGTTTCTTGGTAATATGCACAACTAAATGTGGTGTGCTTGCTACATACTAAAGTTTCGTTCAATTTGATGCAGCGGTTTCAGAAGAGTTAAGCGGAAACTATGATTTGTGACAAATTTCTGGAAAAATTCGAACTTCAAAGAGCCATTTCTCCCACAAAATTTTGAGAATAAAAATTTCCTGGTAATGTGCACAACTACATATGGTGTACTTGTTACATACCAAGTTTCGTAAAATTTGGTTGAGTAGTTTCAGAGGAGTTGAGCGGAATAACTTTGGGACGGACAGGACAAACACAATGTCTCTCCAGGAAGTGGGTGGAGACATAAATAGAATACAAGCAAGCCTGTTGGAAAAGCCGCGTTTGAAACAAATAGTATACAAGAAAGGGGGAACAATAACTATTTTAATACTTTTAATACATAATCCTAATGCGAATATAAGAGGATCGTGTGTATCAAGAAAACCTCTGGGACTAGTATAGATTTAAATGTTTTTGAAAATCTATATAGTGATATGAAGAATTGTTGTAAAAAAGGAAATCTAACTCATCATTTCTATATATATATATATATATTATTTTTATTTGTAATTGTATCAGTCTGCATCTGACTGATCCAGCACTTATTAAACGAGATTGTTGTTGCTATTTATAGATTACTTATATATATATATATATATATATATATATATATATATATATATATATATATATACAAACGTAATATAATTTAAAAAAATAATTTACTTACTGTGACTGCATGACAAGTAACTTTGTCATCCTATATAATATATACAAAAATGCTGAATTAGATTACTGTCAGATTAATACGTATTGGTTACGAAAATTCCATCGTCACACGCTAGTACACATGTACTATGTCTATGTCTAAGATTCACCCCGGTTAATGAAGCTATATTTTAATATAGCGGATTTGGCCGAGGGGTCTAGACCGCTGGACATAGTGCAGGCGAATTGGTGCCACAGTGTCACAACGGTGTGAGTTCGAATCCCGCTGAGGGAAAGCAAAAATTTGACAGTGTTAAAAATCTAATTCAAACAGTGTTGGGCTTAATTTGTAGACGTATATATATATATATATATATATAGACCGCTGGACATAGTGCAGGCGAATTGGTGCCACAGTGTCACAACGGTGTGAGTTCGAATCCCGCTGAGGGAAAGCAAAAATTTGACAGTGTTAAAAATCTAATTCAAACAGTGTTGGGCTTAATTTGTAGACGTATATATAAATATTTGATATTAACCCTGTATTTCTGATGTTTCAGAAATCCGCTGGATAGATATATTATATGGTTGTCACAATACATAGACGTTTGAATATAATTTACTTACTGTGACTGTATGACGAGTAACGTTGTCATCCTATATAATATATACAAAAATGCTGAATTAGATTACTGTCAGATTAATACGTATTGGTTACGAAAATTCCATCGTCACACGCTAGTACACATGTACTATGTCTATGTCTACGTTTCACACCGGTTAATGAAGCTATATTTTTATCTAGCGGATTTGGCCGAGGGGTCTAGACCGCTGGACATAGTGCAGGCGAATTTGTGCCACACTGTCACAACGGTGTGAGTTCGAATCCCGCTGAGGGAAAGCAAAAATTTGACAGTGTTAAAAATCTAATTCAAACAGTGTTGGGCTTAATTTGTAGATATATATATATATATATATATATCGGATTGTCATACAGTCATAGTATAAAATAAACACACATAAATATACAGACGTCTCTATTTAGGCCGAATTTTACTGCCGTTATAATCCGAAGTTAGTTTTGTGATTTGTCGGATTAACGGCAGAATTCAGTCCTATTGCTCGCCAAAAAAGCGAGGGTACGATTATTCGTTCTAGTCTCTATTACGAATATTCCATCTGCAGAGCTGCCCAAATCGTCCCGGGTTGCTGGATAAGGGATGCCCACTAGTTTTGAGGGTGGGGAAGGGGGGGTTGTGTCAAGTCTTAATGTAGAAAGCCTGGCCGCGGATCATTTACTAATTATATATAACGTGTTTGGAGTGTGCCGCGCTCCTTGCAAGCTAGATGTTTTTTGTAGATTTTGAGAAGAGTAGGCTCGTTGTAGCCTGAACTAGAGGCTCCCAGGAGCCTGTAATCGCTCACCTGGAATCCATATGACTTAAACTATATTAAAATTTTTGAAATTAACAGTTTCAGTCTAGTTGTTATAGCTTTTAAGTTACTGTGCAAAAACTAAACATTTCTTCAAAAAATTTGTTAAATACAATAACTCCTATAAGGTGCCATCCACAATTTCTGAAAATTAAATGGTTTTTAGGCATTGTCCTTTAGGGTACTTTAGAAATTTACAGTTTTACTCTACTAATAGGTGTGTTATAGACTAATTTATAATTAAAAAACTGTTCATTTGTCCAAATTCATAATGAAAGGGCAATAACTCCTATAAAGAGTCATCTTGCAATTTTCGGACTAAGCAATCATTTGTAGGGCTTCTATTGCTGATCATTTGTGCAATTTACAGTTTTAATCTAGCTACTATAGTTTTCAAGTTACAGGACAAAAATGGAAAATTTCATAACAAAATTGTCATTTACAGGCAATAACCCCTATAAGGAGTCATCTGACAATTTCAGACCAATTAAATGAATTGTAGGGTTTTTTTGCTGATCATTTTTGCAATTTATTATTTCACTCAAATTCAAGCCCTGTCTGCTTTATCTAACAATTTTGGACTACATGTTAGTAATAATTTGTAGGCCTTCCTGGCTGGCCGTTTGTGAATTTTACAATTATGGCATATTTAAGTTACAGGGCTAAAACAAAAAATTTTTAATAAAGGGCAATAACTCCTGTTATGACTATTTTTTTTTTACTAATTTTTGCCTTAGAAATTAAAGAACTGTAATATTAAAAGTAAAACTGTAAAAAGCAAAAAAATAAACATAAGGACAAGGCCTACTAATCATTTTATGTTTTCTGAAATTTTCCTTGCCCTTTAATAACAATTTTGGTAAATTTGCATTGTTTGCCCTGTAACTTAAATGTCCTAACAGCTACAGTGAAACTGTAAATTGTACAAATTATCAACAAAGCAGGTTGACAAATCATTGCTTGGTCCAAAATAATGTTTTTCGACTACTGGTTTTGCCCTTTAATAATGAATTTGGACAAAATAATCTGTTTTCCATGTGAGTGATTACAGGCTCCTGTGCGCCTCTCGTTATTCAAAATTCCATCTTTCTACTGACTAAACAGTCTGTCAGATTTCTTTTTTTCACATTCAACAATATACATGTATGACCATATTTAGGCCCCTATAGAAAAAATATTTTGATGCATGCTTTGTCTTTATTTTCTGTTTCTGTACATGTACACTGGGTCCAGAAGAATCCTAGTCAACTCGTACCTCAACCAACTCGTACCATACCAACTCATACCTTTGCATTATTTGGTAGAATGAAAAGTGACTCAATCTGAAAATTGCTGAAATTTTCTCAATGGTAAATTAAAGTTTATTTATTTCCTAGTCCAGGTAACTGCTGAGGAATGTTAGAAAGGTATTCAAATCACAGAAATGTTAGTGTTTTCGACTATAGGCATAGCCAAAACATTTACTACTGTTCTACCTGAAGATCCATTTAGCCACCCACACTGCAGCAGAAGTTGGTTTGCGGAGATCCTGCTGCTTATATACAAATCCTACAACTTGAAACATTTTGCCTGTATGTATTTCATAGTGGATCTCTGCTGCCGACTAAGTTTGGATTCTGTAATCATTATTAGTTGTGTGGATAGAATAGCGGCGGCTTCTTCTTGTAGTTTTGGAACTAGCAGATAAAAGGGCTCCTTCCATCGTCGGATCTCTTGTTAATGCGACGCTGCCACACTTCAACATCTTCGTTCATTCTGGTGGGTTGAGTGTAACTTGACCAGTCCATGGCTCGACAGGACAAACATTGTTGGTCACCATACTGCACAAGTTGCTGTACTAGATCTGTCTAGTCCTTTTAGCTTTGTAAAAGCTGGACGAATATGTTCGGCTGGTAGTCCATGGTAAAGTAAAACTTGAAATTGTTAAGTACACAATTTGCTGACAAGAGAAAAATAAGTTATTGGATCCCTTTCTTTGAAAATAATTGTTGCATAATCTATTCTCATAGATATAATAACTCATATACCCAAGCCTCAAAAGAAAGTTGTTCATAACTGTTGTTGAAATTTTATCTGTAAATTTGAAATACAAATAAAAAATGCAAAAAATTTGTATTTTTTTTTAAATATACTGCAAAATAATTGTAAAAGGTTCGAATATTTTAATATATTTTTATCTAATATATAGTATATATTTTTAATATTTAGAACATTCTGTACAGATTTATATGGTGGCATATATCTGCCACCACATATCACTTAATTAAGTCGACATATTTTCGGAAATATGTCAACATGCTACATAATTAAGTCAACATAATACTAAATTAAGTCATCATTATCAGATTAGAAAAAAAGAGGGAAAATGCGCTGTTTGAACAAAATGTGCCATCTACTTTTCCACTTATTTATCTTGCAAGTAGACATAATTATGAATTAAATGGACATAATTTTCTGATTAAGTCGACATAATTTTATGATTAAGTCAACTTAATTTTCTGTTTAAGTCGACATAAGTTTTTGATTATGTCGACATAATTAAGTCCACATAATCAGTCTGATCATTAAGTCGACATAATTATCTACCATTTAACTTGAAAGGGGGGGTTTAGTTTAGAAGTTGAAATTCCAAGACCTCAATGAGAGAATCATGGCAGAAATGAGACCCGAGCCAGCAGTATGTCGTGGCTCGTCTAGAGGTTAAGCCCTCTTGAATCATGTTTCATGAAAATCCATTGAGGGGTTTAGGAGGAGTTGCGGACAATATATGGGTACCCTTAGGTGTAACGGAAGGACGGACGGACGGACAGACACCCCTATCACTATATACCCCCAATTTTCAAGCGGGGGGGGGGGGGAATAAAAAGGGAACTTGAAACTATATTTTTGTATTATAGAATAGTCATATGCACACACTTTGCATCCGTCGTCATATTGCGTCCATGGTGAACTAGCTGCGTCTCTAATTATAAATAGCTTCATACAATATTAATTGATCAGAGTGGTGACCAATCTAATGTTATAACTAATATGCATTTAAATAGGAGGTTATTTTTCAAGTTTATATTTGATAAGGTAAAATTCCTATTTTGTGATTTTAATATTCAAATCCAACTACTGTCAGACAGCGTCGATTATCTTTTTTTAAAGATAGTACTTATTTGTATATTCGGTGGTTGAAAAATGGCATACTGCATGGACATTACTCTTTAGCATCCGCGTGTTCCTGTCCAGCAGCGGGATAATCACTTTCATGTTTACTTGCACATTGATATATGGACCTTTTTGACCAGAAGAATTCTGATTTTGAATCTTTTACGGACGCCATGGTGGTTCAACTCCAATGTTGGTAAACTTTTCATTCCTGATTTACTAAAGAGTGACCGAGTCAGGATTTAGCGCTCGATCAGTTATAATGAGAGCCCAGCATTGAATTTATGAAGTAATCGTTAAATTTTAAATGATTTTAAACCCATTAAATAATTTATCGGACGCTTTTTAGTAAATCAGGGGTGGTAACCCAAGGCTAAAACCACCATGGCATTCGTAACAGCCCGAGAATCATATTAAAAAAACCTGGCCGCCAAAATTGCCAAAACACTTGTAAAAAATAATTGAAAATCACAATTTGGTCCGATTTTCATGAGGATTTCTTTTAGTATAATTTTTTAATTTATGTGCAGTATCGGGAGGGGACTTCTTTTGTGTTATGCATCCCCAACACAGGATTACTAGTTATATATGTTTTCTTTTTTTCTCAGTTATGTTTCCCGTAGTTTTAAGAGGTCTTATTTGTGTTAAAACCTAACACCACGTATAGGTAACTCGCATACGGTTACCATACAATACAAAACTTATAAGTTTTCACCTAATCATGCTAATTAACGGCTCATACAAGTGAAATTTAATCAGTTCCGGCAAAATAGCATGGCAGGCTATTTTGCCGGTTACGGCAAAATAGCAACAGCCAAGAAATTTTTTTTTATTTTTATGACACGTAGCGATATAAAATATAATTTTTAATGCGTCGCGACAAATTTGTTTTTTCAAAATTAGCACTATTTTGTATGGCAGCAAGTTTTCTTCAGAATATTTGTTTCTTCTGTAGTAGGTATGATTATGTCCCCTGTTTAACTATTTTTGATAATTATTATTTTGGTTCAGAGTATTTAATTTATTTCATTTTGGCTTTATTTTGGAATGGTTAATGTTTTCATATCATTTATTTTTGACATATATAAAGGTTAATTTGCAGGTTCTTCATTGTGGCTATACCTTTTAAATTGATGGTCAATATCTTCAAGGAATTTTCAGTTTTATATTGATCAATGATTTAAGAGGGCTTAACCTCTATACGAGCCACGACATACTGCTGGCTCGGGTCTCATTTCTGCCATGATTCTCTCATTAAGGTCTTGGAATTTCAACTTCTAAACCATGCCCCCCCCCCCCCCTTTCAAGTTCAATGGTAGATAATTATGTCGACTTAATAATCAGATAGATTATGTGGACTTAATTATGTCGACATAATCAAAAAATTATGTCGACTTAAACAGAAAATTAAGTTGACTTAATCATAAAATTATGTCGACTTAATCAGAAAATTATGTCGACTTAATCAGAAAATTATGTCCACTTAATTCATAATTATGTCTACTTGCACGATAAATAAGTGGAAAAGTAGATGGCACATTCTGTTCAAACAGCGCATTTTCCCTCTTTTTTCTAATCTGATAATAATGACTTAATTCAGTATTATGTTGACTTAATTATGTAGCATGTTGACATATTTCCGAAAATATCTCGACTTAATTAAGTGATATGTGGTGGCAGATATATGCCACCATAGATTTACTATTAAAATGCAAAGGTACGAGTTGGTAGGGTACGAGTTGACCTGCACCCGGTCCAGAATAACTAACTGCTGACAATTCATTTAAGTGTGCTATATGATCATTAATTTTTTTGGCATGGCTTTATATACTCACAGCATGAAATGTCAACAAACGTCAGGTAGACCTATGGTTCCAAGTTCATTATCTGGGACGATTACAGCAGATTACATCGAACGGGGATATTAGATATACTGCAACAAACGAGTCTTTTCAATTGTTATACCACAAACAAAGATTACTTACACAATGTTCAAGTTGAATTATATCTTTTGAATAATATCTGTAGAGTCTGTCACACTTTGTACCACAATTGATGCATTTCATGTTTACACCGGATATTGAACCTCAGAAAACGGCCAAGTGTCGGTCTTTAAAATATCCGTACGAAATTTGTATGTGAAGAATACTTATTGTGTGTTTATTGCACTAAAGTTATTTGCCGGTATCGATAAAACGAATATTTTTTTTTTAAGTTGACATGGAAAGAACATTTGGAAGCAAGTAAACGTATACGTTTCCTGTCCAATTGGGATTTTATGTTTATAGTTTTTAATACATTTCCGGTGTTGGAGAATGCAGACAGCTAATGATGAAAAACCCAAGTAAATGTATTTTCTTTATTATTTAAGAATGGAAACAGGTTGTTTCAGTCACAAACATTTAGTAATCAAACATCTTAAGTTATATCCAAAGAGAATTTGGACAGTGGAACCGAACGTTCTGCAAGACAACACGGGTCTATCACTTTTTGTACTCATATTTGTACTACAAATTGACGACTTTCCAATTTAAAAAACGCCACCTATTGCCGACTACCGGTACTAAGCCGCACTTTGTCCTGTTGAAATGGACAATTGTCTTTGATAAATTTTCACGCTTCAGTTGAATGACAGGTGTCAATATCTGAGTGAGGAATGTTATTAAAACTGCCTGCTGTGTAAACGTGATCGTTAATTAATTAACCAATGTTCATTACCCTATTTACCTGATGCTAATTGGAGGTAGAAACCCAGCTGTTTTATTGCTTGAATCAGGGACAGTCTATACTAAGTATAAGTATAGACTGTCCCTGCTTGAATAAACAAGCTTACCAGTGACATCCGTGTTGTATTCAAACTCACCTGTTGCCTATGGCTATAGTAACATCTACTAATAAGGTTAATCAGATGAAAAATTAAATTGGCATCGACAAACAATATAAAAACAATCCAAAATCTTTATTTCAATATCATAGTCTTTTAGTAATGACAGCCGTAGTTTTTTTAACAGGAAGTAAAAGGGGAGATAAATCATGTAAAACTGGATATGGGTCAATTGTAGATTAGGGTGCAGGACATCTCGACCCGAAGAATATTTCCGTCTATTAAGACAACTCTGTCCGACTACCGAAACAACTCAGACCTTCTATAGCATAAATATACATGTATGTAACTCATTAGAAAACAAAAACAAAGAAAAATAAATGATATTTTTAAGTTTCTAGATATATGTCATCAGCACTACACAGTAAAAAATATAATATGCATATAGGCACAGCCTTAATGTGAGGAACTCATATTTTATGGTTCATGATGTTACTTCAGAGCACCCTAACATTTCCTCTGCATTCCATTGGTTAAGTGACGTTTTTCTTTAATGTGTTGGAGACGTCACACATATGCAAAAAACTTCCTTTAATAAGCCAATAGCCATTTAACCGTCGCAACTCGGGTAAAAATGCGAAAGTGGTAATTTATTTGCATAGAAAAATGATCAAAATAAAATATTTTTTATTTCCATGACCTGTAATTTTGTAGCTTCTTTAGGTTCATTAGTAAGAATGCATCCAAAGATAGTCCTTTATTAAAGCAGAATTTACATCTTAGATTCTTGAATATTTCTATGCCTCGTTTTTTCACTGTCAAAAGTGTATACACCTATTGAATAACAATTTTTTTAGAAAAATAACAAAAATCTTATTTATTACCATACAATGAAACAAAGAAACACTAGAGATTATGTACACAAAAAAGTATTTTTTTTAATACTTTTAAAGATATCCCAACTAATTGATTACCTGTCAGATTTAAATCTCACAGCATGCAGCAAGTTGATGAGTTTTATCTAATAATTGCAGGAATATTGATGAAAAATTGCAAGCATTGTCATTAGCAATAAATACTGGTCAATAGTTAATTGAGCAAGGGTGGGAGGGTTTATGGCCAGAATGACATAGGGCTTGACTTTTCAGCACCTCATCCTCTCAGACACCTACTTTATAATTTTTTTAGAAAAAATGTACTTTTTTATGCAAGGGAAATTTCAGCAAGTGTCTTGTAGAAATAGCCTATTAAAACCTATATACACTACAGCATATTTTTAGTTTAATTTATTAATTTTCATTTATATTGCATTGAATTGAACAAGTTGATGAGTTCTATTTAATAATTGCAGAAATATTTACAAAAATCGCATGCATTATCATTAGCAATAAATACTAATTTTTATTTATATTGCATTGAATTGAAGTGTTTTGTTTCAATAAGGAATAGGCTTTTCTGTGTAATGATTAGGATGCCCCAATGGTAGGTTTAGTTCCTAATTAGTAAACTAACTGAAAATAATTATTTACTTATTAACATATAGACAAACAAGGTCTGTCAAAACTAACTGGAATCAATAACCAGTGTAAATAATGAAAAAATATAAACACAATAAAATTTATGGGTAAATGTACATACAATTTTAAAACACTAAATATGATTGATGTTTAACATCCAGCAAGCAATATTTCAGCTATATTCAGGACACTTAATATTTTTATTTATAATAATTTTACGATTCATTGGTTTTTCAAACGGATAAAGAAAATGTATGTAAAGTATAGTTCTGCTTATATAGTAGTAGAACCATCAGAACTGTTGAATATAATATTTGGACATAATGATACTGTGTGTCACCTGTACTGTAGCTAGAAAATTATTCTAAAATTCTCATTTCTTTTTTAAGGAGTAAACTAGCTGCAATAAAAGACTTAATTGATAGTGAGGAGTTTAACCTTCGTAAAAGATTACCCAGAAAACTTCCGAAAAGAAAGAATGATGTCTATGTTTCTCGGAGAACCAATTTCAAACAACAGTTGGAAAGATGCCAAAAATTGATGGACTCGGGTAATGAAGTCTATATCCATGGACTAGGTGCTGCTATAAACAGAGCGGTCAATCTTGCTTTGGAATTGAAGCACTCATCTGTAGGGAATGTTGAAACTGAGACACACACTTCCACAGTAGAACTTGTAGATGACTTTGAACCTGAAACAGACGAATATGAACCAGAGACATTCACAAGAAATAACTCAGCTGTCCATATCAAAGTGTTCAAGTTATCATCAACAGAATCTGAAAATTCTCAAGTTGTAAAATAAAGATTATTTATACAGAATGTTTTAAACTTACATTTTATGGGATATACAGGATTACAAGAAAAATTGGCTGAGACTACAACACGCCGGGTATTCGGACACACAGAACAGGGTGGAACACAAACGAACGGGTGAGGTGGATGAAAACATCGTGTTCAGGTAGGTGTGTTATTTTCATTCTGAACGTATTGAAATAGGATTAAAGACAGAAATAAGTTTATAACGCCTTTTGTATGTCCCTTAACTACTAGTACACAAAGTATTGTCTGTTTTTACTGGAGAAATAATCCACAGGAACGTCATGAACACGGAAATTACTTCGGAAAAAGTATATTTCCAACTTTCGTTGATTGTAACTTCTCGCGAAGAGCAAGTTACAAAGTTTTTATGGTCAATATAGATACCCCAATGCATACTTGATTATCTTTGAAAAGTTGAACTTCTAATTCGACGTATTAAGCACAGTATTCTTCAGTAACCAAACATACTTGGCGGAATTTTGACACAACGGACCGCGGGTGAGGACACTGTGGAACGCGGGTGTGTGCTCCTTAGAGAACACAACGAACCGGGTGAAAATGCATATATTTTTTATTTAAACTGTTCGTCCCTTTCTATTATTGTAATGAGCAACCGTATATTTTCTTTTCAGGAATAGTTTATCCTGCAATCCTGCAATCCTTCGATTAGAGCAGCTTAAATTTTGTATGTGTTTCACTGCCACTGGCTATGAAACGAGTTTCAGCCACGCCCACTTTAAGAACTACTTTTGTGTATTGCAGTAATGTACTTGTTTGACCTTTCTTGCCAAATGTAAACAAATCGGAATGTTGCAACCGCGCAAATACGTGTTTTTGTTTTAATCCATAAATAAATATATTATTTTCATCTGTGTTGGTTTTTTCTCTTCTAAAACAGACACTTCAAACAGGCTAAGTTCAAAGTATTATGGCGCAACCCTGCAAATCCAGACCATGAATGTCTATTTATTTTGCAACTACCGGTTCAACTATACAAATACGACACTACGAATCGGATAAAGCAAAGCTTTATTTAAGAAATAGATTATTGCGAATTAGTTAGAACATGGTCAGACCATATATTTGTCAGCGAGGTATAAAATGAAGAAAAATATAAGGTCTGACCATGTTCTAATTCGCATAGATACCAATTGCAATAATCTATTTCAATTCTAATATGTATAACAAATGAGTTAAAATTTCGCAGCGGCTCTAAGAGGACGCTTTTTGAAACTAATAAGAGATATCCCACAGCAGTATGTTAAAGCAAATAAAATTGACATACACATATATTCTCGTCATTTTATTGAATATACTTACCTTTTAAGCAAATAAATATTGAGAAATCTTAACAAAATTGCATTTAAGCGTATATGACAGAACTTACTTCGTCATAAATGACTCTAAATATAATACTGAAGACCAAATCTGTCATATGTTAGATTTTCTGATGGACAACATATTCGTCATGTTTGGTTGACATGTTTTTCAACAGACTGTTGGTATTCCAATGGGTACTAATTGTGCTCCTCTCCTCGCCGACCCGTTTTTGTACTCTTATGAGGCTGAGTTCCCAGAAGGCCTACTGAAGAAGAAAGAAAAGACACTGGCCCAGACCTTTAATTTAACATACCGTTATATTGCTGATGTTTTGTCCCTCAACAATGCTAAATTTGGTGACTATTTACATTCAATTTACCCTGCGAACTTGACATTAAAGATACCACCAATACACTGTCAGCCTCTTACTTTTCTAGACCTTTTTCTAGAAATAGACTCAGGACAACTACAAACTAGACTCTATCGTACAAACGTGATGACTTCAACTTTCTTATTTTCAACTTCCCGTTTATTGATAGCAACATTCCAGCAGCTCCAGCGTATGGTGTGTCCATTTCACAACTTATACGTTATTCTAGATCCTGGGATAGGTATTCCGATTTTCTTGACCGATCACTGCTGTTGACTGCTAAACTACTCAAACAAGGGTTTGTTGTACCTAGGTTGGTGTTATCTGTTCAGAAGTTCTATGGTCGTCACCATGACTTAATTGATCCTTATGGGAAATCAGTGTCTCAAATACGATCTGACATTTTCGCTGCGTCATGGTGTTTCCTATTCCTGGATTTGACTTTTCCCTAGACATGACAATAAGTAACTCGATGGGTGTCTAATTAGAGACAGACACTGCTTACTGATCCGGAGCACCTGAGTGCACCCATGGTTTTTATTAGGTTCGGGTTACTCTCTTAATGTTTTTGTGTTTTGGTTTTTGTATTGCGTTTGTCTATATCCGGATTTGTAACTGTCCCTTGACTTTTGGCTCTTGTTGTTTGGCCGGATTTTTTGCTATTTTCATAAATCGGATCACCTCGGTTATTTCCCGACCCTTGACCGAAATGGCCTAGAGATGTTCCGATGTTTCGTATGACGCCGGAATTCTAATTGTGACGTAATAGCGGGCCAAAACGTATGAAGGACGTCATATTAGAACTGTAAATAATGACGTCGGCTCCTGGTGCCCTGTCCTTACTTTTAACGATATTGAGTATTCTGTTCTGGTTTACGGCATGTTGTCAAATACGATATTTGTTTGTGACGTCAGGCTATCACATGATTACGCGCCGAAAATTTCAAGTCAAAAATCGGTTAAAGTGCACTTTTAATGCTTTTCATTAGTATAAAATGGATTTTCTGGTTGCAGAATAAAAACAATATTCGTACATTGTCGGAAAATATAAAGTTTATTTGTACTCGCCGCGGGGGCCTCGGTGGCCGAGTGGTCAAGGTAGTTCGTCTACTATTGATCACGTGGTCTGTCAACACTGAGATTGCGGGTTCGATTCTCACTGCAGGCAGGGTGTATCCGACTCCAATCTTAATTGACAAGGATTGCCAGTTTTCCTACCGCAGGTCGGGGGTTCTCTCCGGGTACTCCGGCTTCCTCCCCCAATAAAAACTGGACGCCATGAAATAGCTGAAAAATTGCTGAAAGTGGCGTTAAAACACCATTCAAACAAACAAACAAATGTACTCGCCGCGAAACAGGTAAGAAATTCTCGATAGAACCTCGCATTCCTACCTGTTTCTAAGGCTAGTACAAATAATCTGTATATTTAATGACAATCAACGAATATATGTGCGATCGCCATTAAACATACAGGAAAAGTTTGTACACCGAATCGACGAGTTTCGTAATACAGTACAACTTATGTGATATTAAAAATAGTATCTTGTTGTATTTCTGTTGATAATGTTTTACTAAACTTGTTACGTGCATTACTTTTGTATTCATTATTCACCCTGAAAAGCAGAAATCGTTCTTGAAACATCACTCAATTTACGTCAATCATTTTGATTACCAAAATACTGCGCACTATGTGTATAGGCTTAATAAGGATACAATTACAAAAATGTTTAGGAGGAAATAGTTTAGGATAGATTGCAGGATAAACATAATATTAATATATTGACTTAGCATAAACACAATTTAAGGACTCGGCACGAAACTGGGAAGATTGGGCAGAGCCTCGCCATTATACTACGTTTCCATGGTTTCTAAGCCTTGTCCTTATATTGGGTTTATGTCAAGTCAATCCACTAATATTATATATAAATGCTTTTATTGGCGTAAAAGAAACTTGCTTAGAAACAATTATAGACCATTGTTCATCTGATCATCGAACCAAAACGCTTAAATACGGACAACTTATATTGCACGAACCAATGGGAAATGAGGTTAACTTAGTATACGTAAGTGCACATAAAATGTATTCTATAACAAAGATATAGGACTAACATGACTTAAACTGGTGTTCTACAACATTTGGACACAGAAAACTAAATAAAACAGTGATTAGACACTTCTTTAATACCAGGTCATTGCTAGTTAACGCCATGTTCTGTGTGTCCAACACCCGCGTTCTTAGTGGTCTTCATCTCGAATCACCCGCGGTCCGTTGTGTCAAAATTTCGCTAACTATGTTTAAATAAGGAAGAATACTGTGCTTAATACGTCGAGTTAGAAGTTAAATTCTTCACAGATAATCAAGTATGCATTGGGGTATCTATATTGACCAAAAAGACTTTGTAACTTGCATTTCGCGAGAAGTTACAATCAACGAAAGTTGGAAGTCTACTTTTTCCGAAGTAATTTCCGTGTTCATGACGTTCCCGTGGATTATTTCTCCAGTAAAAACAGACAATACTTGGTGTACCAGTAGTTCAGGGACATACAAAAGGCTGCATTAACTTATTTCTGTCTTTAATCCTATTTCAATACGTTCAGAATGAAAATAACACACCTACCTGAACACGATTTGTTCATCCACCTCACCCGTTCTTTTGTGTTCCACCCTGTTCTGTGTGTCCGAATACCCGGCGTGTACAATGACCACTGAATCTCTGAAAATGCAAATTAGACAATGCAACTACCAGTACATGTGTACAAGTATATACTTTACAACTGCATGCACAGCAACAAAACAGTTTTTTAAAGTAAATTTGACAAATTATAGTGTTTAATGCCACTATTAATATTTTCATTTGTAGTGTGGCAAGTTTCTTGTATGGTCATCTAGAGTTGGTTTAAGTAAGAATTTATATGGTGGCCATATTGATTTCATTTTCAAATAGAAAATGTTTTGTTTTTGTCATACTTAGATTTAAAAAAACCCTGAATTTAAATGAAAAACAAACATTTTTAGCTCACCTGGACCACAGTCTACTAGCTTTTGTCATCAATTGGTGTCCACCATCTGTTGTCTGGGGTTTGTTAACTTTTTAGCTCACCTGACCCAAAGGGTCAGGTGAGCTATTGTTATCACTTTGCGTCCGTCGTCGTCGTCGGCGGCGTCTGTAAACTTTTTACATTTTAATCTTCTTCTCTGAAGCCACTTGGCCAATTGAAACCAAACTTGGCCATAATGTTCATTGGATGGACCTTTACAAAGTTTGTGTTTTTTATTTTGATTGGTAAACCAATATGGCCGCCACCTCAAGACTTATTTTAACATAGGACCCTATGGGAAAAAAGTTAAAAAGGGCTTCTTCTCTGAAACCGTTTAACCAATCAAAACAAAACTTACTAGCAATATTGTTTGGATGGTCCTCTATAAAGTTTGTGTTTTTGATGGGAATTGGAAATTCAAAATGGCAGCCACAGCAGGACTTAGTTTAACATAGAACCCTATGGGAAAAAGTTTTAAAAGGCTTCTTCTCTGAAACCGGTTAATCAATGGAAACAAAAACTTACTAGCAATATTGTTTGGATGGTCCTCTATAAAGTTTGTGTTTTTTATGGCAATTGGAAATTCAAAATGGCTGCCACAGCAGGACTTAATTTAACATAGGACCCTATGGGAAAAAGTTTAAAAGGCTTCTTTTCTGAAACCGGTCAACCAATGGAAAGAAAACTTACTAGCAATATTGTTTGGATGGTCCTCTATAAAGTTAATGTTTTTTTATCCCAATCAGAAATTCAAAAATGGCCCCCACCGCAGGACTTGGTTTTACATTCGACCCTATGAGAAAAAAGTTTAAAAGGGCTTCTTCTCTGAAACCGTTTAACCAATCAAAACAAAACTTACTAGCAATACTGTTTGGATGGTCCTCTATAAAGTTTATGTTTTTTATGGCAATTGGAAATTCAAAATGGCCGCTACCGCAGGACTTAGTTTAACATAGGACCCTATGGGAAAAAGTTTTTAAAGGCTTTTTCTCTGAAACCGGTTAATCAATGGAAACAAAAACTTACTAGCAATATTGTTTGGATGGTCCTCTATAAAGTTTATGTTTTTTATGGCAATTGGAAATTCAAAATGGCCGCTACCACAGGACTTAGTTTTACATGGGACCCTATGGGAAAAAGTTTTTAAAGGCTTTTTCTCTGAAACCGGTTAATCAATGGAAACAAAAACTTACTAGCAATATTGTTTGGATGGTCCTCTATAAAGTTTATGTTTTTTATGGCAATTGGAAATTCAAAATGGCCGCTACCGCAGGACTTAGTTTAACATAGGACCCTATGGGAAAAAGCTTTTAAAGGCTTCTTCTCTGAAACCGGTTAATCAATGGAAAGAAAAACTTACTAGCAATATTGTTGGGATGGTCCTTTATAAAGTTTATGTTTTTTATGGCAATTGGAATTTCAAAATGGCCGCCACCGCCGCAGGACTTAGTTTAACATAGGACCCAATGGCAAATAAAAAAAATCTTCTCTATACAACGGGTTAACCAATGAAACAAAGCTTTCTAGTAATATTGTTTGGATGGTCCTATTTAAAGTTTATTGAAAATTACAGGACTTACTTTAACATCAGGGAAATGCCATCTTCATTGCCTATAAAATCAAGTGAGCGATACAGGCTCTTAAGAGCCTCTGGTTAAAATTAATCTTCTGCTATGAAACCACTTGGAAAATTTTTCACGCTTGGCAACAATCATCTTTATAGTACCTAGTTTTGAATTTGTATCTGGTTGTTTATACATGTACACGGACTAACTTGGCCGCTATAAAAAAATAATCACAGTTAAATTTATCACTGTAAACTAGAATTTTATTTTTCACATAAATCACTTCTTAAATTTGTAAATTTGTATATGCACAGAAAAATGACAGTTTTCTTCATTCAGTTGAAGTTGGTCATCAGACAGTAGAAGTAGAATACTGTGAAAGTGCTTAAATTCCTGGGTATCAATTTTCGTTGTTTGGTGAAATTTTACATGTTCGTGGGTTCTTAAATTCGTGGACTGACGGTTTCCGAAAATGCAAAAAGTGAGGTAGCGATCAACATAAATTATTACAGCAGAATCATTTTCACTGTTGATAACATCAACATATAAAGAAGACAAAACAGTTTCATTACATGATGTTGTTTACGCGCGTGGTAACGAATGTAAAATTAATAACACGGAAATCAATAGCTAATTATAAACACGGTAATGTATTAATTAATTGATTAATTGCAATAAAAACTACTTTGAGTCTATTTAATTCTCTAATTGTTATCTATAGAAGCATTCCTAGCCGAAGGGCATTTGACACTTCATGTGTTACAAAGGTGTAATTTAATGTCATTTGTGCTACGATCGATCGGTATTATCACAACATCCATTTGATAATAGCGTGTCATTGATATGGTCAAATAAAGATAAAATATAGCTTATCTTTTAAATATTTTAATTTATGTTCAAAGGAGCAACCAAACTCATAATTCCGATAATTGTTACTTTTTAACATCGAAAATTAACACCTCATATATCCCACCTTGACCGGAAGTCGATGCTTCTTCGTACGCTCTACAAATAATACCTACATTTAATAAAACACAATTCGAACATGAAACCTGTAACATAATCATTAAGATGGATTTTGAGCTGAACATTAGTAATGGATCGAACCACATATATTACATTTACAAATAATTGTCCTATCTCGGACATTTTCAAATCATTGTTACCAAGTTCCCATCTGTTAACGAAGTTTTATTCTTCGTTGGATTTTTAATTTCATGGTCCGAGGCCTCCACGAAAACCACGAAAATTGATACCCCACGAATAAAAAGTATTTCACAGTAACTAATAACAGAACAAAGGAGTCAACACATTTTTAGCTCACCTGACCCGAAGGGTCATGTGAGCTATTGCCATCACTTGGCGTCCGTTGTCGTCGATGTCGTTGTCGTCGTCGTCGTTAACTTTTCTTTAAAAATCTTCTCCTCCAAAACCACTGAAGGGATAGCTTTGAAACTTTGCACACATCATCAGTAAAATGTCCTCTGCCAAGTTTGCACGAATCATGGCCTCAGACCAACCAACATGGCCGCCATGGCTAAAAATAGAGCAGGGGGGTCAAAATACAGTTTTTGGCTTATAGTTCAAAAAGTATAACAGATACAGGAAAACCAAAGAGACTTTCCTGCTTCAGCATCAAAAGCTCTACAAAACACTCCATTGGGTCAAAGTTGTATGACGACTCCTTGTAGGAGTTATTGCCCTTTAATTGTCGAAATTGATGATTTTTGCCATTTTTGCCTCAAAATCGTGAAAATTATTAGAACTAGAGAAAAATCAAGCATTGCTTAATTGTTCTGCTCTATGAGGGCTACAAAATTGGCTTTAGAGTCAAGATTGTCTGATTGACCGTTTAAGAGTTATTCCCCTTGAACTGTTTATTTTAATCAGTTTTAATTGATTTTTAAAAATTTTCTCCTCTGAAATCACTGAAAGTACTGCTTTGAAACTTTGTACACATCATCCGTCAAATGTCCTCAACCAAGTTTGCACAAACCATGGCCGCAGATTAACCAACGTGGCCACCATGGCTTAAAAAAGAACGGGGGGGGGGGGGTGTCAAAATACAATTTTTGGCTTATAGTTAAAAAAAAGTAAAACAGATACAGGAAAACTGAAGAGACATGCCTTCATCGGCATCAAAAGCTCTACGAAACACTCCATTGGGTCAAAGTTGTATGATGACCCCTTTATAGGAGTTATTGCCCTTTAATTGTCGAAATTGATTATTTTTGCCATTTTTGCCTCAAAATCTTGAAAATTATTAGAAGTAGAGAAAAAGTTAGCATTGCT
Organism: Limnoperna fortunei; assembly: GCA_944474755.1. Lineage (NCBI taxonomy): Eukaryota > Metazoa > Mollusca > Bivalvia > Mytilida > Modiolidae > Limnoperna > Limnoperna fortunei. Next base: position 47,190,698 of record OX104113.1, read on the forward strand.
TAATTGTTCTGCTCTATAAGGGCTACAAAAGTGACTTTTGGGTTAAGATTGTCTGATGAACCGTTTAAGAGTTATTCCCCTTGAACTGTTTTTTTTAATCGGTTTTAATTGATTTTTTTTTAAAATCTTCTCCTCTGAAACCACTGAAAGTACTGCTTTGAAACTTTGTACACATCATCCATCAAATGTCCTCAACCAAGTTTGCACCAACCATGGCTGCAGATTAACCAACATGGCCGCAATGGCTAAAAATAGAATGGAAAAAAAGGGGGGGGGGGGTAAAATACAGTTTTTGGCTTATAGTTCAAAAAGTGTAACAGATACAGGAAAACTGAAGAGACATGCCTTCATCTGCATCAAAAGCTCTACGAAACACTCCTTTGGGTTGAAGTTGTATGAGGACTCCTTATAGGATTTATTGCCCTTTAATTGTCAAAATTGATTATTTTTGACATTTTTGCCTCAAAATCTTGAAAAATATTAGAACTAGAGAAAAAGTTAGCATTGTTTAATTGTTCTGCTCTATGAGGGCTACAAAAATGACTTAGGGTAAAGATTGTCTGATGAACCGTTTAGGAATTATTCTCCTTGAACATTTTTTAAATAAATTTTACTTGATTTTAAAAAATCTTCTCCTCTTTAACCCATTAAAGGACTGCTTTGAAACATTGCACACATCATCTTTAGGACGTCCTCTACCAATATTGTGCAAATCATGACACCTGACTACCAACATAGCTACGTTTGCTTGAAATAGAAAATGGTGGGGGGGGGGTCAAGAGAGTTTTCGACTGATAGTTAAAAAAGTATAACAGGTACAGCAAATTTGAAGTGAACATCCCTTCTCCCTCTAATCATCAAAAGCTCCTCATAGGAATTATTTCCCTTAAAAGTTCAAAATTAATGACTTTTGCAGAAGTGTTGGGCAATTCCATATAGCAAATAAAAGCTGGATAAAAAAGGGTTGTTTGGTTTCAGGTTCAAGTGAGCGATACAGGCTCCTGGGAGCCTCTTGTTTTATCAATATCTCAAACATTGTAATAGCTTAAAATCAGTTTCCACAATTGATCATCAACAAATTGACTACTAATTCCAGTCCAGAGATGAGTAATTACTTGCTGTTGGAGTTATTACCCTTAAATTAAAATTGTTGGTATAAGATATAAAAGAGCCAGATTTACATTGAATATTGCAAAAATGATCAACAAGACAATACCTGCAAATCACTTGTTGGTCCAAAATTGTCTCATCACTCCTTATAGGAGTTATTGCCCTTTTTGACAATTTTTTTTTTTTTCAAATGATTTCTTTCCCGGTAACGTTAAACAGCAAAAAATCAGAACAAGGCCTACAAAAAGTTTAATTGTCTGAAAAATATCCCATAACTCCTTTATATAAGAGTAATAATGACAATTTTTGATGAAATGTGTGCCTTAAATGATACAACAGCTTGTGAGAAACTGTAGAATTCAAACATTTTCTTGTTCACGTCCTGAATAAAGCTGAAATATTGCTTGCTGGACGTTAAACGCCAATCAACCAACCATACATTTTCAGCAAAACAGTTCCTACAAATCACTTATTTCATCTAAAATTGTCAGATGACTGTTGGAGTTGTGGCCCTTTAATGAAAATAGGTGAGACATTTGTTGTTTGTTTGACTGATGTTTAACGCCACTTTCAGCTATATGATGGAGCAATCCCCCGACCTTTGGTAGGAAAACTGGCAATCCTTGTCAATTCAAATTGGAGTCGAGTATACCCTGCCGCAGTGAGACTCACTCGAACCCGCGACTCATTGTTGACAAGCAGGCGATACTAGTAGACTAAATATCTCAGCCACCGAGGCCCCGCAATTCAGTTCTATAACAGCTTAATAATATGTAGTTCTCATCCCTTAAAGACTTGCATCAATTGTTGGAACAAAATCGAAATATACTCAGGCCTAATCCAAAGAACACAATGTATACAAGAAAACTCGTTGACACGCAAAAAATAACAAACAACACGAACCCCTTTTTTCAGAGTTTTATCATATGTTCCGGAAGGGTGAAACTTGTTATGTAACTTACGGCTAAAAAATGGTACGAGATCACAAACCATCAGTGTGACAGATAAGCTCTTACTATTAACAAATTTTCCCGGCTTTTCCATATCCTATTACTCAATGGAACCTTTTACCTGCCACAGTTGTGAATTCTCCCACGTCTTAAGAGGTAGATCACTTATATTGTTTCTCCGCTGAACTAGTTTTTTGCTTCATCTGCTGTACATATTTTTAATCATTAGATTCGTTCGTTCACGTTGTTATTTCATTTAGTAGTCTCATTCTTAATGTGATTTGTTTATTTGTTTAATGTTTACCAAAACTCTCTAAAGAAAACCATGACACTGGTATAAAGTCCGTTGTTCAAACTCACAGAGCTGCCAAGTGTGTCCCTAGGTGGAGAAGGGGATGCCAACTTGTCGTTATTTGTCAGATTGTTGTACAGAAAGACCATGTTGCATACAGTGGGTTTTCTTTATAAGTTATTATTCATCGATGTCGCTATTATTTTTAGAAGCTATACATCCATAAAACATCTCAGAATTGTATGTTAATAAAGGAAGAGCATAGGAATCAACAAATTCAAAACAAAAAATTCCTCCCCAAACTTAGTGGTTAGACGGGAACTTTGTACAGTACCCATAGATAACAACCAATGTATTTTTTTTCACGATTAATCCACTCCTGAAAGAAGCGTTTCACTGAAATATTAGACACGGAAAGAAACCACTCATGGTTTACTTGTTTATAAGATAAAAAACTAAAATTTTGATATAAGACGTGATTGTAAAGATTTAACAGACACAATTAGCACAATTAACGAAAGCTGAAAGAATCGGTATAGAGTATCACACTAATTTAGTTGAATCTAAAATAATCCACTTAAAAGAGAACAGAAAAAATGTCTGTAAAAATTTATAAATTTGATTATGAAGAGTTTTACTTGACCAGCCCAAATAAGGAAACTAGAAATACGTACTTTATAAAATTAATTTAGGACCAGGGATGACATATGTTTCAAGCCTGGTAAACTACCGGAACAACACCACATTCATTCAAGCGAAGTTTTCCCGACTGACTACACCGTGTATCGAAAGACCAAAACTCTTTTGGTGGTGTCTTCGTCAAAACAACTTAACATCATCAGAATGGAGTTAAAATAAAGCTCCCCAAAATAAAGACCCGTATGTTGGTAGCTTCTACATGCCACATCGTAACAAAAAATATATTGATGAGTTGAAAAATCTATAGACAAACTCTCTTCATCGCCCAGTAGTAAACAACCATTATTGCTGGAGACTTCAACGAGAGGGGCAAGACCTTTTCTGCTGTATGTTTTGGACATTTTAACAGGTGCGTTTACTGTTTTTTTATTGTAAAGCAACTGCTAACTGTTTTTCAACCATTAGCTGTTATCTGTTCTAAATAACTGACAGTGTTGTTAACTGGTATAATGAAAAAACAAACCCTGTTTGCTGTTAATAGTGTTGGCCTTCGATGAGATTCTGCTGTTATCTGTTTTTTTCTATTTTTTAAACTCACTGTTTTCAGTTTTTTCATGAAAATTGCTGTTATCTGTTATCATTTTTTTAATTTACTGTTATCTGTTTTGGAGAAAAATAAAAACGTGTTAACCGTTTAATGGACCCCCCCCCCCCCCCGCTTCTAGCCCTCTCTTCAACTGCTCAAACATCCACTGGGACAACTTGTACGTACCACCTACAGCCCAGAACGACAAATACAACTAAATCTTGCAGACATAATGTCGAAAAACTATACACAAATCCATAATGAACCTACTCTGCAACAAAACATGCTCGATCTCGTATTTGTCAAAAATCCATCTTGAACATGTTTAATCAAATCATCCATCAGTATACCAGGACTATCTGACCACGAGACGATAGTTACAGACATCGACATCAAACCAGCATATAATAAACAAGAAAGACGTAAAATATATAAATTCACAAAAGCACATTTGAATCAGCTTAAACAGCCTGAAATATATAATCTAATTAAAATTAAATCATTCACTTGCTCCCCCTTTTTGCTATGGTCGCTTATAACGCAGCGACCAATAACAAAAAAGGGGAGCAAGTGAAAGATTTAATTTTAATTAGATTAATAAAATATCAGCTGATATAATATTGACGTTTTGACGTAGGTAAAAACATAAATGATGCATTGGACACTAAAACTCGGAATTAACAGTATGGACAACAACATCCCTAGCTTACTCTCCAAATCAAGACCCAAAACACCATGGATCAACCATCATATGAGGAAAATGTTGCGCAAAAAGAAACGCCTATATAAGCAGGCAAAGAAAAATAATAATTGTGCGATTTTCCAATTCTCTATTAACTGTGACACGCTTCCCAACGACTGGCTACATGAAAATATCTCGAGTGTCTTCACAAATGGGGACAAACATCTCCCGGAGAACTATAGACCGATTTCAATAACCTGTGTATCGTGTATATAACTTGAACACATTATCTGCAGACACTTATTTGAACATGTTGAACGTAAGAACATCCTCACATCACTTGATCATTGATTAAGATCCACTACTCTTGTGCATCAACTTACAGTACCGTGGACGATGTGATCAAAGCCATGATCAACATATCCAATTAGATTGTGCTATCTTGGACTTGGACTCTAAGGCATTCGACACCGTGCCTCATAGTAAATTACTACACAAACTAAAAATATTTGGCAGTAATTGAAACATACACAAATGGCTGGAAAACTTCCTAACACGGAAAATGTGAGTTGTACTGGACGGCGTATCGAATGCAGACGCCTGGGTAGAGTCCGGTGTGCCACAAAAACCGTTCCGAGTCCAACTACTTTTCTTTTGCCATATAAACGACTTTCCAGACTGCGTCAGATCCCAAACCAGGATATTCGCTGATGATTGTCTCTTGTACCGCAAGATCAACACTCAGAAAGATCATGACATACTCAGGACCTGAAAAACATTGAAACATGGGCACTAAATTCGGGAATAAAATTCAACTCTAAAAAATGTTATATACTTTGTGTTCATTATAAAAGCAGACATTTTTATAATTTAGATTATACCTTGAAAACACCCTGAAACCCCATGTGAACACTAACTCCTACTTGGGTATCACCATCTCTGACGTTTTGAAGTGGGGAACGCATATAAGCAACATCTTCAAAAAGGCAAACTGAACCATGGGATTCGTAAGACGTAATCTAAGAATATGCCCCCAATCTTTAGTTGCCACACTGCCTATATCTCGATGATACGTACTATCTTAGAATATGATTGTGCCATATGGGACCTCTATTACCAACTGACATCAATACTCTTGATAGAATCCAACATCGGGTTGCGAAGTTCATAACAGGAGACTATCGTTCCATCTCTCCAGGATGTGTAACTAATATGCTAAAAGACCTCCATCTTGAAAATCTTTCTTACAGAAGGAAATATATCTGTCTTCCCCGGTGGGGTTGGGGTTGGGGGGGGGGGGGGGCTGGTTCCAGCAACCCCTCGAAAAAAATTATCTGACCGCTAAGAAACAAGCACGGGGGGTCACTAAGGATACTTTTAGGTACAGGTTTGCGGACGGACATTTGAAAACCCACCCTATTCATATATTTTCGGACACTATAAAGCATTACCTAATCATATATTGAATGATTAAATCAGACCTATTCATATATTTATTACTGCACATCCCCATTGACAAAATAGTACGTTTACGTCTACCAAAATGATAAGTTGATGTTAATGGAACACATTGTTTGTAAAATCACATAGGCTCAACATGCTTAAGATGAGAATTGAGGCATGGAATATATTTAGTTCTATAACATAAAACCTCCCATTTCACGTTTATATTATCATTTTTATCTGACTTTTACATTTTTTTTTATTATTTGAAATTTGACTAAAAACATAAAATATCAATATCCGATAAAAATGTTGAAAATAAGCATGAAATGAGAGGTTTTATTAATGGAACTAGGAATATATTTAGATAATTTACAACTACCCAATGATATATTTTTCAATGAAAAAAGCTACCTATTCATATATTTTGGAGAGCTAAAAAAGTGACTCAATCAGAAAAAATGTGGACACGTTGGTGAAATATACATTCATGATTGTAATTTTATTAAGGTGATTTTCTTCTTATTTATCAATTTTACATTATTCGTGCGTGGTTAACATGAATCTATTATTTATTTTCGGGAAAATTTAGATTGTAAGTACTCGGACTATGTATTACGACCGTTACAGTTTATCTTTTTGATTTTATTTTATGGTTTATGGGTTTTATGCTATACTTTAAAATGTCTGCGCCCTTGCCGGCTCAGAGCCTTTGGTTTTGTTTTGGTTTGGTTTAATTACGTACAAGTAAATATAATCGCTATAAGAAAAAAACTGTTTCACTAGTTCCAAAAAGGAGTGACTTGTCTATGTTTAAAATAGTATTCACCTTCTTGACACTTAAGTACGCAGTAACCAGTGTGTTCTGTGCCTGTACATGTGGAGTGTGGTGACCTTCGTGTGTTCAATGAAATGTCAAATGATGCAATTATCTTTGTTTCCTTGATTTTTATTTACACAAAATTGAGTAAAAGCTTAAAATTAAAATAGTTAAGAATAGTGTTTTGTTCGGTAGCACAGTCTGTGCAATAAGAATTTATGAGTAAAGGCCATTTGGGCCTACAACATGAAGGCTCAAAAAATTTATTGTGAAATTTGATAAAAAGCAAATAAAGTTATTATTCTTTATTTTTATTAAAAACAGTGTCCAGCACGAAAATACACAAATTTATATAAAGAAAGCATCGATTAAATGGTCAATTAATAAAAATGGTTTATCGATTGCACAACACAACTCTGGCGTTTTTCATGTTAAAGTTATTAGGTCCGAGTGAGTAATTATAAATAACACGCCACTCGGACGTTCTTTTTGTTGATGTTTTGAGGCCTGAATCGGGTTTTACACGCGTCGGGCGTGTGGCTTATTTCGCACACTGGTAGCAGGTCGTTCCGGCCCCAGACAATTAATCCGTCCCCTAGTCGATTCGTCCAATATTTCTTGGTCGATCCGTCCCCAGTAAATAATTATAATTCTAATATGACGTCCTTCAAACGCTTTGGAACACACCTCTATTTAAATATTCAACAAAATACGGCTGTTCCAGCCATTTCAAAACCCCCGTGTGTTGATGTTTTTGCTGTAAAATTTATTTTATTTTGTACCTTTGTAAGAAAATCCAATAGATAACACGTTTTCACGATATCAATTCCTTTTTCTATTCTATGCCTTTATTGTTTACATGTTACAAGTCTTCCTTGACTTTAGCTACGTTGTGTATTCAAGGGACGTTGCGTTGTTTACAATGACGTTCAATGCAAACCGCGAGACTTTTCCCGCCCCCACCACAAACGAATTTACCGTTACGTATCAAAATGAAAACGCAACCGAATTTCAAAATGTTGAATAATTGTGGAAAATAACTGTCGATTTAAATTTGCACCATTGTGGATCTAAAACAGGAGCATAAGATCGACCAAATGCGGTAAGCGGTTTTGATTTCTCACACAAACACAGCAACACATGAACAATCCCAGACACCCCACACTGCGACTGATGTAATGAAGCATTTAATTTTGTCGTTCTTTGTTTTGATTGTTAAATTTTATTTTAAATGGTAATACATATGTTTGTTTGTTTTTAATTTATATTTCTTCGTTTTTTCTGCTAAGTTTTACACAAGAAATATAATAATTTCGAAACAAGGGAGGTTCTCGGAAATTGGAACAGCCAAATTAAACCTTTACGTAGGTTGTCGCGAAATGTAAAATTTCTGTATTTTCATATCAGAATCGAAATTATTCATGGCTGCCCCAATTTTATGGATTATTTAAATATGGGTAAGCATTATATTCATGATATTTTACCATTCGCTAACGCTCATGGCAAAATATTTATGAATATAATGCCTACCCATATTTAAATAATCCATAAAATTGGGGCAGCCATGAATTAGTTCTTAAGTATAGTACTATATTTAATTTTATTTTAACTGTTTTAAGTGGAAAAAGATTTACTCTGCTTCCAAACTGACTTTAACTTCAAAGGTTACAAAAAATACGACAATTTATTGATGCTGTACATCAAAAATTTTAAAGAAAACATTCAGTGAGCTCAAAGAATTTCTCAAAAAAGAAAATATTAATTGGGACTCCAAATCGTTGGATATATTAAATGGTTTGCAACATTTATGTTCATTCTGAAAATGGAGTATCCATGCCAGTTTTGTTCTAGTGAGGTTACACCACGGGTTACGGGTCGACAGCAAGCCATTGGGTGTGACATTTGTCACAAGTGGCAACATAGGACTTGCAACACGGGAATTTCCCAGTTTATTTGTGAATGTTCCGAGCCAGTTGACTTAGATGACCTCAATGAGCCTGAGCCAGAGCCACAAGTAGACACAGTACCTGAGCCAGAACTAGAAAATTCGCATGCATACTTGGCAATCAAAATAGTGAATTCCTGTGTACTACCATACTTTATTTTTATTTTACCGACTTTTTGATTCATTTTCCCTACCTTTAGTTTTACTGGGGTCGGATCGACCTGGGGACCGAACGACCAGGGGACGAATCGACCTGGGACGTATCGACTTGGGTTCGGATTGACTAGGGGACGGATTGGTTTGGGGGCGGATCGTCTAGAAATCGTTTTATTCGGGAAAATAACTGGCTGTTGTAAATTGTTATCTTTCAACTCGGGTCTCCTCTGGCAAAAGACGACCAGGTTTTCAACGTCTTTGACTACTGTATTATGTTCTCGAACAGATCCCAAACTCTTGCTTATGAGATTTCTGGAGAATGAGGTGTTGGAGTTATTCGTTAATTACTTGTTTACTACCTAATGTTAGGGCCTAGGTGGCAGACTGGTAAAGGTAGTTCGTCTACTATTGATCACTTGGTCTGTCAACACTGAGATTGCAGGTTCAATTCTCACTGCGGGCAGGGTGTACTTGACTCCAATCTCAATTGACAAGGATTGCCAGTTTTCCTACCGCAGGTCAGGGGTTTTTTCATGGTACTCCAGCTTCCCCAATAAAAACTGGATGCCATGATATAGCTGAAAAATTGCTGCAAGTTGTGTTAAACATCATTCAAACAAGAAAACAAATCTTTTTACTATAAGCTACATATTATTTTTGTTTGTTTTAAATGCTGACAGTAAGATGTTTATACAATATTATGGAAACATTTGAAGAAATTGTTTTTGTTTTGTCACCAGACTGGCTTGTAGACAGTAATGAGTATCAATCAACTCCTCAAGCTTTTGTCACATGTTTTTTTTTAATAGTTTAGACTCCGCGATCTTGGGCAGGTAAAAGTACCAGACCGTACTATTCCACTTGAAATGAATCATTATATACATAAGTCTCTCATTATAGTGTCTGGCCTGTCTATAATGGGGCTCCCTGACTGACGCCTATTCCAACAATCCACTTTTTAAAAAGGTACTTAGTTTTTATATCAAGTTCTCCCTCACTGCCACCCTTACTTGTTACTATAGTTTTCCTTGGTCCAAAAGGTATCATATAAAACATGTGCCTCATCAATACACCTTAAAACAAAATATCAGATACAGTCCTTTGTAGATGTTCCTCCCACACACAACTGTATAACAATGAAGTTTATCATTATTTGTTTTCTTTCAGATTAAAATAGAACAGTAGGTGAGGATGAGTTGTAGGCAGTTGATTCGGCGAGGAAGATGGCTGTATTCATATACATTTGTCTCTCCTGTATCTTGTCCATCCTGTCAGATTTCTCAGAGGAATTTCAACACATCTCCAGCAATATTGGCAAAAATAATGGTATGCAAATAAAAGCTTTCAAATACAATTTTAGAAAATGTTCTACACATGGTAAATCATATTGATTATTTCTATATGTTGTTTGCAATAATAATTATCATAAGTATCTTCTGGTAAAAAAACAAATTGGTTTTTAGTTTGAGCACTATTAGAAAAACCTTATGTCAATATTAATAATTTTCTGGAAAAAATGCTCAATTACATCATCATATTTTCCATCCAGTACCCAAAAATATTTGCAAAAAGGAATAGTAATTTTATTATTCCTTATTTGTCAGAGTTTTCAGCACAATAAGTTGAGAATGATGGAATATATTAGGGAAGTCTCACAAAGTTTAGTGCACATATGCATATTTTGTACCTTGTTTGTTAGTAATCGGCTAAATACCTTATCCACAGAGCCAACTACGCACCTATTTGAACCTTCAATTTTTGTGTTGAATTAAAAAAATATATAATCACATTGAGCATGTCTGAAATGTGATTCCTCCTCCTGAATTCAGATTTCTTTACAAAAAAAATAGAAAAGAGGTATGTTTCACTACATGTAACATGACACTACCAGCAAAAGGATCACATTCCAAGTAAAGATAGCTGCTGGTATATACCATGTTTTAATTTATTTCCATGGCAACCATGCAACCATGTACAGAATAGCTGGGACAATACTGGGAGGGTTCCCAGTGCTCGACCCACAGAGCAACCCAGCGCGTCCCCGGGTGACGGATAGGGGAGACCCTCTCGTTGGGGGGTTGTACGGTCATAATACAGAAAGCCTGACCGTGGACCGTAGACGGTAGTGGGTAACGTGTTTGGAGAGTGCCACACTCCTTGAATGACCCCTTTTGTAGATTTTGAAAAAGAGTAGGCTCATTTGTAGCCACTACAAAAGGCTAAATTTTCCGCCCCTACCCAAAACTCCATACTTTTCCAGTGGCAGTCAGAATTGTATTCCCTGTGACCCATCCCACCCCCATTTTCCGTTGATTTATTGTTTGTTAACTTGTTCCTGTCCTGAATATAGCTGAAATACTGCTTGCTGGACGTAAAGCAGACATTCAAACAATCAATGTACAGAATAGTAATACAATCTACATGTATTAGTATTTCTGATTTCAGAAACGTCTTGACAACATTGAAGATTATCTGAATGTAAGTACAGTCAAATGTGTTTATGTAGTCAGTTATACTCCATAACATGATGCTAAATATCACCTCTGACTCCAATGGTTGATGCCATTAATCTGGACATATTATTACCTGTTTTTTGTTAACCAGTTTTTCAACTAAAATCCTGGTTATTAGATTGGGGTTTGGCGGGTGGGCGGTATCAAACAGAGAGTTTCTGGTCGAACTTCAGTTTGGATAAACCAATCTTGCTGAAATAGTGGATAAAGCAAGCTTGCATGAAGACCTAGCTTGTGATTGGATTTGGGGCCAGTCGGGTCAAGGCCAAGGTCACTTACTGAAAAAAAAAGGTTTCCATTCAATAACTTTAGTTCGGATAAACCAATCTTGCTGAAACTTTGGATTTAGCAAGCTTGCATGAAGACCTAGCATAGAATTGGATTTAGGGCCATCGGGATCAAGTTCAAGGTCACTTACTGAAAATAGAAATACAGTTTCCTGTCAATTACTCCAGTTCTGATGAACCAATCTTGCTGAAACTTTAGATATAACAAGCTTACATGAAGACCTAGCTTGGGATTAGATTTGGAGCCAGTCAGGTCAAGGTCAAGGTCACTTACTAAAAATATAAAAACAGTTTCCACTTAGTTTACTACTGAAATTAATTGTTAGATCGTTGAAAACCTGGTTTCCTGGCATGGCCACATTTCTTTTTTTGTTTTTTTTCGGAGCTATTGATCGACCTATCAGGTATTGCTTCATGCATGGCTTCTGTTATTCACATTCATGGTTCCAGAAGATAATGGTTTTACAATGATGCCACTACATATTTTCAGTTCTTGATGTTGATACATTTTTAAATCTTATTATGTGGCCCTTATGCAAGTTCATTTTTCTTGAAATAGTTGTTTTTGAAAAGTCAGGGGTTATTGTACAAAGACTTACAGGAGTAAATGATGAGAAATAATTGGTATTTGGACTAGTAAAGATCAATTGTACCTGTATCAGGGTTCTGCTACCAGTAAGTTATTTTAAGTTTAAATTTTAAAAGCATCACTTTTTGCTTTATTTATAGTTTAGAGATGTTCACATTAAGAGAACTCTGTTGTTTTTTTTTTGTTTAATTACAAGCAGTATTCCAAAGTGATTTATTGAATAAAATTTTATAAAAAAGATGTTAGAGGTGCCTTCAGAAATCTGTTATTTGGTAAAAACTAAAACTGACAATGATAAGAGTTATCTTTTTACAGGACAAAGATTTAAGGAAAATAAATGAGAAAACACAAAAGTTCAAAAATAAGAAGGACAGAAAAATGCTTCCAGTTTACAAAGGAATGACACTGAAACAGTTAGCAGAAACACTAGAAAGGGATATTTGTACGTGAAATATAATATAGGTAGCTTTTAACATGGAACAATTCAGTAATAATTTCTGCATTATTTCATGTGTATATAAACTGATTAGCATTTTCATGCTGAATATAAAAAATTCATGTTCATTGCATGAATTTTGGTATTTTTTGGTGCTTCAAAAATTTATGCTGATGTACAGCTGCCAAAATTATTGTAAGGGCTGCTTGGCAAATTATATTACATTTGCATTTCATGACAAAGTTTTTAGCTTACCTGGGCTGAAAGTCCATGTAAGCTTTTGTAATCACTGGACATCCGCTGTCTGTCATCTGTCTATCATTGGTCCATTGTTAACTTCTTCTGATGCTACTTGATCCATTTTTTTTTCAAGCTTGGCTAAAATGATCTTTAAGGCACCTAGTTTCTTATTTGTGTCGTGGTTTCAAGACATGGACAAATGTGGTTATTATACCCCTAGCCATTGGGGATAGTGGTATATCTGTGTGTGTGTGTGTTTGTTGGCTATGCTTAAATCTGACACAATGTTTATTGAACAAGCTAGAGGGAATTTCACGACTTTTCCATAACTTTTGTCATAATTTTAGGATACCAAGGACTTGAGTTTCATTTTTTTTAAATTTCCATGACTTTTCCAGGATTTCATGACCCAGATGAACCTTGTCAAAATAAACTCATATAAAAAATAACAATGTCTATTCCATTACTTGATGAAAAATGCAAAACATGATGCCTTTCATGACATTTATTGACATTTATCTACTATGTTATGTATGTATGATATATCCATATCATCAAATAAATTAATGCATTTTGTAGATGACATTGTTGCTGCCTTAAAAGTATTAGAACCAAACAAAAATTACAAAAGAAAATCTGAAGAAGGTAAATATGTATAGTATATTTTAAGTACTATAGATTCATAAATGGATGCATTTCAAATTATAATGGCAAATGATAATACCGTAAATGGGGTCGTATTGTCAGCGATCTTTTTCTTTTAATTTTAGTTGGAAAGGAATGGTGCGGATTATACATAAATACAGACTCGATAAGAGTTTTTTTCGCCCCGTTGATTGTTGTCAATGGCGGACGCCATTTTGTTTAGTGTTGTCATATGCGGTATTTTCCTACATTATTCTTTTACAAACTTCCATATGTATACATTGTTTTGATATTAATTTTTACTTAAATTATTTTTAGTAATATTATATTAATTATATAGGACAAATAAAAATTGAAACAGATACAAAAATGGTAGATGTGTAACCTGTATTGCATAAAATGCAAATGTAACCTCAAGAGTTTGAAGATCAATGTTTTGATTGCAATCATTCAGGGATTAAAATAAAATGTGTAATCTTTTTGTTTTCTTTGTTTTGATTGATGAATCAAAGTTGACAAATTGTTTTGGTTTCGAAATGTGTGATTATCTGTTTTAACAACGATCAAAATAGATGGTACAAGAATGCTCTATTTTTTATGTAATTTATTACAATCACTAGAAATTAATAGAAGTATAAACATAAATGATATTTAAAAAGAGGATAAATTACATATTAAAGTAAAAACGTGTTAAGAAGCGCGGCCAAGTTGGACTTGGATGTCTTCATCCTGAGAGGTTTTGTGAAATCTTGTACGTGCGGATCGTACATGCATATACACATTTTTCCACAATTTTTTGGTCCAAGAAAAAGATGCGGACTATACACAGTGTTTTACAGTAAGTGCTTGTGCAGAAAGTTCAAGCACTGAGTAGCAACTAGTAAATATTTTTATACCCCCGCTCGACAGAGTCGGGGGTATATAGTGGTCCTCATGTCCGACCATCCGTCTGTCCGTCCGTCCATTCGTCCGTCCGTTCGTCTGTCCACATTTGGTTTCCGGATGATAATTCAAAAAGTTTACATCCGATTTGAATGAAACTTTGGGATATTGTCATATATCAGTTTGGTAAGAAGCCTATCGATTTTGGGGGAAATCCGTCAAATTTCAAGGTCACAGTCCACGAAAAACTTTAGAAATTTTAACATAAAAGTTGTTTCCGGATGATAACTCAAAAAGTTTGCATCCGATTTGAATGAAATTTTGGGATATTGTTATATATCAGGTTGGTAAAAAGCCTATCGATTTTGGGGGAAATCTGTCAAATTTCAAGGTCACAGACCACGAAAAATGTTAGAAATTTTTACAAAAAGTTGTTTCCGGAAAATAACTCAAAATGTTTTCATCCGATTTTAATGAAACTGTAAAATATTCTTATATATTTTGTTGGTAAGAAGCCTATTGATTTTGGTGGAAATCCATCCAATTTCAAGGTCAAAATCCACGAAAAACGTTAGAAATTTTCACAAAAGCGGGGGTATCAGCGATCGCTAGATTGACTTTGTCTAGTTTGTTTAGCTTACCATTTATCAATGTAAAGTTACATTCCTTCTCATTGTTATAATGGGGCCACATTGGCCGAATGGTTAAGGTAGTTAGTCTACTATTAATCAGCTGGTCTGTCAACACTGAGATTGCGGGTTTGATTCTCACTGCAGGCAGGGTGTACTCTACTCCCTCTACTCCAATCTTAATTGACAAGGATTGCCAGTTTTCCTACCGCAGGTCGAGGGTTTTCTCCTGGTACTGCGGCTTCCTCCCCCAGTAAAAACTGGACACCATGATATTGCTGAAAAATTGCTGAAAATGGTATTAAACATCATTCAAACAAACAAACATAGTTATAATGTCATCACATGTAAATTTCATTTCTATTATCATGATTATCTTTTCTGAAACCGCTGAGCCAATAAAAACAGCAGGTCAAAATATTCTTTGGACAGACCTCAAAATGTTTAGTATGCCATTTGGAAATTTAACCAAATTTCCAATGGAAAAAAGTTTTGATGTTTCCTTACACTAAGAAACTGCAAAGGTGATATTAGTCATACTGTATATGAATGCTTATTTGATGCTTCTGTATAAAGTTTGTTGTGTTTCTATTGGAAATCCAAGATAATTGCCATTACAGGACTAAGTGTAACGTAAGACCCAGAGAAGGAATGACTTACATGGGTTTCCTATGAAAATGTGCAGCCAATTGAAACCAAACTTACCAGCAATATTTTAATATACTGTGGTTTCATTTTTATTTGTGGGGTACCAATTTTCATCGTTTTCATGGGTGGGGACAAACCACGAAATTAAGAATTCAACGAATAATGATTTCAAGAAATCTATAATAAAGGTAAGGTGACATGAGAAACTGCTATGGGACATTAGTTTACATGGATAATGACGACTGATGTTCAGGATGCATCGTGATATTGATATGTTTTCAATAGATAATGACAATTTTGCATTATGAACAACTTTAGTGTGTTTATGACACTAAAAGTAAATAAAATTGATTAAATAAACATCGTTGTTATTTTTAATTGCCCAATCCCATCAGTAATGAACATTCTTCCTGTTGTGCCTTTTTCGTTGTAAAGTGTTGATGTATACACAAATAATAAAGTTACTATCTTAATTGAAATAAAGATCAATAAAGGAATTTATTTTTTACACCTTTTATACTGATTTCCATCTTTGAAAACCACTAATTATATCATTAATTTATAATGTCAAATAAACTTAATCTTTGCCCCAGGGAATGTACGACGAATTTACAATGAACCGTTTACTTAGATTGCTTTGAATAAAGTGACATGTTTATTAATTGTGTTAATTATGCTTGCGGATACAAAACAAAATCTGTTTAATCTTTATTACTTTATGTTCTTTTGAAAACAAAACGGCCATTACACCGTTTTCAAGATAGGTAGCTAGATGTACACTATCACGTGATATATGGTATCGCATGATTTTATTTAAGGCACTTTACTCAACGCACAATCTTTTAAATTTGTGTTTACGAACGACATAAAACTGCAAAAAACGCAACCCATTTCATAAATTTATGTTTGGTGTGAGCTTTGCACCACGCCACAACAAAACACAGGCTTCGTTTTTGCATCGTCTTTATTAAACCGTCCCATTTCGTTGTATTGTTCGCTGCTTTTCAATATAGAAGTACCGTAAATTTTCATGAAATCCTGTGATTAGCATTACAAGTGTCATGTACTCTCGAGAGCGATTATATCTTAAAAATGATGTATTGGAAAATGTTCAGACTAACACAGTATGAATACCGACAATATGTTAGCAATTCCCTAATTTTTTATTTTTGGAATTTTTTTTATCCCGCGAAACACGAATTTAAAAATTCCACGAAATGTCTTTTTACCTTCAACCACGAAAAATTGATACCCACGAAAATAAATGAAGCCACAGTATGATACTCTTCAAATGTTTTGGGGGTTTTTTTGTGCTGATTAAAAATTCTGAATTGCAATAATTTAAAATGAATTAATTAAAATTGAATTGTGTGTGGTAAATTGTTCAAAAAAATTCTAAGATGATTGATGTAATAATGTACATGAATGTGTGATTGAAGACAAATGTACATGAGTGTGCAGTACATCGTCCTTTACTATACAAAGTAGATGTTTTTTGTTCCAGAAACCTAAATGGCTGACAATTTAGCACACAGTATAACATATGACCCAAAGGAAAAATAGTTTTAAAATGCTTCTCTGAAACAATTAAACCAATTTAAACCTAAATCGTCATCAATATTCTTTTAGAGAAACAACTATAAAGTTTTATTTTTATTCCAATTGGAAGTTCAAATTGGATATTTTAAATCACTTAGATTAAAACATATGGGTTTAACATTTACAACATATGTTGGTTCTAATTACAAGAAAGCTAACAGTGCAAGACATAGTGACCAGGAAATGTTTGACATTTTTTGTTGTAAAACCAATAAAATTGTTTGAGGAATGTTAATTGCATTTTTGTCTACAAGAATGTATTTTTAGTGCCTTAGACAGGCAACACATGATCTTTAGAGCCTATGGGTTTTCTTTTTATCTAGATTTTATAAGGTAATGACTGCTGGTGACACAAAACCAAATTAGCCCTTCATATCCCCACCTGTAGACTTTAATGAGATTAGCCTAAGATTTAAATTTGTTAATCACCTTCAGCATTTCCATACCAGTACTTAAGAATTTCTTAACAATACTTTTTTAATTGCTAATAATTAGTTGATTATTTTATTACATTTCAGTATCTAATTTTAATATACTTCTTCATCTGGTAAAACAGTGTGGATATAGTCCACAAATTGTACCACACCCAGACAAAGTGTCAGAAAAGAAAGAAAAGGATACAGATATTTATCCACAGTAAGTTTGGCTAGTTAAATTTGTGTTGTAGATTGACATAAATTGTCACAACTGATAGATTAGACTGTGAAAGATTTTTGTTATTAGATTCTAAATATCCCCATTGTCTAGGTTTTTTTTACGATATCTCATCATGTCCATCATACTTTGATTTACTCCATATAAAATGATTCAATGATAGTATTGTTGTAGATTTTATTTACATTTAAGACATGTGTATAAAAGTGAATTACACTGTATAATGTCCTGCAGTTTGACTAAAACTCCATTTAATCAATAATGAATCTTTTTGGATAGGAATGGCAAAATTTTCCGTCATTTGGAAACTAAAATTTGCAAGCAATATCTGAGTACTTTGATGGAATGAGGACAAAGTAAAAGTTTATAAGATAAGATTATAAATATACATGTATTTATCGTTTTATGAAATCATGTAACATACTGAGACCCAACAATAAAATCTTTCGCTTTAATATGAAGTTTAATACAGCAAAAATTTCGAATATGTGAAAAGTTTCAAAACCAGCTCTGCCAAATTCAATATAGCTTAAGTTCTGCTTGGTGAATTATGGGTCAGAAGTCTGTTCAGAAAACAACTGCAACTTACATTTGTAGTCATTTTTTTGCCAGTTGTGCACAAGACTTCATATATTAAACTCAGGCTATGTATCCACCACAGTCTTTAAATTTACTTTTACCTGACCATAGGGCTAATCTACTGAACGTATGAATATACCATGGTTTTTAAGAGTGCAAAAGATTAATTTTGTGGGTAGTTAAGTTTTTTTTCAAATAAAAATTAAACTTGTTCCTGCTGTATTTAACAAAAGTACAACTGTCATGTGACATTTATATGACCTTGTTTTGTCTGGACAAAAACCACTCCCAGTTAAGATTGATATACATGTATTAATTTACAAGCAAGAATTAGAATAATGTATTATTTTGATGTTCCTAAAGTCCTTTTAAAATTTCAGATGCAATTTAAAAAAAAAAATTTAATTTATTGTACTTTTATGATGAAGTAAATGTTTAGTAGATTTCTTTAACCCTTTTTGCTTAAGTTGTATTCAGTATTGTCTTGTGTAATATTCTAAATGGCTATTTTTAGACCACTACCTGACCCTAGTAAGCTAGTCAGTCGTCCACCTGTTGTTACTATTATGGGTCATGTTGATCATGGCAAAACTACACTCCTGGATGCTCTAAGGAATACCAGGGTAGTGGATCAGGAATTTGGTGGAATAACTCAACATATTGGAGCATTTTCAGGTAAATTAGGAATTTCTGAAAAACCATAATAATGTTTAGCTTGGTTGATGTCAGTCTTTTTTTAAAGTTAGTGTTTTGTATTATGGTCCCAACTGCAATTGCAAAAAATCATGGGTAAAATTCCGAAATGGCTGAAACTGTTTCCATGTAAGCGACTCTAATTCTCTGAAACAGCTAAGAGATTTTAAACACAGTTGACCTGATTTATTGTTAGGACGTCTTGAAATTTATAGATTTGTTTTGTTTTGAACATATTTTATTTAGAAATACAATTTATGAACTCCATCACCATACACCAACCAACAAGGCTGCCAAAGCTTTTGGTGGTAAAATACAAGTAATTCTCCAATATCTTGAAAGGCATTATAGATAGAGAAAATCAGATGGGGCAAACATTTCAAAATCCACATATCATTATTTTTTTACACTCAAATTAATTATGCAGAGAATGCTTGTTTTGTTGTCAATCCAGCAAACATATGCAGACATTGAGAAGCCCATAAAAAACACAAAAACTATTGAAATATGCATTACT
Source organism: Limnoperna fortunei (assembly GCA_944474755.1). Taxonomy (NCBI): domain Eukaryota; kingdom Metazoa; phylum Mollusca; class Bivalvia; order Mytilida; family Modiolidae; genus Limnoperna; species Limnoperna fortunei. Next base: position 47,210,232 of record OX104113.1, read on the forward strand.
TACAAAGGAACTATTAACATCAGGACAAATACCATACAACAAACTAATGATGATAACATGTTCACCGCTAACTTTGTCCATGAGAACTGATATCTTGGAGTTTGGCATTTTTCATGTACATCATACTATAAATTTAATTCATCCTTTTTTTTTATTGCAGTGAAAATGTCTTCAGGAAAAACCATAACATTTTTAGATACCCCAGGACACAAAGCATTTTCAGCAATGAGAGCTCGTGGAGCCTCAATAACAGATATTGTGATACTAGTGGTAGCAGCAGACGACGGAATAATGCCTACAACCATAGAATCCATTCAGCATGCAGTGAGCGCTAACGGTAGGTTGTAACCTCAGCCAGTATATATTGATCAAGATTTACTTTTCCTGTTAATTTTTTTGTCTTATTAAGTAAATGTTCAACATTTTTAGCTCCTAAAAACTAGTTATTGGGCAGTACATGTATGTATATAAAATCTTATGAAAAACCAAAGTTATAATATAAACAATTCAGGTCAATTTTTTTATGTTTCTCTGGCAGATTTTGTTTGTAAAGAACCTTAAATAACCTAATAATTTTGGTGCAATCTAAGTTTATTATTTGTAAGAGTTAGTACTATTGAAAATATGATATAATCAAGATATTGATCTTTTTGGCATTTCAGTGAAAAATTTATGATGCATTTATGTTAAGTATGTTTCAAAAGTGAATTTACGTATATAGCTTTACGTATATAGCTGTATAAATATTTTAAAAAATTTTCATACAAAAAATGCATTATATTAGTATGATATATAAGTTAAATTGGAACACTTAAAGTGTTTTCTAGTTATGCTTTGTTTTCATCCAAAAATAGTCATAGACATTACACACATTCTCCCGTACAAAATATGTATTGCAGACTTTTGTTCTAAACTCAGATATTGAGCTGATATTTGGTATGTGAGTCAACCATACAGATCAAGTTCATATATCATTCTTGACTAATAATTTTTTATGAAATTATGGCCCCTGGACTTAGAAAGTTTCTATATAAAAAAAACACTTGCAGATATTGAGCTGCTATTTGGTATGTGAGTCGGCCATTATGAGTTACTTACAAATCAAATTTGAATGATGTTCTGGTTCAACAATTTTTTTACAAAATTATGGCCCTGGACTTAGAAAATTGTAATTGCTGGTAGTGGACTTGCCTGGGCACTACTACCCACATTTGTTATATCAAATTTTGAGCAATAATTACCTTTACATTTCAAAAACAAACAACATACAATGTCATCTTCAATTAATTGAAAAACAAACCATAAATCATCAGAAACAAATAATAAATAAGAAGTCATTCTGAGTTTTTATTCACAAAATTACATTGTTTATTATACATGTACCTCCTCTCAACAAGAGTCATTGGTATTTAGTAATCCCAATATCCGTCAAAATTTGTAGGATAGTTTAAAATGCGTGCATCCGATTTCAGTTAAACTATAGGATATTGCTAAATATCATGTGAGTATGAAGCTTATTGATGCTGTAGGAATTTCATCAAAGGTCAAGTCTCAATTGACGAAAAGTATTTGAAGTTTTTACAAGAAAGATGTTTCTGGACAATACCTGAAAAAATTTGCATTGAATTTAAATAAAATTGGAATACAGTTTTTATCAGTTGGATCAGAAGCCTATCAATTTTGGGGGAATTCTGCCAAATTTCAAGGTCACATTTATCAAAGGACATTAGTGTTTATTTACTGTAAAAAGACATTTCTGTATGATTACTCAAAAAGACAAATTATAATGACATCATCTCATTTTTAACCAGGTAACCAGTCCAAACAAAAATTCTGTTTGGTGCCTTAATAAAAAAAAGTTGGTTATATCCAACTTTCTTTCAAATTAAATTTTAATTCATGGTATCATAAACTTTAGATTTTTTTCAGTTCCTATTATTGTGGCCATTAACAAGATAGATCTTGCTGGTGCTGACATTGTGAGTATTTGTTCTCTTATTACAATAACTGTTAACTGGAGTATAGGTAGTGAGGGGTTAAATATCGACTGATGAGTCGATCACCTGTCATCTGACCTTGACCTCAATTTTGCAGTCCAGTGGCTGCATTAAAGTTATTAGATTAAGTCAGTTCCTCAGTCACCATGCATAGTAGGATGAAAATGTTTGGTTTATAGGTTGCTGATGAAAGGTACATGACAGTTTGTCACCTGACCTTGACCTAAATTTGACAGTCCAGTGACTACATTAAAGTTTTTGAATTGGGTCAGTGTCTTTGTAACCATGCATCATATATTATATGATGACAGTATAATACTATTTGCATGTTGCTTATAAAGTATATTGCTTGCTGGACATTAAACAATAATCAATTAATCAATTAATCTCATAAAGTATTTATGACAAGGATTGTCAGTTTTCCTGTCACAGGCGGGTTTTCTCCAGGTACTCTGGCTTCTTCACCTATTAAAAATTGGACGTCATGAAATAGCTAAAACAATTGCTGAAAGTGGCATTCAACATCAAACAAACAAACCAACAAACATAAAGTAACTATAATTTCACTACTAATGCTGAATGCAAGTGAGACATTTTTCTGTGCCCATACTTGTTTTAATGTACATGTATGAGCAGAAATTGTATATGCTGAACAAACTGAAAGTATTGCTCAAATACATGCATTTTATGAAATAGATAATGTTTACTTGTAATTAAAATTCTTCGATATTTAGGAAAGAACAGAGAAAATGTTATTACAACACAGTATTGTAACTGAAAGCCAGGGAGGCGATGTTCAGTGTATTCCTATTTCAGCTTTAAAGGTAAACAATTTAAGAAATAACTTGATGACTGCATGTAAAGACAGTTCCACAGTCAACCCATATTTATGAACCCATTCATTCTGCATGTTCTGTTTTCGGTCAATGTTTAATTCTTTCCACAGGCACAGCCAATCCATATTTATGAACCCATTCTGCATGTTCTGTTCTCGGTCAATGTTTAATTCTTTCCACAATCAATCCATATTTATGAACCAATTCTGCATGTTCTGTTCTCGGTCAATGTTTAATTCTTTCCACAGTCAATCCATATTTATGAACCCTTTCTGCATGTTCTGTTCTCGGTCAATTTTTAATTCTTTCCACAGTCAATCCATATTTATGAACCCTTTCTGCATGTTCTGTTCTCGGTCAATGTTTAATTCTTTCCACAGTCAATCCATATTTATGAACCAATTCTGCATGTTCTGTTCTCGGTCAATGTTTAATTCTTTCCACAGTCAATCCATATTTATGAACCCATTCTGCATGTTCTGTTCTCGGTCAATGTTTAATTCTTTCCACAGTCAATCCATATTTATGAACCCATTCTGCATGTTCTGTTCTCGGTCAATGTTTAATTCTTTCCACAGTCAATCCATATTTATGAACCCTTTCTGCATGTTCTGTTCTCTGTCAAAGTTTAATTCTTTGTCAGTCCAAAGATTTAGGCCAAATCCTTTATCTTCCTTTAATGTGCCATTTGTCATATTGACTTCCTGTTGTTATTTAATTTTATGCTGTTAAACTTGTTCTAAAAATAGCCATGGTTACTGATGTCACATAATGTCCATTAAAGAATATAAGATATCCAATACAGGTACTTTCTAATTTCCACTATAAGTGAGCAGTTTCTTGACCAAAAACTAAACTTGAAAAATCCTTTAATCCCACTTAAATAGTTAACCCAATAATAAAGTGACATAATGGCAGCCCTCAAAGCACCTTTTAATATCAGGTAGCTTTCTGGCTACCAACCTCAAAAATTTACTAGCCAAGTCAAAATTTTGGTAGCCAGCAAAAATATTTTGGTAGCCAAAAGGAAAATGTTATAAGCATGTGATAACCATTTAAATTTTTTTGTGTTTTCTGTATATACTTATTTGGCCGTTTTAAAAACCCTGTTAACAAGGATTGTTTACTTGCCATGTTCGCGGAATATTTGGGGTTTCTTTTTAAAAAGGGAGTGAAATGACAGTTTGGACGAACAAGAAAAAAATCCGATTTGCATTAAAATCACGCTACTTTCAAACGCTTAAGTGACAAATAACTAAATTCTAGAAGAAAGTCCGTTTGCAAACAATTTTTTTCCGGATTTTCCTGTCGCCACTAACAAAAATTGGAAGTCGCCTTATTACTGATTTTTAGACGCCAAAACGTCAATTTAGTCGCCCAGGCGACCATTTTACTAGACTAAATTGAGGGCTTAATGGGATACTTTATACAAGAGTTGTGGGGAGCGGGGGTAGCTCTTATATGATTTAATTGACAATGGCCTTTTAATTATTTGCGTATTGGGGAAACTATTAACATTTTTCGCTCTGACTCTGGCACCAAGTTTCGTTGAGTAATGAGAGACCCCTCAAAACGAGCGAAATCATTTCACTAATATCACATTAAATTTACGGGGTGTCAGGTCAGATAAAATTTTTTCGCAAATTTAGAAACCCCGAAGGGTACTCAAGGAAACTCACAAACACCCATAAAATAGTCCAGAAATGGGCTTTGCACAATCAGCTGAAAAACAACCAATACATTTAACAAATTATATAAATAAATTTATTTATCAATTCTGTATGAAACTGCTTTTTAAATGCAGCTCTAATATCTAAATTCCATTGAGTAATAATTCCACTGTCCATGCTACAGCTCGACGCAGCCAAATATCAGAATAAGAACTAATTTTGTCTATCTCAGTCAAAGGTTATTTACAGAGCTGTTGTCAATTAACATCCTTAACAATTAGTCAGAAGACTAATTATTTGATTTGTTTGTGAATTATTTGCTTTAAAGCAATGCATTATGAGGATGTAGAACTCATGGATTCAAGCAAGTAAAGTGATGGACATAAATTGTTAGATATATATTCAAGGGCATATGCAACTGACACTATTAAGTTATTTTTTGTAGATGTTGACAGTCCAATCCATTTAAATCTGTATTGATTAAGATAAAGGTCTATATTATTATCATGCAAGTTTTCTATTAATTTTAGAAAATAAATTTAGAACAACTTCAAGAGGCTATTATCACACAGGCAGAAATTATGGAGATCAGTGGTGATCCGACTGGTTTAGTTGAAGGACGTGTTGTAGAGAGTAAAACAGACAAAGGAAAGGGGTCAGTAGATAAATACACTTTTCATACATGTACACTTTTATAGCTGTATGGAAATAACATAGCTGAAATATATTGCCAGGAAAACAAAACTGAGAATTTAACAATGATGTAATTAAACACACAAATTTAGAATTTAAAATGTTGCTGAATATTTCACACAAATGCCCACTACACATGTATATTAGCAACCAGCATGATATTTTTTTGACAGTATTATTTTATTTGTAGATTTTTGATGTTTGATTTGAATGTGGGCCTCATTCTATATCATTCCTGAGTATGGGGCCTCAGTGGCCTAGTGTTTAAGGTAGTTCGTCTACTATTGATCACTTGGTCTGTTTGCAGGTTTGAGTCTCACAGCAGGCACGGTGTTCTCATCTCCAATCTTAATTGACAGGGATTGCCAGTTTTCCTACCCAAGGTCCAGGGTTCACTGCGGGTACTCCGGCTAACTCCACCAATAAAAACTGGACGCTTGAAATAGCTGGACAATTGTTGAAAGTGGTTTTAAACATCATTCAAACAAACAAACATTCCTGAGTATTTTTCAGGCTACATACATGTTGTTTATTCAACTTTATATGATATTTCTTCAAAATTTAGGTTGCACATGTATTTATGCAAATAATAAACAGTTTATGAAATATTAAATTATAAATTTATTTCTCCATTACAAAATAAATGGAATATTTTTTACTATTTTAAGAAGATACCTTCAATTTTATTTGCATAGAATGTGCATGTAGTAATCCAGTCTAATATTTGAATGTAATACTGCTCCAGGATTCTTAAAGTATTTCCAGCTTAAATTATTTGTTTGTTTGTGTGTTAAATTCTTAGATTTCATCAATTTGTTTCATGTTCACATCAATGTTAATTTGTTATTATTACATGTTAATTAAAAATAAACATGTTTTAAGATCTAACAAAACAGTACTGTTTTGAGGAAGTTGTATAAGATAAAGCAGTTTTTTAATGCATATTTCAGGGCAATAGACTAGAACATTTTGCTCACAGTGTCAGAAATCCCCAAGTGTTCTATTGCCCTCTGGCTATAGAACATTTGGGTTTAATGTTTCTCACACCAAGAGAAAAATGTTCTAGTCTATTGCCCTTATATGAGTAACTGTATATTCTACTGGAGAGGGCATTACCATGACATGACATGCCCACTGGCCTTATCACAGAATTATAATGCCCTGAATTCAAGTTATTTGGAAAAAAGATGTTTTCTTTTTCCAGAATTCATATAATAATCTTTTTGCATACATAAATAAAAAGTCTTGTTTACATGTTAACACTTTGGAATCATTGGATATTGCTTGTGATGATTTAAAATCAGCAGACGTCAACAACAAATATATACATGTATGTGTTTGGCAAAAAACCCCTAAATATCAGTAAAAACATTTATGCACTATTGAAGCAAATAAAGCATCTTAAAAATTTTCTTGAATGTGTTTTTGTAGAGAGCAGGCTTTGCAGGAATCTCATGCAAGAATATTCTTGTATTGAAGTCAGCAGTCTGGATTTCTTATTTTGTGAACACATTAATATCTGAAATTTCATTGTATTTATTTAGTTCAAACAGTTATTTCATTTTCAGGAAAGTAGCAACAGTTGTTATACAAAGAGGAACACTAAAAATAGGAGACTTATTAATAGCAGGATCTGGGTGGGCAAAAGTAAGTAAAATCTAGGATACTAAACTGGACAACAATAGCTTTCAAGTCACTTTGTCAGAAGACTTGACATAAGTTTGTTTGTTTAAATGGTTTTCATCATCCGCTTTCAACAATTTTTCAGCTATATCGTGGCAGTTTATATTGGGAGAGGAAGCTGAAGTAGTCTGAGAAATCTCTGACCATGGGTAAGAAAACTGGCCATCCTTTTCAGTTAAGACTGGAGTCGAGCAAACCCTGCCCACAGTGAGACTTAAACCCGAAACAGGCACATGATCAATAGTAGACTAACTACCTTACCTCTCGTCTACTGATGCCCACCAAAGCGTCAATAGTTGGTACTAGTATAGCTTATGAGTTTGTTAGCCAGGCACACCGAGGCCCACTAAGGCATGGATTGTTGGGGTACCAGTATAGCTTATGAGTTTGTTAGCCAGGCACACTGAGGCCCACTAAGGCATGGATTGTTGGGGTACCATTATAGCTTATGAGTTTGTCAGCCAGACACACTGAGGCCCCCTAAAGCATCTATTGTTGGTACCAGTATAGCTTATGAGTTTGTCAGCCAGACCCACTGAGGCCCACTAAGGCATGGATTGTTGGGGTACCAGTATAGCTTATCAGTTTGTCAGCCAGACAGTGAGACACACTGAGGCCCCCTAAAACATCTATTGTTGGTACCAGTATAGCTTATGAGTTTGTCAGCCAGACCCACCGAGGCCCACTAAGGCATGGATTGTTGGGGTACCAGTATAGCTTATGAGTTTGTCAGCCAGACACACTGATGCCCCCTAAAGCATCTATTGTTGGTACCAGTATAGCTTATGAGTTTGTCAGCTAGACACACTGAGGCCCCCTAAAGCATCTATTGTTGGTACCAGTATAGCTTATGAGTTTGTCAGCCAGACACACTGAGGCCCCCTAAATCATCTATTGTTGGTACCAGTATAGCTTATAAGTTTGTCAGCTAGACCCACTGAGGCCCCTAAAGCATCTATTGTTGGTACCAGTATAGCTTATGAGTTTGTCAGCCTGGCACACTGAGGCCCACTAAGGCATCTATTGCTGGAGTACCAGTTTAGCTTATGAGCTGGTCAGCCTGGCACATGATACATCATGTCTTATACACAGCCTATTAGGACTACCCTTTTGTGTGCTAAAAATGTTGCCTTGTGAAGTGGCAGTTTCTGGTGAGAGGTGCATTTTACCATAGATAAGAAGCACTATACAAATGTTACGGGAAAGTAGGGTCCATGTAAGAAGAACTTTATGTAATAGTTATTAAAATCATTCTAATTTAGTTAAAACTTTACACCCTATGTTTTAAAATGGTACTTCTTGACTGGGTGAAATATTTTTATGAAAGAGTAATTTTTTGACAGATATCAAAGTCTATTATAATTTAGGATTTACTATGAAAACAAAATTTTTGTTGTGTTCAATGTGTAATCCGTATAGCACATAATATTAAATGTAGAAAATCAAACTTTTGTTATCCCTCGATGAAGAAAATATTTTTTGTAGTATATAAGAATAAATAAATTTAAACATAAGAATAAACTCAACAATTTAATTTGTGTAATGTTACAAAGATTGGATGACCTGTAAGTGTTCTGCAGAGTACTATATTATGTCACAGGATTTTTTCTTCATTTTATGATTGAAAATATTTTTCTAATCAATCAAAAGCCAGTATTCTCGAACAATTTATGTATTGACTGTTATATTAGATCAAATTCCATTATTTTGATAGGTGCGTGGAATATTTTCTGACAATGGGACATCTATAAAAACCGGAACATTATCAGCTCCCATTGAAATAACTGGTTGGAAAGAATTACCATCAGCTGGGGACCAAGTTTTACAAGCTAAAAATGAGGTTTGTCAGATAAGAATTTAAACCTGATTGCTGTAAAATAGATAAAATATAGGTTTGCATGTGTAAAAGCTGATACCTACAACAGTGAAGTTTGTCTGATTACAAGTTAAATTCAGGGAGAATTTATGTGTTGCATAACAAATTTAGTTTGTTTTTGTTATACCCAAGTTGACAAGAGTTGGGGGAATGTATACCACAGTTGACAAGAGTTGGGGAATGTATAGGGATCTCCATATCTGTCTGTTTGACCGTTAGTCCGTCCAAATTCAGTTCTGGATGATAATTACAAAAGCTTCAATTAAATGTTGTTTGTTGTTATTGTTAGTCATCAGTATTTCTGTTTTTAACACTAATTGACAAATATGTAAACAAAAACTATTTCTAAATTGGAATTTTTTAGCTCACCTGACCCGATGGGTCATGTGAGCTATTGCCATCACTTGTCGTCCGTCGTCGTCGTCGTCGTTAACTTTTCTTCAAAAATCTTCTCCTTCAAAACCACTGAAGGGATTGCTTTGAAACTTTGCACACATCATCAGTAAAATGTCCTCTACCAAGTTTGCACAAATCATGGCCTCAGACCAACCAACATGGCTGCCATGGCTAAAAATAGAACAGGGGGGTCAAAAACAGTTTTTTGCTTATAGTTCAAAAAGTATAACAGATACAGGAAAACCAAAGAGACTTTCCTTCTTCAGAATCTAAAGCTCTACAAAACACTTCATTGGGTCAAAGTTGTATGATGACTCCTTGTAGGAGTTATTGCCCTTTAATTGTCAAAATTGATGATTTTTACCATTTTTGCCTCAAAATCTTGAAAATTATTATAACTAGAGAAAACGTTAGCATTGCTTAATTGTTCTGCTCTATGAGGGCTACAAAAATGACTAAGGGTCAAGATTGTCTGATTAACCGTTTAAGAGTTATTCTCCTTGAACTGTTTTTTTTTTATCGGTTTTAATTGATTTTTTAAAATCTTCTCTGAAACAACTGAAAGTACTGCTTTGAAACTTTGTACACATCATCCATCAAATGTCCTCAACCAAGTTTGCACCAACCATGGCTGCAGATTAACCAACATGGCCACCATGGCTAAAAATAGGATGGAAGGGGGGGGGGGGTAAAATACAGTTTTTGGCTTATATTTAAAAAAGTGTAACAGATACAGAAAAACTGAAGAGACATGCCTTCATCTGCATCAAAAGCTCTATGAAACACTCAATTGGGTTGAAGTTGTATGAGGACTCCTTATAGGAGTAATTGCCCTTTAATTGTCGAAATTGATTATTTTTGACATTTTTGCGTCAAAATCTTGAAAATTATTAGAACTAGAGAAAAAGTTAGCATTGCTTAATTGTTCTGCTCTATGAGGGCTACAAAAAATGACTTTTGGGTCAAGATTGTCTGATGAACCGTTTAGGAATTATTCTCCTTGAAAATTTTTTAAAACAATTTTACAAGATTTTAATAAATCTTCTCCTCTTTAACCAATGAAAGGACTGCTTTGTAACATTGCACACATCATCTTTAGACGTCCTCTACCAAAATGACTACCTACATAGCTACTGTGGCTTAAAATAGAAAAAATGAAAAAAGGGGCGCGGGGGGGGGGGGGGGGGGGGGGTGTCGAGAGTTTTCGACTGATGGTTAAAAAAGTATAATAGGTACAGCAAATTTTAAGAAGCATCAAAAGCTCCTCCTAATAGGAGTTATTTCCCTTAAAAGTTCAAAATTAATGATTTTTGCAGAAGTGTTGGGCAATTCCTTATAGCAAAGAAAAGCTGGATAAAAAAGGGTTGTTTGGTTTCAGGTTCAGGTGAGCGATACAGGCTCCTGGGAGCCTCTAGTTTAAAGACCAGGTTGTCTCCCTTATATCAAAATGCTTTTTCTATACAAGTGTTAGCTCATCCAGTGTTCTTCCCATATAGGAGTTATTGTATACCATATGCAGTACTGCCCACACTTGTTTATTTGTCTGTTATGTCATTAAATTTCATTAGCGAAATGCTTCTTTTTGTGTGAGGAATGTCATTATTTTGTTGTTTACATAAATAAAGATTTACCAAGACATAGCAATTTGTATAGTTTTCTTTTTTTTTACATGGTTATAGGAAGAATTAAAAGCTGCCCTAGAGTGGAGGAAAGGTTTAGCTCTAAAAGCAAAAATGCATGATGATCAAAAGATAATTGATGAAAAAAGGGAACAGCATGATTCACTGTATAAGAAAAACAATATTATAATGTGGTCTATAGGACACAACAAATTTAATCAACTGTCTTGGAGTAAAGGAGTATTTGAAAGACCAAAGGAAGTAGAGATTGAACATGAGGGACCTTCATTAAATATTATTTTGAAAGGTAAAGATGTCATGTCATGCTATTACTTTCATTAAATATAATTTCAGAAAGTATAAACAAGATGCTATTATTATACTAAGAAGGGGGGAAGGGTATACTGTTTTACCCTTGTACATTAATTCGTCTGTTAGTTCTTCCGTCCTTAACATAAATTGCTGTAGCAGTTTCCTAAGCAACTATTGGATGCAGAAGCCTGATATTTTGCATATTGCTTTATCCTATAGTAGCAAGTGGTGTACAGCAATTTTATGCTCCTTGGTCATCTACGTCCTGTTTAGCCAATACGTTTTGTGAAAGCAGGGGTATTCCTAGTGAGCATTAGATCATAGATCTACCTTGTATAATTCCAATATTCATTGTTATGACATTTTTGGTTGACCGTTCCAGTATATTTTTTAGTGTATGAAAACATGTTGCAATAAAATAGTGCATTTATTGAAATAAACTAAAGGCTTATTGAAATACTTGTTTTAAACGCTTTTATCAGGGTTCCCACATGACCTTAAAAACTGGAAAAGACCGGGAAATATGTTTATTCTTTTCCTGATCAGGAAAGTCAGGTAACCGTGAGTAAAGTCTCAAAATACTACAGTAGATTCCTTTTACTTGTGTAACCAATTTGACCTATAAAATTATCAAATAAACAGAAATATGCAACTAAATGAAATGATCATTTCCAACATAAAATATTGAGTTTTCACTTAAATTGTCAAATTAAAAGGTACGTATGAGTAATTTAAACAATTCAGGTGACACTTTTCTGCTACAGAAACAAAAAAAAATACAACATAAAAAAGTAAAAACAATCTAGTGCAAGACACTTTTCTGACCCTGCTGGGAAAATGTAAGTTTTTACCAAGTTTGAAGTCCATTTTTGAACAATTTTATGCAATTAAAAGGAATATTTCATTTCCTCAGTATTTACCTGAAGTAGAAATTTTGTACATGGAGAGTATAGGAATTTAAGTTACTGAACTTAACTGATTGTTATGGATGTTTAGAAAAATTATGTCAATTAATTACCTATACTTTTAGTTATATTCCTCAATTATAAATTTTCAGCTTGGGTAGTTATTTGTTTTTATTTGATAAGATAAGCAGATAATTTGAATGTTTATGGACAATTATATTAGTTTAGAAAATATATGTAAATTTATTAAATAAATGAAGACGTAAACCTACAGCTATTCATGTATTCTTCTTGTAGATCGTTCTTAAATGGTCAGATAAAAGGGGATTGGCAAACGAGTACTAAATTGTAGAGACAGTATTACACACACATAGGGTATTGACATAAGATTTCTTTTGGTAATTTCAGAGGGTTTTCAGACTAAGATTTCCTGTTATTTCAGCTGAAGATTAGTCAGTAAAGGTTATAATAAACCAACAGGGGGGTTTTCCAAACTAAGATTTCCTGTTTTTTCAGCTGATGACGAGTCAGTAAAGGCTATATTAAACCAACAGAGGGTTTCCAAACTAAGATTTCCTGTTATTTCAGCTGATGACGAGTCAGTAAAGGCTATATTAAACCAACAGAGGGTTTTCCAAACTTATGTTTCCTGTTATTTCAGCTGATGATGAGTCAGTAAAGGCTATATTAAACAAACAGAGGGTTTTCCAAACTAAGATTTCCTGTTATTTCAGCTGATGATGAGTCAGTAAAGGCTATATTAAACCAACAGAGGGTTTTCCAAACTAATATTTCCTGTTATTTCAGCTGATGACGAGTCAGTAAAGGCTATATTAAACCAACAGAGGGTATTCCAAACTAAGATTCTCTGTTATTTCAGCTGATGATGAGTCAGTAAAGGCTATATTAAACCAACAGAGGGTTTTCCAAACTTATGTTTCCTGTTATTTCAGCTGATGATGAGTCAGTAAAGGCTATATTAAACAAACAGAGGGTTTTCCAAACTAAGATTTCCTGTTATTTCAGCTGATGATGAGTCAGTAAAGGCTATATTAAACCAACAGAGGGTTTTCCAAACTAATATTTCCTGTTATTTCAGCTGATGATGAGTCAGTAAAGGCTATATTAAACCAACAGAGGGTTTTCCAAACTAATATTTCCTGTTATTTCAGCTGATGACGAGTCAGTAAAGGCTATATTAAACCAACAGAGGGTATTCCAAACTAAGATTCTCTGTTATTTCAGCTGATGACGAGTCAGTAAAGGCTATATTAAACCAACAGAGGGTTTTCCAAACTTATGTTTCCTGTTATTTCAGCTGATGATGAGTCAGTAAAGGCTATATTAAACAAACAGAGGGTTTTCCAAACTAAGATTTCCTGTTATTTCAGCTGATGATGAGTCAGTAAAGGCTATATTAAACCAACAGAGGGTTTTCCAAACTAATATTTCCTGTTATTTCAGCTGATGACGAGTCAGTAAAGGCTATATTAAACCAACAGAGGGTATTCCAAACTAAGATTCTCTGTTATTTCAGCTGATGATGAGTCAGTAAAGGCTATATTAAACAAACAGAGGGTTTTCCAAACTAAGATTTCCTGTTATTTCAGCTGATGACGAGTCAGTAAAGGCTATATTAAACCAACAGAGGGTTTTCCAAACTAATATTTCCTGTTATTTCAGCTGATGACGAGTCAGTAAAGGCTATATTAAACCAACAGAGGGTATTCCAAACTAAGATTCTCTGTTATTTCAGCTGATGATGAGTCAGTAAAGGCTATATTAAACCAAAAGAGGGTTTTCCAAACTCAGTTTTCCTATTATTTCAGCTGATGATGAGTCAGTAAAGGCTATATTAAACCAACAGAGGGTATTCCAAACTAAGATTTCCTGTTATTTCAGCTGATGACGAGTCAGTAAAGGCTATATTAAACCAACAAGAGGTATTCCAAACTAATATTACCTGTTGTAATTTCAGGTGATGTCAGTGGGTCATTAGAGGCTATTTTAAACTCGCTTGTTAACTACAACTCAAAGAAATGTCGACTTAATCTTATTCATCATTCCATAGGTGAAGTTACAGCAAGTGATGTTGAAATAGCTGAATCATTTGATGGTATAATAATCTTTAAGATTAGTTTTTATGTTTCTATAGAAAATTAGGAAGAAATAACATTCTTCTGATTGTAATTTTAAATATTCTTAAGCTTGCCTGAACACTGGATCAAATATCATGATCATATATTAACAAACAACTTCTCACACAAAACATTTTTCAACAATTCATATCCTGATAAGGTATTAATATATATTAACAGTCAAGGTTACTACCATTGGCAATGGTTTGTCAGACTTAAATTAGGGATTTTTACTTTCCTAATTGCTTTTGAGTACTTATATTATCAGGGTCCCAGCGAAAGGTAAGATGTGCCACAGTGATCTGTATATCTGGGTAATAGGTCTGCCACAGTGATCTGTCTGTCAGGGTAATAGGTGTGCCACAGTGAGCTATCTGTCAGGGTAATACACTGTAGGTGTGCCACAGTAATCTGTATATCTGGGTAATAGGTCTGCCACAGTGATTTGTATATCTGGGTAATAGGTGTGCCACAGTGAGCTGTCTGTCAGGGTAATACACTGTAGGTGTGCCACAGTGATCTGTATATCTGGGTAATAGGTCTGCCACAGTGATCTGTCTGTCAGGGTAATAGGTGTGCCACAGTGAGCTATCTGTCAGGGTAATACACTGGAGGTGTGCCACAGTGATCTGTATATCTGGGTAATAGGTATGCCACAGTGATCTGTCTGTCACGGTAATAGATGTGCCACAGTGATCTGTCTGTCAGGGTAATACACTGTAGGTGTGCCACAGTGATCTGTATATCTGGGTAATAGGTGTGCCACAGTGATTTGTATATCGAGGTAATAGGTGTGCCACAGTGATCTGTCTGTCAGAGTAATAGGTGTGTCACAATGATCCATATGTCAGGGTAATAGGTGTACCACAGTGATCTGTCTGTCAGAGTAATAGGTGTGCCACAGTGATCTGTCTGTCAGAGTAATAGGTGTGCCACAGTGATCTGTCTGTCAGAGTAATAGGTGTGTCACAATGATCCATATGTCAGGGTAATAGGTGTACCACAGTGATCTGTATATCTGGGTAATAGGTGTGCCACAGTGATCTGTCTGTCAGAGTAATAGGTGTGCCACAGTGATCCATATGTCAGGGTAATAGGTGTGTCACAATGCTCCATATGTCAGGGTAATAGGTGTACCACAGTGATCTGTATATCTGGGTAATAGGTGTGCCACAGTGACCCATCTGTCAGGGTAATAGGTGTGCCACAGTGATCTGTCTGTCAGGGTAATAGGTGTGCCACAGTGATCCATCTGTTAGGGTAATAGGTGTGTCACAATGATCCATCTGTCAGGGTAATAGGTGTGCCACAATGATCTTTATATCTGGGTAATAGGTGTGCCACAGTGATCCATCTGTCAGGGTAATAGGTGTGCCACAGTGATCTGTCTGTCAGGGTAATAGGTGTGCCACAGTGATCCATCTGTCAGGGTAATAGGTGTTCCACAATGATCCATCTGTCAGGGTAATAGGTCTGCCACAGTGATCCATTTGTCAGGGTAATAGGTGTGCCACAGTGATCCATCTGTCAGGGTAATAGGTGTGCCACAGTGATCCATCTGTCAGGGTTATACTTTCTATGTAATTTCATTATTTCAATAAAAATTCATGGCATTGAATATCCATAAAACTGAAATAAAATTCCTGTGTGGCACATAATGATGTGTACATATATATGATTTCTTATTAAAATAGTTGTGCACCATACAGGATTTTATATTTGCACATTTCTATAATGACTGCAGAAAAACTCCAAATATTTATGAGTGTGAAGTAAGAGAATTCCATGGGGAGGTCACATTTTTCAGCTGAAAAATTATGCTGATAGTACTGTAAAACCACATTAAAGAAACAAACAGAAATGATTTACACCATCATGAAATACTTGCAACCATTGATTGCATTTACTGCAATATGTGCGGTGTAATTTTCCATTAAGCCATTAACACAGTATTTTAAATTTAGTATACTATTATTTGTGTCATGTTTATAGCAATCTGTTAAGTAAAAACTTTGAATATTTCTTTTGTAGGTGAAATATTTGCATTTAATGTTCCAGTTCCTAGTACTGTGAAGGAAAAAGCACTTACTATGAATGTTCCTGTTCATGAGCATAATGTGATATATAAACTGTTTGATTCACTTCTTGAAAGTCTTAGAAAAAAATTACCAAAAATAGATGAAGATGAGCAAATAGGTATAAGTGTTTGTCATTATAGTAAACCCAGAGAGGTGTCTTGAGACCTCAGAAATAAATCATAGTCGGTAAATAATATGCTATCTGTTAGATATTTTTTCCATAGAACATTTAAATACTAAACAAAGTTAGATTAAAACATTTTCTGAATTTTCAGGAAAAAATATTGACCTCTAAACTTTGAAATATGGTATATCATGACCTCATTCAACTGATTAACATTTTTATGCCCCCGCGACGACATGTCGGGGGGCATTAAGTTTTACTCATGTCCGTCCGTCCGTCTGTCTGTCCGTCCGTCCGTCCGTCCGTCCGTCCGTCCGTCCGTCCGTCTGTACGTCCGTACGAATTTCCGTCAAGCTTTTCTCAGAAACCGTACATCAGAACAATTTGAAATTTGGCAGGGTTGTTCATTATCACAAGTTGTACGTCCTAAGCGACTTTTAGACCTGTCGGACAACTACTTCCTGTTTGCGACTGGGCCGATATGAAAATGTGTTAACACGAGTATGAAAATTTCCGTCAAGCTTTTCTCAGAAACCGTACATCAGAACAATTTGAAATTTGGCAGGGTGGTTCAGTATCACAAGTTGTACGTCCTAAGCGACTTTCAGACCTGTCGGACAACTACTTCCTGTTTGCGACTGGGCCGATATGAAAATGTGTTAACATGAGTATGAAAATTTCCGTCAAGCTTTTCTCAGAAACCGTACATCAGAACAATTTGAAATTTGGCAGGGTGTTTCAGTATCACAAGTTGTACGTCCTAAGCGACTTTCAGACCTGTCGGACAACTACTTCCTGTTTGCGACTGGGCCGATATGAAAATGTGTTAACATGAGTATGAAAATTTCCGTCAAGCTTTTCTCAGAAACCGTACATCAGAACAATTTGATATTTGGCAGGGTGGTTCAGTATCACAAGTTGTACGTCCTAAGCGACTTTCAGACCTGTCAGACAACTACTTCCTGTTTGCGACTGGGCCGATATGAAAATGTGTTAACATGAGTATGAAAATTTCCGTCAAGCTTTTCTCAGAAACCGTACATCAGAACAATTTGAAATTTGGCAGGGTGGTTCAGTATCACAAGTTGTACGTCCTAAGTGACTTTCAGACCTGTCGGACAACTACTTCCTGTTTGCGACTGGACCGATATGAAAATGTGTTAACATGAGTATGAAAATTTCCGTCAAGCTTTTCTCAGAAACCGTACATCAGAAAAATTTGAAATTTGGCAGGGTTGTTCAGTATCACAAGTTGTACGTCCTAAGCGACTTTCAGACCTGTCGGACAACTACTTCCTGTTTGTGACTGGGCCGATATGAAAATGTGTTAACATGAGTATGAAAATTTCCGTCAAGCTTTTCTCAGAAACCGTACATCAGCACAATTTGAAATTTGGCAGGGTGATTCAGTATCACAAGTTGTACGTCCTAAGCGACTTTCAGACCTTTTGGACAACTACTTCCTGTTTGGGACTTCATTTAGCGGGGGCATTCGTGTCCCATGGACACATTCTTCAATTTTTTTTTTTTAAATAACAAAAAATGTTTCCCAAGAGTTCATTAATATACTACAAGTCATCATGTTTCGGTGAGGGTTTTTGGCATGATAAATGAAAACTGCTTACAGCGCTTGGTCCAGTTTATGCTCCTTTTGTAGGTCAACAATTATTTCCTTGAGATATTCATCGTTTTCAAATGTGGTGTTTTTTTTTTTTCATTTGATAGGGTGATTTTCTATAGTAAATTTGAACTAAATAAGAATGGAAGTATAACCTAGGTACATAGGCATAGTATTATACATGGACAGGTTATCTTGACTGAATTTTTTCTACTGGATTTTTGTAATGGTAAAATATGGAATAATAAAAAATTGCAAACAATAAAATTCACAAGGTGCGACTTATAGTGTAGTATCTTACATTTTTGTCAAGGGCTTTATAATTACAGTAATAAATACACACATAGTTTTTAAAATTACATTGTATATTAGCATTGTTAGTTTTGAAATATCATTAGGGGGCCTCAGTGGTTGAGTGGTTAAGGTATTTAGACATCATCTTTTGATCACATGGTCTGTCAACACTGGGGTTGCAGGTTCAATTCTGACTGGGTGTATGGAGTACTCGACTCCATTCCTATTTGACAAGGATTGCCAGTTTTCCTACTGAAGATTGGGTTTTTTTCTGGTTACTCAGGCTTCCTCCCCCTTTAAAAACTGGACAAAGTGATACTACTAAAAAAATTCTGAAAGTGGCATTAAAAAACATTCAAACAAACAAACAAAGAAATACATATAATAATTAGGGCAACTAATCTGGACTGGTTCTCTTCTACTTGTATACTGGTCTTTGTTCATCAAATTTAGTACATTTGAATATATTTTTAGGTGAAGCTGAAGTATTAGCATTATTTAATATTAATGTCAATAAGAAAAAGGTTCCAGTTGCCGGCTGTCGCTGCAATCAAGGTTCTCTACAGCGGAAAGGCTTATTTAAAGTAATAAGAGATGATGAGGAGATTTATAGAGGTAATTAACTTAATGTTCTTTTTTTTTGTACAAATTGGCGCTGTTTTAGAGAGGCAGTTTAATGTGCATTACATGTTGTAATTAGTATATGGAAAAGACAAAAAAACTTGTGTTTGAATAACCTGATTTACACAATTTTTACCCCTGACTGTAAAGTTTCTATTAAGGATAAAATGCACTACAAAACTAAGGCAATTTCTGGAATGAATACATGATTTTCCTGACTACAACTAGTACCTTTAATACATTTTTCCAGTATAAGATGTAAGATGTAGAGCAATGTGCTGCTTGCTGTCAGGTGGTAAAAAGAAAAAACAAAACACAACACAACACAATTGCCATTAAACCTATGGACACTGTTTGGAGGCATTCTATTCAAATTGGGTACTGTGAAAATGGTTAATGATACCTAGTGCAAATTTCATTACTAATTAGAGTCAAACTTCATCAGCTCAAACTTGGATCGTTGCACACCAGGGAATTCTTGAACACCTATAAAAGTACAGAACTCAATATTAAAATGCTTTGATTTCGCAGACATCGATCAGCAGTCCCAAATGTGATAAACGATTGTAAAAACCATGAATAACTGGAACTAAAATTATTGACGGCTTGAGTCATTAATTGCTCGTAAAAGGTGTGAGGATCCAAATGCCAAACTTGATCTTTAATAATAATATCTTTACCACCTATCTGTCAGCAATTTGTATTTATTTATGACTTTTTCTGTAAATTTGTTGGATTTGTTTTAATTAATTTCAACATGTTTCCAATAATAACTATTTACACATCTTATCAATGAACTTAGCCATTGAATTTGTCATGAACTGATTCATTGAAATGCTTTGAAGTGAGCTAACCTGTTAAATATATAATATTACTGTCATGACTTGACATAAACACAAGATAAGGAAATGGCTAACAACCGTGAGAAGACAATGCTCTGCCGAGACTTTTTCCGGTTTTGTGCAGTCCTGATACTGTTTTTATTTCAAGTCAATACACTGATATTATGTTTATCCTGATATCTCTTGTACCATATCAACACACATCATACTATATACATATGTAATGAAGATTTTCAATGAACCTGGGGTATTGAAGGTGGGATCAAACAGAGGGTTTTTGGTCAATAACTTCAGTTTGGATTAACCAATCTTGATGAAACTTTGGATATAGCAAGCTTGCATGAAGACTTAGCTTTGGATTGGATTTGAGGCCAGTTGGATCAAGGCCAATGTTACTAATAATAGAAAAACAGTTTCCACTTAGTCTACTACTGAAATTAATTGTTAAATCATTGAAAAGTTGGTTTCGTGGCATGACCATGTTTCCTGAAAGGAAACGAGGAAATTTGGTGTGTATGTAGATTTAAGTGTTATGAATGGTGCACTATTCATGGCAATTTTCCACATGGCTTCTTTGAGAGGCATTTGTTTTGGCATCCAAGACAGTTATTACTAGTTTGTATTTATATTTAAATGATTTTATAAATTTGAAATTTATGGGTTCGAGTCTCACTGCAGGCAGAGTGTACTCGACTCGGGGTTTTCTCCCAGTACACTGGCTTCCTCCCCCCAATAAAAACTAGACACCATGATATAGCTGTAAAATTGCTGAAATTGTCGTTAAACACCATCAAATAAACAAGGAAATGAAAAGTCAAACAAAATATCTGGCCTGTACAACACATTGTTATTTTGAATATATTATTTGAGTGTGTTAAAATCAATTCAACAAAGTTGTGAATGTAGAATGGAAATACTCACATAGCATAATTAAAATTCTCACACACAATAGTTAGAGGCTTTTGATGTGTTTGCTGTTTTTGAATTTCATGCGATAATCAATTGAAGACTTCTGGGGTCCTGTTTACCAAGATTTTTCCCATGTCAACTCTTAGGTTACCAGAAAATTATATATAGTCACTGATTATATTTCAAAAACAAATTCACTGTCAATGATTTTAACTGCGTTATATTTATTGATCCATTGAATTGCCTGGTCAGGAACTGATCTATTGAATTGCTTTGTGATGCACTGACCCATTGAATTGCTTCGTCATGCACTGATCCATTGAATTGCTTTGTAGTGAATTAAATACATTACAATTTATTTATAGCTTCTTGATGACAATAAAAAACTTTTTTTTTTCTTTATAGGTACCTTGTCATCATTAAAGCATCTCAAAACTGAAGTTGATTCAATAAAAAAGGACACTGATTGTGGAATAAGTTTATCGGACACTAATATAGAATTCAAACTTGGAGATAAGATAATCTGTTTCAAAACTGTTAAAATATCACCTGATATTGATTGGGAACCAGAATTTTAATGATTTGTTTTATTTATTAAAAGAATATTTATTTATTCTTTGTACTGGGTTATTTGTTTAGTCTTCAAATTGCTCATTTTCTTAAAAAATATCCATATTGTGTATCAGTTTTTTATGCCAGATACCTTCTAGGACAGTGAGATTACAGTAAACATAATACAAGATGTCAATAAAGATTTTTTTTCTTTGGACCAGTGTGTCACATTTTATTTTTGTTCCTTTTAGCACACTGATATTACATGATAAACCACTGATTTAGATCAAACTGAGAGAGCCAAACAGTGCTTATTGTGTCTTACTGTACAGCAGCAGGAAGTACCTACTTTAGTTTTGTTTTCCTTTCATCTGACAGAACATTCTCAAGTATTCAGAACCATTCCAGTATCATTTAGTTTTATTCAAACTTCCTATGGGGGCCTCGGTGGCTGAGTGGCTATGGTAGTTAGTATACTATTGATCATTTGCCTCTCAACTTCCAAGTCTCACTGCAGGTGTGTTCGACCCCTTATTGACAAGGATTACAAGTTTTCTTACTAAAGGTCACGGTTTTCTTCTGGTATATGTACTACGGTTTTCTCCCCTAATAAAAACTGGATGCCACGATATAGCTGAAAAAGTGTTGTTGATGACCTTTAAACAGACAATCTGACTTCATAGTACACCATAATAGGCTTGTAACAATCTAGGATTTTCAATTGCCTATGATTGATGTGGCTAAATTAAAAAAGCAATATAAACCACGTGACCAAATAAACTTTACTAAATTGCTTCATATTTTTCCCCACATTTGATCCCATCGCAGAAACACATAGAACCCCCCCTTTCAAGAAAATGGGTATACTGTTTTACCCTTGTGCCTTCGTTCATTCATCTGTCTGTTGAAGTTTTATAAGCAACTGTAGAATGGAGAAGCCTGATATTTTTCATATTGCTTTATCCTATAGTACCATATGGTGTATAGCGATATTTATGCTCCATGGTCATCTACTTCTTGTTTACAGAATACTTTTTTGTGAAAGTGGGGGCATCACTAGTGAGCATTAGCTCACAGATTTACCTTGTCTAAATAACTTGGCTCTATCAAATTACTCACATGTATATTTTATGGAGTACTAGTATTTCAACTCGTTTATCATATGTTCGATCTCTTCTTATTATCTGTTAAAGATATATAATTGTTTTCGTCTATGATTGACCATTTATCGCTTTTCAGGTAAAAACCATACTCTACAATATATTTCATGTTGTAAGTGATAAAATGGCTAATTAAATATAAAAGAAAATATTTCATTTACAGTTTTTCGTATTTGTTTAATCCTTCAAGCTTTAAAATACAGTTTTTGTCTTGGTCTAATAAGGAGTAGAAAAGATGTACAAAATTGTATATTAATGCGCTCTTGACCTCGCTAGATAAGATTATAAAGAATTGATCACTTTAATTTTATTTCTTGGATTATATTTCATGATTTATAGGGTATGTTTTCCTATTTTGTTAATACATTCTTATCTTTACATTATAAAATGTATATATTTGTGTTTCTTTTATTAATTAGATAATTTGATAATAAAAAGGCATTTATAGATTTTGTTACGTTATATTATGTAATATACATGTTGGAAAGACTTGTTCAGTTCAATTTTATCATATATATTTTCTTTTGTTTGGATTATTTCACAATTGACAGAGCATGCTTCATACCTTATTTTTGCATTTGTATCTTTTACACAAAAATGTAGATGATTATAAATTTGACTTGATCGGTAATTTTCAATTTTATTTCTTGTGTTATGTCAGAATTTATAGAGAACTTAAGCCAGAGACATATAATTACATGTAATTATTTGTCTCTGCTTATGGTTTGTATTTTTATGCAGTTTCTAATCTTCATGTAGTAGAATGTGACTGTATTTGTTTGTATAGGAATTCATAAGATGATAATAATGCATTTTAAAATGTTGTAGTATTACGTAATGCATGAGGTTCCCCTTATGTATCATCATCAGCCCAACGATGAAGAAGTGTTTTTAACGCGCTTGTGGCCTATTATCCTTAAAGCCTTGAACGATAATTTTCAGTATTATTTCTGGATTATTTCATAAGTAATAGGCTAGAAAATGAACTCTTTAGTCAATCTTGAACATATACCTGGGTTGTGATAATTGACGATTTTGAAATCCCAAACTCTCGCACACGAGATTGGCCGACTACGAGGCATGTGTTCGTGTGGTTTGCGGGGGGGAGGGGAGGAGAGGTGGGGTAAGAGATATTTCTGTGATGTAATATTAGATGTGCCTTGTTTATTTGCTTATTGCTTATTTATGACACTGAACTTGAATGAAAGGTAAAAATGAAAGGCCATTTAGACTTACATAATAAGCTGCAAAAATGCTAATTTAGATTAATATGATTTTTATACGAAAATTAGATTTTACAGAGATATATAATTATATGTCTCTGGATTTTAAAAGAGTTATTTAAAAAAAAAAGATTTCTGAATCAGTGAAAAATGTCATAGACATTAGTAGGGATAATAATTTTTGTTATAATAAAAAAAGCTAAAAAAAAAAAGATGGATTTTTATTTCATTCAATGTTTAAAAATTTTGATGTAAAACTATTTTAAAGAAGCAAGTTATATTAAGATACTTATAGAATAGGATTAAGCATACCTATAGGATAGCTAAAAAAAAGATATGGATTTTTATTTCATTCAAGGTTTAAAAATTTTGATGTAAAACTATTTTAAAGAATTGGATTAAGCATACCTATCGGATAGTTTATGAAGTCCTTTAAACAAACAAAAATTTAACAAGCTATATGAAATTTTGAAAAATGTAATTTTAAATAGTTAAAATTATTGTAGAAGTTAATAATCTCATAAATTATTTTGCAAAAACAGTGACATATAAATTATGTGTCTCTGGGAAAAATAAGACTATTCTTCAATTTTTTTGGTTAATTTTAGTCTGAAAATATTATTAAGTTCTTAGCAACATTTTTGTACTTGACTTTTGACGTTTGAATATATTTAATTGCAAGTCTTTTGAAACAATTTTAATTTAATCAATAGTAATTGTAACTTGACGGTAATTTTCTTTGATCTTCCGAGGATGCCTGACGGAAGGACGCGATAACTTCCGATCTTACCCCCCCCTTTTTTCCCCACAGAACCACGTGACTATGTGATTTGGAAATGGTCAATGTATTGATATTGTACGGTAAACATTTGTCTTTCCAACACTTTTGTCAACAGTACTCTTCTCAAAGTTTAGATATTATAATCAAGATGATTATTTTTTGCCTTCCACAATCGTCTATATTTGTAACACCTATAACATATAAATGGAACATCTCTGGATATGGGTGCAACTCCTATCTTTTCTTGTTCAATATATTTTTACATAGGTTTTTCAAATATAAACATGGAAAAAAAGTTAAGAACCCCCGAATATTTTTGTTTCTCGTTAATTGTAAAAGTATAATTTTGATGCTTTTGGTCAATATTAATTCCTTAAGGTTTAATTAAAAGAATGTGAGCGTTCAGGTGTGAAATTTAAATCAAGTGCGGTTTTCTGTCCACGTGAAGCTTGCTCCCTTCATCACGTTCAAAGTGCACTATTTGTTCGTACAACATATCGGTATTTAAATGCCAAATTATCTAAAGTAAGCATGGCAAATCATCGGCTTGGTATGTCTTACAAGGCAATAGAACGCCAGCTTGGCTATTATTATACAGTCATTAGACGTTTGGTCAGAAAACACGCTGACACGCAAGATGTTAAAACCCGTTCTGGTCGAGATAGGAGCCTTGGTAGATTGGTCAGGCAAAATCCGTTTGCAGCAAGCACCTGTCTCGAGCAACAATGGTTACCTGGTCGTAATTTGTCAGCCAGAACAGTACGAAATCGTCCTAAAGCTGAAGGATTGATTGAAGTCATGGAGTCATTAAACCCCCTAATGCTTGCTTATCGCTGTTGGCCTGGTGCAGAGCAAGACAAAATTGGAACCTTAGAACCTGGCGACGAATACACTGGTCAGATGAGAGCCGATTTTTACTCCATTTAACTGATGGGCGAACTCGTGAGACATCAAAATACAGCTTACAAGAAAGATTGTTCCAATAGTGCCTTTTGGTGGGGGCTCAGTTATGGTGTGGCGCTGTATATCACATGATTGCAAACTTGATCTGGTAACAATCAAGGGCAACCTGAATGGCAAAAATTACACCATGGAAATGCTTACCCCTGTAGTTGTGCCTCATATTGAAAACCACCCTTTAGAGTCAAGACCTGTTTTAATGGATGACGACGCTAGACCGCATCGTTGCAGCAGTCAGGGCATATCTGGAGAACGAAGCTGTGATCACTCTTCCGTGGCCTGCAAGAAGTCCAGACCTGAACCTAATAGAGCATCTATGGGATCAATTGGGTAGGCGATTACAAGCTCTGGAACCTGCTCCACAGAACTTGCAACATTTAGAAACTCGGTTACACCAAGAATGACGACAGTATGCGACGCAGGGTTGCAGCAGTCATTAATGCTAACGGCTAATTATCAACTTGGTGTTTAAGATTGACGTTTTCAAGTGTGATTGGACAATAAAATAACAGTTCGGAGCTTTCGGTGACAATACTTTTTTAAGACTACGCGAAAGAGCAAAGAACGTCCATGAAATGAGATGTAGATAAAATAATGATTTTTTTTATAAATAATATTTGTGCCCAACAATTCATATTTGTGTTTGCGCTACAAACTAAAAACGAATGGCTGTCCAATATTAGTCTAAAGGTGTTCGAATATGTAGGACTTGGGGTGCTTAACTTTTTTCCAGGTGTATATTATGGTTTGATTAAATAAGATCTTATACTAAAACTTTGGTACTTAGAACATTTAAGAAAATGCATCACATTCTCAAAATCTTCTAGAATTGGCATAGTTACGACCACATTGTATAAGACCAAAGTTCAAGCCAAATTAAGCATCTTTTAAAATATGAAAAGTTTCAGACTTGTCTATTAAAAGTTGGTTCAAAACTTTCTTGGAATCCTTCTCTTAATATATCAAGTCTGAAAAATTAGAAAAAATACTCTTACAATTACAAAATAGCAGGTGCAAAATTTCAATATATGTGCAACCCTTCTATGAAGCTTCAGAGATCTGTGTTGAAAACAGTATATAAGGAGTTGGTTGCACAAAATATTCTGTGTTGAAAACTGTATATGAGGAGTTGGTTGCACAAAATATATACTGTCTTCTGCAAATGTGCTGAAAATGAGTAAGTTCCCGAGTCTTGAAAATAAAGAAAACAATGCTCGAACGATTTCATAATAGCAGGCGCACAACTTCAATTCATTTTCAATATCTGTGAAGTTTCGGAGATCTGGGTTGAAACTTGTAGGAGTTGATTACACTAAATAGATACCGTCTTCTGTAAATGTTCTGAACAATGACTAGTTTCTTAAGTCTGGAAAGTTAGGACAAAAATCCTCCTACAATTCTGGCAACAATACTAGTAATGGCAGGTTCACAACTTCAATACATGTACAATCTTTCTGTGAAGTTTCAGGGATCTTGGTGAAACTTGTAGGAGTTGATTACATGGATCTAATAGATACAATATTTTCCAAGCCCGACCATGCTCTAACCCGGGTTTACACTTCGAGCAACCCGGTCAAAAATTGTAGGCTTCGTTATTTCTTTCAGAAAATCAAAGTCGTGCAAAATTTCTTTGTAAGTGCTTAGATTCTTTAAGTCCACACACCAATGATCTGGCATGAACTGGGGCCAAGATCGGCCCCTGGACACCATGCCGAATTGTGCGACGTTCTAACATGTAATCATGTCACCCTGTACATAGTTTATTTAGCAGTGAAACAGTTGTTTACACTGACCGTTCATACAACGTCTTTTATCTAAAGTAACAGTTCTGTGAGATTTATTTCTTTTTAATAGTACAATAATTGATGATGATCAAAGTTAATTCTTTCACAACACTCATTTATCCTTATTCACATTTATGCTTAAGCTAGCTTTCTCCGCATGTTCTGTAAGTTGATCATTTCATATAAATTTATATTTATGCTGCTGGGGTCTTCATTTTGTGTCGACAAAAAACAAAAAGCTGTACATATAGAAATGCTGGTTCGGAAAAATGTGTAATATTCGAAAGAATAAACTCACAATAAGGAAAAGTCATGCAATGAAATTAAGATTACACTCAATGCATTATCCCACAAAACGTGAAGTTAACTGACATTTTTATTCCTGACATTTAGTAAACTGGAATTGACATATCAGATTGGAGCCATTGTTCATCGTTCAAGTAGAAACCGAAAGATGTAACTTACTAAGTCCCTCCCAGCCAGCGGAAGTCTATGACACACATAACAATATAAGTGGTAGAAAATTCAATTTTGTTTTAACTTTTTTACATAAAATAAAAACGTTCATAAGGTAGGGCTTATTCGGATATATACATTGCTTGTGAAAAGGGGACAAAAACAAAAAAGAAATGTCTGCAACACCCGGTATTCTTATGCGGTCACCCATCCAAGTAACTAACAGGACGAGAACCGGTGTTTTCAGTGTGATATCGCCGTAGACATCAATGTCTTAACATTATAATGGTTTGGAAAGCCGGAAATAAACTTCCAGGTGGTCCCGTATTTTTTTCCTTATTTTCAACACGAAATAAAAAATATTTCATGCCAAGTAACACAAAAACTTGTAAAACTATACATTTAACATTGAACATAAATATTGGTTACAGCGAATACACAGAAAACATTAAATGCGTCTCGGTTTAGATGTCGAGTTCTACATTTTTGTGACGAAATAAATTTATTCGGTGTTGTATGAATAGTGAAAGACGGAAAGATTTTCGAGACAAATATCTAACGTACCAACCAAGCCCCACCCAGAGGCATCCCTATGACACAGGAGGAGAAAATTCAATTTCGTATTATTTTTTTACATAAAATAAATACGTTCATGAAGTAGGGGTAATCGGATATATACATTGCTAATGAAAAAGGGGACAAAAACAAAAAAGAAATGTCTACAACACCCGGTATTCCCAGGTGGTCACCCATCCAAATAACTAACCGGACGAGAAAATATCATTAGTTGTCAGTTAAGAAATTGTGCTAGTTAAATTATGATCTCTGGTGCCATCACTTGACTGACAACCCAAGATGCTTACACTGTGGAGATGCGATTTTAGGCATACACCGCTATTTTATCTCCGTCCCTCTCTCTACTGTTCACAGGGCAGCTCTGCAGAATGGCTTTCGCCAACTTGGTGTAGAATAAAGCATTCAAAATATTTTGTATGGTTACGATACTTTAACTCTGGCAAAGAATGAAATCCTTGTTTTGTCTGTGAATACATTTATTAAATATAGTAAGCGATTCTAGATTGTAATATATTGGCATGTAATATTGACCTTGAGCAAATCTTAACTCATAAATATTGGTTATTTTGTAATTAATATTCTTATATTAAACAATTATTAGGTATATATACATACATATTTATATATACGTCAAATGTTGATGTGAAATCTCCACAAGTCACATAGTATATAAAAATAAAAGTTGAAAAATCCACTGAAGTATCGATTTATTACACTTCTGGCATTATAGTAATACATTTTTAAATATATGCCTTTTTCTGAAATTAAGTTGATAGAAAATGCATTCACGTTCATGGATTTTTATTTTGGATATTCGTACATATTTATTTTGGACAGGAATCAATTATATAAATAAATATATATAGATTTATAACCATTGTCATAAATCTACAGAACAACTGATGATCGTTATCAACAACAATGCCAGAGGGCTTATAAAACCGACCCAGGGGTCCAATCAACAAAAAACCTTAATCTCCGAGGGAAAACCTTAATCTCCGAGGGAAAACCTTAATTTCCCGGTGACAACCTTAATTTTAAAAACCAACACTTAATTTTAACGGGATTCCTTAAAAAATTAAGGTTTTCCCTCGGAGATTAAGGTTTTCTACGGGAATTAAGGTTTTGGTGTTTGTAGTGATTGTTTTTGTTTGTTGGTTAGATTATTGGATATAGATGACTTTGGGTTGGTTTACGCCAATAACATCATGTTTAGTGTACAGCGTAAACCCACCAAAAGTCGTCTATATCCAATAATTTAACCAACATACAAAAACAATATTTTACAAGTAGTCAAATAATATTTGCAATTCACAATTTTTAGTCTCATCGCTTGTTGTTTGCAGATGCATATATAGCCAACATCATCAATAATATAATTTTGACATCAACATTAGGTCACATGCTGAAATACCAAGTTAGGTTATACCAAATGGACAATGTTGTTCAGCTGTAGAGTACTAGTATTTAAAGGAAATTAAAATATATTTTGAAATAAAAAAAGCTTTCTTGGCACTACCCGGTGTTTATTTTTTTTTAAATGCACAGTCTGGATCATCAGTACTTGGCGATCGCAATACTAGTATACCAGTATTGTGCACAATACTATCAATAAATTTTAAATGTGTTCCAGTATTGTAAAAATTCTATACCATACTGGTATACCATTATTGTACGTAATTAGCAATAACACAACAATCAAGCTTGATTAAATTTAATCACCAATAACAAGAGACATTTAATATGGCCATAAATAAGCAACTTACTGAGAAATTAAGAAATCTATTGTAATCAGTTAATTAGATAATCAGAAACTAACAAGAAAAGCACATAAATATCACCAGAAATGGATAGTCCATGTCCTTGCACCAGACCAGCAACTTGAAGAATGATAATCCAAAATAAGTATCAGTGGTATATCATCTTTATTCCCTGACTTCCTTAAGCAGATATCTTTTATAATAAGATTATCATACAGCAACACAAAAACTAAAAATGGTCTACTCAGGAATAAGATATGTGACATTACCAGATGTCAACATTTGCCCAGATATGACAGCAGTTCATATTCCATTGACAGTTATAACTTTTATATATATATATAAATTGAAAAACACTTTTGCAGCCTTTCAATACATTTTCATCTCTTTAATTAGATTACAAAACTGACAATACTGATAACACTAATAATTTTTAAAAAAACCCATAATAGTGGTATACAATATCATGAATACTGGAATACGTTTTTATCCCAGTATTGTGCATAATACTGATATACCAGAATTGGGCTCACCAATATAAACGGTCCCACAGTCTATATGAATAGTTCAGGCAGGTTAAAGGGAGCGAGTGGGCAGTGGGGGTATACTATAGCAGACCATTTTTCAAGTACTTGACATTTCCAAATTGTGGAAAATTTGCTTGATTGATAAGAAGTTTGATCTATGTCCAGCGAATAGTATTTCAGCAAATTCAGTAGAACAAGTTTACCAATCAACGGGAAAAAGGAGTTGTGACATAGGGAACACAATTTTGACTGCCACTGGAAAAGTACACAAATTATATAAGCTGTTCTTTCACTCATTCTGCATGTCTGTTAAATCAAATATCTGTATAGAATTTCATAAATTTGCCTTCTTGTTTGTC
The DNA here is from genome assembly GCA_944474755.1 of Limnoperna fortunei. Lineage (NCBI taxonomy): Eukaryota > Metazoa > Mollusca > Bivalvia > Mytilida > Modiolidae > Limnoperna > Limnoperna fortunei. The sequence continues at coordinate 47,240,981 of OX104113.1, forward strand.
AGAAATATGTTAATCATATTTTTGTGCCAAGTTTAATTATTGTTTTTTTATCTCTCATTAAAAAAAATTAAAATTACCCAAAATGTGAAAGTTCCCACAAGCCCCCACAATCACATATCGTTCCCGGGTAAATTTGTAAATAATGATAACAGTGAGACCATCCTATATGAATATGATATGTAAATTATATTTCAATATAGGCATAAAAAGCTTGCATCTAGAGAAGTAAGAGAAGGTGTTTCCTAAAGAACAGAGGATATATATTCCTGCACTAGTTAGTACTCCACAGTACCATCCTATAGAACCACAGACTTTGAAAGATAGTAGCCTGATATACATGTATTTTGATGTTGAAACAACAGGACTTGGCAAGGTATATTATTTAAGTTCTGAAGACTGTAGGCTGTAAAAGAGATATGGCATAAAAATTCTTGTTTGACATTTGTGAACGTTTCACATTTGTAAAATGAAATTTTATCTGCAGAAGCTTTATCACATTTTTGCACTTGAAGTCATGATTTTCATTGGAAAATCTCAACCTATTTAATTTTGACATACTAAATAGATTACATGGAACAAAGATGGAGGATGTGTTCAAGCATAAGAATATGCAACTGTTTGTCAATCAAATCATAAGAAAAAAAGGAATAGAATTTCAATAACCGTTTGACAACAATACTCAAATGTGGGAAAAATACACGAATATTGTCTCAATATCAGATCTATGAGTTAGATATATGCAGTAGACATAATTTAAGTTTTTGTAAAACAATGAATAAAAAAATATGTAACATAATGAAAAATGAATTGAAGAACCCTGAACTTAAAAAGTATGAAACTGTAATCATCGTCTCTATGATAAAACATGAGTAAAGGTCATCAGTACAGAAAATAAAATGGAATTTCTTTACATTCTACATGCAGTGAAAGCAAAAGAGCCTCATGATTTTGCCTTTTTGTAATATGGTAATTGGAGACTTCATATATATTAATTTTCTTTCAGGCAGATACTCGCACATCATACAGTTGTCAGTTGTCAATAGCAATAACACGACTTTCAATCGATACATCAAACCAAAAAGAAAAAAAATATCACCAAAGAAGTCACCAGCTTGAAGTTTAGAACTGTAAATGTACCAAAATGACAAGGAAGTTGAAAATGTTGGAATTTTTGATGCCCTAAAATGTGTTGTTGGCTTTAGAGAAAAATTATCCGATTGATACCTTCATGTCATCTGTGACTGAATTTATTGATACACTTCCACAATGTATTCCTAATCAGCCTTCATATTTTACAAAAATTTACAACTCATTATTTGAAGAAACAATACAGTGCTCATGATTCAATGGAAGATGTTTTGGTCTAATTACCATTATTTGAAAAATTATCACTCAGTTCGGCATTAAAATCTCAATTGTCAGGAACTACTGAATCAGTAAAGCAGAAAGTTAACAGAACCACTGTTTACAGTGCTGACACCTCTTACTGACAGCAGAGTTATTACTACAGTCGAACCTCGTTGTCTCGAACTTGGTTGACTCGATACCTCGGTTATGTCGATATAATTTTTAAGTCCCAGCATTTTTCCCATATCAACAATGCATTTCTTTCTCGGATGTGTCGATCTCGGTTGTTTCGATATTTCGCTTAACTCGATAGATTTTTGCAGTCCGGACAATATTAATTAATGTAATTTTAACCTCGTTGTCTCGAAATTAATTTTGCTCTCGATATCGATGTCAAAACTAACAATTTCATCTGTATTTTGTATTGTTACTTAATACGCGTCTGTTTATTTTAAACACCTGTCATAGAGCAAACACGATTTTTGATTGGCTATTACAATTTGAATTGGAAATTTAATAAAACGAATTGGTAATTCACGCGCAGTTATTAAGTTATTATTAAGGGTAATTGATGATCCGCTAATTACTGTCCGAATTATTTGTGATGTTTAATTAAAAATGATAATTATTGAAAATTTCTTTTGATCTGATCAATGATGTATGAGGTCGAGTTTCGTTTCTTTAAAGACATTCTGTTATTTTTGTTTGACGTGTGTTATCAATTACGTAAAAAACAATTTGTATTGTTTCATTACTTCTGTCGAACTGTAAGTTGATAAGTGTTTTCTTGAAATGTTTTTCAATAATTTCGTAATAAAGTTTATAAAATATGATTACACTATTTATTAATAATTGTCAATTTATGTGAATGGATAAAATACTTCATATATCGCACGCTACAAATACCGTGACAAAACAAGCGATGCCGATGTTCGAAACCAATATACATGAAATAAATACCGTTAGATTTTTTAAAAATCACATAATGAAAATGACGTCACACACTAAACTCGGTTTACTCGAACTTCGGATAACTCGATATATTTTGTACGGTCCTGCAAACTTCGACTTATCGAGGTTTGATTGTAACTGTATGGCGACTAAAATTGCAAACAATGGATTAGGTCTTTGTCACCATAAACTTGCCATAAGAGAGACAGGCAACAAGGAATAGAGAATCTTTCTACAGAGATATGTGTACAAACATCAAAAGCCAGTGTCACAAAGTAAACAAACATAATCCAGGCTTCAGTAGCCTATCTGGACGAATGAACTTCATAATTGTAGATTTAGTTTTATAAGCTTGTTTGTTTGACTGGTGTTTAATGCCACTTTCAGCAAGTTTTCAGCTATATCGTTGCATCCAGTTTTTATTGGTGGAGGAAGTACTAGTGAAAACCGCCACCTTGGGCATAGGAAAACTGGCAATCCTTGTCAATTAAATCCTCCAACCTCAGTGTTGACAGGCATTTGATAAATGGTATATGACTAACTACCATAACCACTCGGCACCAAAGCAGTTTAATTAGTTAACTTGACCTGAAACCCAAAGGCAAAAAATCCATTTCAAAGATAATGGACATGACTTGTTCTGAATAGATATAACAGTGAAAAGTACTGGAAAAATTTCCCGCCAAATTTTCCTTGATATAAACAATCACAATTTTTTCTAAAACCTTGGATATGATTTGAGATTAAGCAAATGTAGGATTTAGATATAGAGCAAATTAAATACATCTAAACAGTTTGTGGTCAATTTAAGCTTTCCTGATACATGTACATGTATATATTGTATATTTAGGTGGAAAAGTACACCATTTTTTTAAAATGATTGGTTCAGCATTCACTTGCTATAACTTTTTTTCTAAATCATGTACATATATTTTTTTCTGTTATAAAGTAGCTTATTACAAATGCTTTAATATTATAATAATAAAAAAGAAAGTTAATTATTACTAATATTAATATTAAATTTTTTTCCCTTGCGCATGTTTATAGTACAAATAGATCAAATTCCAACAATAATTTAATTAATTTTTTATGCATCTTTACCTGATATCAGTATCTTAGAATATACCAAAGTATGCTATGTTTGAAAGCCGTTGCCATGGAAACGAAGTCATGAACATACCAATTTTATTTTATTTTTCTTATAAGGAATATTGTCCCTTTGATTAGATACCATTTTTATATTACTTTAATTATTTTTTTGTCAGGTGCGTATCTCCTTAAGTAAACTATACAAATAAATCCATCAATCAAATAATCACAGTTCTATCAGAACGGTTTCATCTCTCTGAGATATTCATAGCTAAACTGATACAAGTGACAAGATGTTATGATTAGTCAAAGTTACTTAACGTCATAGAGTAATTGTTGAACGTCTTAATAAAGTAACGCCATAGAATAACTGCAGAAAGCATTAAATGCTAGAATGTGTTCTATTTAAAACAGGATTACATTTTGAAATATTTGGTAAAGTTATTTATACGTTATATAAATTTAGTAGAACAAATGTTATCAGATAATACGTTCCATAAAAAACACTAAGATACAGCCAACAAACAATTTGTAATAAAATGATTGTTTTATTACATCTACATCGCAAATGTCTTGCGGAAAAGGAATTCGATTTCCTAAAAATATTTGTTGCAAATGAAGTAATTTTTACGGACTACCGAAAATTCATAAGAGCAAAATAATTAATGTCAACAATCAAGTTATGAATGTGTAAAAGTATCGATTTGGATATGTTGAATCACATTTCAGAAACTATAAACGAAAATACATATATGGTTCATTTGATGTCGTTAATCTATATATAAATATTCCGCACGAATATGGTCTAAATGCCAACAAATATTGAATTGAAAAATTCCGAGAAGATATACCAAGTGACTTTATTATCGAGGGTTTATGATTTATATTAGAAAATAATTATTTCTACTTCAATGATCAAGCTTTTCGTCACAAATCCTGAACTGCCATGGGCACAAAGGTTGCCCCACTTATGCGAATTTAGTGATGGGTTTTCACGAATTAAAAATTTACGGCCAATCTATGTTTAAGTTCTGAGATGTGTTTCATGTATATTTGCTAGAAAATTGGAAACGATTTCTTAATGATTGCTCCATCCTATGGAAGGACAGTTTAGAAACCTTAACAGAATTCAAAGAATTAATAAACGGAATAAATGAAAACCTACAATTTACAATGGATCATAGCAACGACAGATTACCTTTCATAAAAATAACAACAAATTAGAAACTGATATATACTTCAAACTAACCGACTCAAAACATTAGCTATTTTCTTCTTGCCATCCGAGACACACCAGTATCAAAATACCGTATATAATTTAGCCAGGGGAATTTGTGCTATAGTGTCATCCACTGAAACCAGAAATTTACGACATAAGGAACTCATTGACGTTTTATTAGCTCTGAAATATCCGAAAAAGTCATAGAAAAAGGAATCAATAGAGCAACTAGATTGAGCACAGAGAAATTGCGAAAAGTTAGGAATAACACAGAACCGAAAACTATACCATATGTTTCAGCATACAATCCTCGTAATGCAGAAGTATTCGGACAGATATTAAACAACATTCCGATATTACAGAATGACGAACGAATGAACGCCGTCCAGCAGAAACATCCAATTACTAAAAGCAAAAGACAACGGAAGTCACTGAAAAAAATACTCACGAATGCCAAGCTAAGCACACAACAGATATTCCAAAGGTAACAAAAGGTTTTAATTATGGAGTGCGTGCATATCTTATTGAAGGATATGAATTTAAATTTAAAACTAGTGAAATTTTCAGAATAAAAAACAATTTCTCATGCTATTCGGAAAACCTTATATACGTAATAACATGCAAAGGATGTCGTGAGCATTATATTGGACATACAATTAACACACTGAGACAACGAATGACTGTAAATAGGCAACACATTATAGTACCTTACACAAGGATGATTTCACTAAGCGAACACATTTCAAATTGTGCCGGATCAACAATACCGAACACATTTTCCCGATATACCAATGTGCACCAAAAACACAAACGACCAACGTATAAATGAAGAAAAACTATTTATTTCAAAATATAATACTGTTTTAAATAGAACACATTCTAGTACTTAATGCGTTCTTCAGTTATTCTATGGCGTTACGTTACTAAGACGTTCAACAATTACTCTATGACGTTACGTAAATAAGACTTATAATAAAGATGAAACCGGTCGGATAGAACTGTGATTAATTGATTGATGGATTTATTTATAAAGCTTACTTAACGCCAGAAGTGTAATAAATCGACACTTCAGTGGATTTTCCAACTTATATTAGATATATATGAATAATACAAGTATAAGAAGATTATAATGATATATAATTTTGTGAATCTATTGGTAACGTTTTATACCAAAAATATGTAAAAATAATTAATATTATAAATTATAACCGTCCATTTAAAGATGATTTTAAAGGTTTAGGAAATTATCAATTGTGTAAACTCCAGCGACTCACTCGCAAACAAAATAAAATCCGAAGGACTTTATGTCAAGTTTGTGAGGGAGTCGCCGGAGTTTAAACCTTGATAATTTCCTTAAACACAGTGTTTAATCCTTATAATTCTGTGAATTAATCGTTGCGATTTTTAAAACAGCAAAAACAGTTACCGAAACCCATCTAGACCTCAAAACGTAACTAGGCCGGAAAGCGTAGGAATATGCAAAACATAGAAAAAAAAACAAAATGAAACACTAAATTGTATTTATATTATATTTTATTTGAAATCTAAATCAATTTAATTGGAAATCATTGCGGCAGAGAAAACATTGTCCACTCTCATGTATATTACTTCACATCCAGAGCATTTAATGCAATAAATTTGGTTAATTGATTTGCAGTTCATATTTGCACTTGCGTATATTTTAGTTGCATTTTGAGACAGTATATTTGTTCCGAGATCTGCGGGTCAAATTTGGCCTTAGTTAATAGCCGTTTCAAATGTTTTTAATTGTCTTTTGCTCTGAATGATTGTATTTTTGTTAATTAGATCTTTCAGTTTATGGCTTCGTGTTATGATGGGCAAACTGGAGCTTGGCATTTAGAAAACATTTAGATTTCCTGGATTGTAGGTAAAAACAAACGGTATTTGTGTATCACAGGTTTCAGGTTTACTTTGTCAAGAGCTTTTCCCTTTGTATTTCTTTAGCACGATCTATTCAGTTTCTAATTAATTTTCAGTGTATTTCTGTTTCCACAGTAATTCTTCTTATTCTTCTAATTCAAGAGTCTTTGATTTTTAGTTTCCGTTTTAGTATCGGTACTTTTGTAAAATATATCAGTTTTAACATATATCCATCTTTGATTAGCAACACAATTTCTAAGAATGGTAATTGTGTATGACTTGTTTCCTTCGTAAATTTAATGGATGTTTGTCAATTATTTAAAATGGTTGTGAATTTGTTTCATAATTCTTCCGATTGTGTCTATATTATGAGTTTTTGTTCAAGATAACCCATTACGAGGATGGCATATGTAGGGGCGAATTTTGTTCCCATTGCTGTATCTGAATGTAATTTTTTCCATCAAAAAAGGACATATTATTTTCCAATATATATTTATCGGAGTCTAATATAAATTCAATAGAGAACCGTTCTGAGATGATGTTTTTGTGTCTCTCTTCCCAATATTTTATGGCTTCTGTTCCTAAATCGTGCGTGATATTAGCATAGAAACTCTAAACGTCAAAGCTAACTAAAATAGAATTTTTTTTCAATTGGCTATGGTAGATGAAATAAAAAATCTTTGTCATCGCGAATATATCTTGAGACAAACTGGCATAATGGTTTAAGAATAATGTCAATTAAATTGCTTAGGTGATGTGTTGGGCACGCAGGACCTGCTATGATCGGTCTCAAAGTTAAGTAATTAGGAGCTTCGATACTATGTCCTCATTCTTATGTTACTCCACAATAGTTTTTTTTATTTTGTTTGATTTGTGAATTTTTGTATTATACTAGAAATTAGTCAATTCATCCATTTCTTTAACGGTAAGAGAATTGTTATGTTTTGTTACCAAGTTATGTAATCTTCTCGTGATTTTTTTATCTATGTTACTAGGGATACAACTATACAAATACAAAGATTTGTTTCCGATTAAAGATTCGTTATTTTCTGTTTCTTTATCAGCAAAGAACTCAACGAGTCGTAGCTTACGACAGAAATTTTGAATGTCATGTTTCATTTCCTCGATATTAGATGTAGGTGTTGATGTAAATTTAAATCCTTTAAGTAAAAGCGATGGTTCACCGTTTGCTCTTCCGCTTTGTCTCTTTCTCTGGAGTTTTTTTGTTTTTAGACTGAAAAATGAATTCTCCCTTGATTAACAGTTCTTTTTATATTTTGCCATTGATTCTGTCTTTTATTTTCACGGAATTTTATAGTTTGACGCGTTTCCATAATTTCTTTGTTGTCCACTCTTAACGACTTCTGAATATAATCTGTTGTTGCTCAGCTGTATACTACACTGTTGTTGCTACTTGAACTAGATCGGTAATTTAATCTATTTGCAGTTGGTCGTCTTGAATTGGACTGTTTTGTAAATTGTGTATTTTCGCGACTGTCGTGATTCTGACCAATTTGTTGTTGTTTAGCTAATTGGTTGCGATCTTTATATTATTGTAATTTGCTTGTGGTATAAATCGCCCGGTGTTTTGAAAGTTTTTAATATGATTTTTTTATAATATTTGTTATAACGCTTACGGTATTTGTTGCTTGGTGTAGCCGTTTCCTTACCATTATTAGTAGCGTATTTCTCTAGAAATTCAGTCTTTCTTACCCATATGTTTTTATACTTTCCGTCTTCCTTGGAAATATCTTTTTCCAAATTTCTTGCAGTTTATCCGAGAAGCTTCCTTCAGCAATTTCGTCAATATTTGTATTAATTTTGACATCCAACTATTCATATTTCTTTTTTTTTTTGACGAGCATGTTTGTTTTGGATTACCCGGATATCCGTCTGGAATTTGGACAAAGTAAGGTCCCATCTCAACTTGGTTTCTTCCGGGTTCGTCTTTTATTTCGTTTATTAAATTCTTGCGTGGAAGCATGGGCGGCGACTCTCGCGTAATCCAATCTGAGTATATTTCCGAGAATTGTTTTAATGTAAAAGAATTCCAGAAATGTTGTTTTCTATTGTTCAGTATTTTTTTCATTGTCTCGTCATTCCTTTTCTTTTCCGATACACCTTCCGTTCTAGATTTGCTTCGTTCAGATCAATAATCCATTATTCGGTTTTTCTTGTTGTTTATCTATGTTCTGAAGTTTTTCCGAAATATTTGTCAATTCATTTATGATAAACTCACCAAGTTGTTTACTGTCCCTTGAATGTTTTTCCAACTTTTCAAGGACAGATGTTTAACCGATTCGATCTGTAGCAACAAAGCCGATATCTTGACTAAAATGTCCCCGCGAGTAATGTGTCGGATTCAATTGAGCGTGTACGTGTTCTCCGGTCATGGTTGAAGTCTAGAAGATTACGCAACGATACAAATGACGGTGTTTTTGTCAAAATTATGGACACAGACTGACCAACGAATGGCCTTAGTCATTGAGTGTCAATATAAATAAATAACGTAAACAAGTCTTACAATATTGATCTTATTAAATTTTCTCACTCCAACTGAACATAAAACTTCTTTGTATTGCCCCAACCATCCGCCACCCGCGGACGCGCTGTTACTTGGCTTTGCTCAAATATTCCAACAAAATGTTATCAAAATTAACAAGTTGGTAAATTCATTATGCCGGACGCGCGTTACGTCTATTCAAGATAAGTCAGTGGCATTTAACTTTAAATGCTTCTAGATATTCTTCATTGGGAGAAGGAATAATATGGGATCGTATAAATACACAATTCAGGTAGTTCAAAATATATTATATAAAGGTCTAAAGAAAGCTACAAACCAGTACACTTATTGAATAGACAAACATGACGATGCAGCATAAATATTTATTTTAATATTGGTTACAGTGAATACATAAAAAAAACATTAAATGCGGCTCGCTTTACATATAGATTTCTACATTTTTGTGACCAAATTAATTTATTCCATCGTCACACGCTAGTAAACATGTACTATGTCTATGTCTACGATTCACCCCGGTTAATGAAGCTATATTTTAATATAGCGGATTTGGCCGAGGGGTCTAGACCGCTGGACATAGTGCAGGCGAATTGGTGCCACAGTGTCACAACGGTGTGAGTTCGAATCCCGCTGAGGGAAAGCAAAAATTTGACAGTGTTAAAAATCTAATTCAAACAGTGTTGGGCTTAATTTGTAGACGTATATATAAATATTTGATATTAACCCTGTATTTCTGATGTTTCAGAAATCCGCTGGATAGATATATTATATGGTTGTCACAATACTTAGACGTTTGTAATGAAAAAGATTGACAAAAATAAAAAAGAAAGGTCTACAACACCCAGTGTTCTCAGGCGCTCACCTATCCAAGTACTAACCGGACTCGACGCAGCTTAACTTCGGTGATCGGACGAGAACCGGTGTTTCAGTGTGATATGGCCGTAGACATCAATGTCGTAAAATTATAAAGGTTCGGAAAGCCGCAAAGAAACTTTTCTAGGTGGTCACATAAGTTTTTTCCAGTATTTTCAACACGGAATATCTCATACAAAGTAACAAAAAACTTGTAAAAATATACACTTAACATTGAATAGAAATAATGGTTACAGCGAATACATACAAAACATTAAAATCGTCTCGCTTTACATGTCGAGTTCTAAATTTGTGTGACAAAATAAAATGATTCGGTGTTGCATGAATAATGAAAGATGGGGAGATTTTCGAGAGAAATATCTTACTTACCGAGAAAGTCCAGTCAGCGACAGCCTCCGTTTGGCGGCCGTCGTCATGACACACGGAACAATAGAAGGGGAGACAATTCAATTTTGTGTTAACTTTTTCAAAAAAAAATAAGGACGTTCATAAGGTAAGGGGGTATTCGGATACATACATTGTTAATGAAAAAGGGACAAAACACCCTCAAAAATAAGGGTCTACATCACCCGGTATTCCATGTAACTAACTGGACAAGAACCGGTGTTTTCAGCGTGATATGGCCGTAAACATCAATGTCTTAAAATTATAAAGGTTCAGAAAGACGGAAACAACTACCAGGTGGTTACTTACGTTTTTTTTTCTGTAATTTCCAACACGAAATAAAATATATTTCATACCAACTAACACAAAAACTTGTAAAAATATACACTTAACATTGAACAGAATTATTGGTTACAGCGAATACATGGAAAACATCAAATGCTTCTCGCTTTACATGTCGAGTTCTACATTTTTGTGACAACATAAATTTATTCGGTGTTGCATGAATACTGAAAGACGGGGAGATTTTCGAGAGAAATATTTAACTTACCAACCAAGCCCCAGCCAGCTGCAGCCTCCGTTTGGTGGTCGTCGCTATAACACTCGAGAATAGAAGTTGGGGAAAATTCAATTTTATTTTGATTTTTTTCATAAAATAAATACGTTCATAAGGTAATATAAAAACTTTTATCAAAAACGTAACCGTTGAGTTGCAGAACTTGTCGGCCATTCAGGACACAACGTTGATTGTTATGTTGTTAAAATATGATCTTACTAATGACGTCGCCATAAAGTTAAGGATTTACCGGTATATATTTTAACCACGATTTATAACGTTGGTTATCATGGGGTTAGCTTCCCAAAATCGTAGATTGTTAATGGGACTTAACTTGCATCATAAAGATTTTATGATTTTTTAAAACATTTTAAGATAAATCAATGTTATATACCAGTTTCATCAGAGACATATAATTAAATGTATATATGTCTCTGTTTCCTATACAGATGGATCTTAGGAACCCACTTCGATGGAAATGGCCGAGAGATGTTGCAATTGTTATTGGGGGGTTGTAACCAGTGCAATATGAAATGAGGACACAGACTTTTCTATTCCTGCATTTACATGGGACTCGGATAGAACAACAATATTTTTGTTAACAATATCATCAATGAAAAAAAAAGAAACCTTTTTTTGTAAAGTTTTAAAGGGGATAAGATCTTTTCTGTTAGTGTGTTTTGGGGCATTTTTACACGTCTATTAACTGTTTTCATAACTCAAATAATTGCATTGTATCATACATGGTTTTATAACAAATTTTGTGACGGTTTACTGAATTATTGCGCGAAAATATAGTTCTATGTTTACATTTACCGAAATAAGTAATTTCTATCTGCAATATTGTTTTGGTTATTTTTCATGTCAAAAACAGTGTGTTTTTTATTGCGAATTTTTTTAAATAATTTTGTTCTTTGCATTTGAATAAAAATATAATTCTGTTCATATACTCGTACGCGATCAAGCTGGCTAGGTAAAACGATCGTATTATCATAAATGCACATTCATTCTGCTTTCATCTGAATTGTTAATTATATAATTAACGCATTGTAATTATGTCCAACAATAATGAACTTCTTGCTACTGCCTTTATGGTGTATTAAACAATTTTCTTTATGTAAATAGTTTATATTCCATGGCTGCCTGTGCTGCTAGCTGCAGCTGATCTTCATGATGAATAACAGTAAACAAGATTTGCACATGTACATCTTTGCAAAAGAAAAATAACACATAAATCAATGTATTAAGAATTTAGAATATTTTTAAAACAAACGATAACCAGTTCTTGATCCCAATTGGGATTGCAGATTACAAACGGTACAAATGTAAATAATTTGGGACAAAGATGGCACACCGACTTGATGGGGAAAATGATGAAAACGTTTCTACTTTAGCATTGTCTTATTATTGGATAAATCCACTTTTTAATTTTCCAGTTATTTTGTTGTTGTCGCATCAAATAGAAATAAATTCTTTGATTATTTTTTTTTTAAATACAGGTCTCAATTGCAATTTCCTTCATCTTTCTTTTACTTTCAATAATTCAAATGTCCAAAAATGTTAACTGGTTTATTTACTATGCATGCCAACTATTTTTATACGACCGCAAAAATATGCGGACGTATAATGATATGATGCTGTCGTCTGCGTCGTTGTCTGTTAACTTAAGTGTTCCCACAATAACTTTTGTTCTAGTTATCCAATTGCTTTGAAACTTTACAGTGATGTTTCTTACCATAAATGGATGGATGGGATTGATATTTAGGGTCCCCCCCCCCAATTTTTCGTTCAGAAATTATTGGACCAAAAGGGGCCAAAAATGCCACTGTTTGTTCCCACAATAACTTTTGTTCTAGTCATCAAAATGCTATGAAAATTTACAATGATGTTCCTTACTATTAATAGATGGAGGGGATTGATTTTTGGGTCCCCCCTTTCTAGTTTAAAAATTAGGGGCCCAAAGGGAAAAAAAATTTCTTATAAAAGGATGAATGAGATTGATTTGGGGGGTTCCTCCTTTTTCCGTTTATGAATTACGGGGCCCAAAAGGGGCAAAAATGAAACTTGGGTTTTAATATATGTTTTAACAGATATGCCAAAAGTTATATATTAATATAAACATATATTTTACAATATAACACTAAAAAACATTTAACACACAATTTTCTTTATTTTATTTTACTTTTTATGACTTGTATTATTTAACTCTTTTCCTTAATATCTATGCATTATTATATAAAGAAACCAAATGTTTAGAGCTCTGATGTCTCGGAAGATCATTCTCTTATATCAAAGAAGAAAAAGCAACACATGGCAAAGATAAATCATAAACATTTGATTGTATTAAATTATCCTGATTTGGTTAAAGCATATTATAGAATATCATAAGTACATTATATCTTCACAAGCTGTAAAAAACAATTAATCTCTCATATTACAATACAAAATGGGTTCCTGTTTTAATCCTCCAATTACTTGAATTGAGTTTCCCCGATATGGTTACAACCATTTCTTTTCTTGTTTAGAAAATAAACCAACCCTTTACAGTTTTTAAACCCTTAGCTGTTATCTTTTTTCTTAAAAATTGGCATTGATGTTAACTGTTATAATGAAAATAAAAACCCTGTTTGCTGTTAATAGTCCGAACACTATTAACTGGTTTACAGATTTTTCTCTGTTATTATCCCTCTAAATTTCTTAGTTCTGCTGTCACCTGTTTTCCATTCTTAATTCACTCATTTCTGATGTTATTGCTGTTATCTGTTATTAGTATTTTAAATTTACTGTTATCTGTTTTTAGAAAAATAAAAAAAGTGTTAACCTGTTAAATGGCCGACTCTTGCACCCCACATCCTTTTTCCCTTTTTAATTCAAAATCGAGCAATTAGTTTAACGAGCATAACTAAATTTTAACCCACCAGAGTAGATATGACAACCAATTTTTTATGACACATCTGATGGGAGCAACTTTTTTTTATTTGTGATCATTTGTAGGAGGTGGGACAACCCCAATTAATATTGGCCGCCCTTGTAAATGGCTGTTGGATAATTGTTTCTTCGGTTTGTTCCTCAGGGGAACGGCGCATTGATAGCGAGCGCACATCAGAAAAAAGTAGTGCCATTATAACTCTTTAATGTGGAGGTAATAAAAATAATCAGTTTCACATTATATATATATATATAAACTTGACTTTTCTTGTAATGTTCCCCAGAGGAATTCTATCAATGTTTAACTTGACTTTTCTTGTAATGTTCCCCAGAGGAACTTTATCAATATTTAACTTGAGCTGTTGGATAATTGTTAAACATTGATAGAATTCCTCTGGGGAACATTACAAGAAAAGTCAAGTTAAATATTGATAAAGTTCCTCTGGGGAACATTACAAGAAAAGTCAAGTTAAACATTGATAGAATTCCTCTGGGGAACATTACAAGAAAAGTCAAGTTTATATATATATATAATGTGAAACTGATTATTTTTATTACCTCCACATTAAAGAGTTATAATGGCACTACTTTTTTCTGATGTGCGCTCGCTATCAATGCGCTGTTCCCCTGAGGAACAAACCGAAGAAACAATTATCCAACAGCCTGTGCTTTGCGGTTACAATAAACCAAATATTTGTTTACATTACACCGGAAAATTTTTGAACCCAAGATAGTAATCAGAAGAAAATACACGGGTGCATCTGATTGGATGTTGGGGTTCTAAAAATAGCAAAATTTAAAAATAGAAACATAATTGATTAAAAATCTTCTATATTTGGGGGAACATTTGTAAGAGCCGGGAAAATAGAGCTTTTTTTAAAAAAAGGGGGAGGTCAGACAGTTTGTTAGTTTCATTCAGTTCTGATTTTTTCACCCAAAATTTTCGGTCATTTCTGCCGCACGACCTATATTTTTTTATTTGTTAATAATGTAGTTTAACATGTCAGCTTACACAAGCAACTGCTTTCGGGGGTTTAATTTGAGAGGATTTTCACACATAAAATCTTAATTGCAGGTACCCCATATGGAAGATGCAATGTTAAATAGTTGGTTTATTGTAACCTATATTGCGGTAGTGTTATAATTCTGGTTTCCTGCCAAATAAACAATATCTAGGTAACAGTTTACACTCACACAGTTATCGTTCCTGGATTCAAAAAAGTCAAGATGTCGGAACCAGAGAGCCCAAAAGCAAAGAAAGCAAAATTGTTGGAGCCAGTGATTAACAATACTGATAAATGGCTTGAGGAGAATAGCAAATTTTTCCTGCCACCAGTTTGCAACAAAATGATGTAAAAATCCGTTCATTATTGTCAGCAGAGACAGTGTTGTTGTTGATCTTTGATTGCTCCTTTGGCTTGATCGATCATTCAATTCATTGACTCTGACGTTTATTTTTTAGTAAATTGACCATCACAAATATATAAATATAATTTACAGACATGCATTAAAATTATTAAGATGAATGTGTTGTCATAAACTTTTGATTAACGAATTGGTGAAATCTATATACATAATATTGTATCACATTAATTTACAATTGTTCTATGACGGGGGGGTACCACGAATAACAGAAAACAAGAGGAATAACAGAAAACAATACAAAAATGACAAAAAAACGCATTAAAATTAATGTGTTTTGTTCAAAACTGTATGTTTAACGTAATAGAAACGCAATGCAAAAAGTTTTATGCAAAAATATTAATGTATGACAAAGTAATATACGTTTATTCAATATGGCGACTGAATATCACGTGATTCGATCAAAGTACTGCAAATGCTGTAATTGACGACTTTCCAATTTAAAAAACGCCACGTAGTGTCCACTTCCGGTACTAAAAACTGCGGCTGCGGCTAAACCTTTTGAAATGGACAATTGTCTTTGATAAATTTTCACGCTTCAGTTGAATGACAGGTGTGAATATCTGAGTGAGGAAGGTTATTAAAACCGTCTGCTGTGTAAACGTGATCGTTAATTAATTAATTAACCAATTTTCATTACCCTATTTACCTGATGCTAATTGGAGGTAAAACACCAGCTGTTTTATAGCTTGAATAAACAAGATTACCACTGACATCCGTGTTGTATTCAAACTCACCTGTTGCCTATGGCTATAGTAACATCTACGAATAAGGTTAATTAGATTAGATTTAATTGGCATAGACAAACAATACAAAAACAAACCAAAATCTTTATTTCAATATCCTAGTCTAGTTTAGTGATGGTAGCCGTAGTTTTTTAACAGGAAGTAAAAGGGGAGATAAATCATGTATAACTGGAAATGGGTCAATTAGGTGTGAAATATTGGCTGCATGGTGATAATTGATAATTATGACTTTAAATTTTACATTATGACTATTGACTTGATTGCAGATATCAGTATTTTCTCTTTGGCTTTATGAGAATAAAGATATAATAATAAAAGAATAGAATAAATTATGTATCAAACATATATTTTGTTTTATTTTGTCCATTTACTTTTGTTCTTTAATTAAACATACATGTTAAGGTACATTCATACAACATATATAAATCAGGATGGCATTACAGATGGACAGCATAACAATACATGCATTTTAGAGAAGAAGTGTCATTAAAGTCTGTTCAAATAGTTCACAAACCACCTGAGACCTTTCCGGAAATGAGCACAAAATAAAACACAATATATGCATAGATGCAAAATTTCTCTAAGAAAACCCATATTTGATATAACTCTACTCCATGACTCTTGCAATGTTGCATGGAGAGTTGCCTCTTTGCCATGTTTCATAATTATAGCCTGGTCAGAAGTTTAGGAAATATCGGGAAACCAGTTCGACGAGTCTAAAATTGAAATAGAACCCTAGTGCAGAATTACACATGGAATCGGCCATTTTCACATTCAAAATTCCGGATTTTTATCTTTTCCGACCCCAAACTTTTTTATTTTTCAACATTTAGTTTTACTTTCACTTTCGCCATTTGGCGAATGGGAATGAAAAATAAAATGCCAGTACGGATTTGAATTCTCATTTGCAAGTTTGGCGACCTATAGCGCTCACACAGCGACTGTCCGACGATGTTTCACTTGGACTGCATACATTGTGTATTTTGAACAATTTTAACAATATGGGAGGAAGGGGTTGTTTATAAGAATATACTTTATTAAATCTTCATGTTATCATTACACACAAGAATGCGAAATTGTTAATATGACTCGAATATATATCAACCTAAACAAAGAAAGCAGTGAAAGAAAACTACTAATCAGTCATGTGCATGTCAGATTAGATGTAAACTTTAGTTAATTGACCAGAGAATAAATTAATATTAATGAATAGAGACGCGTTCTCATTGACACTAATGACCCATTTCCAGTTTTACTTGATTTTTCCCCCATATTACTTCCGGTTAAAAAAACTATGTCATCACTAAAAGACTAGGAAAAAGTCTACGTACTGAAATAAAGATTTTGCATTGTTTTTGTATTGTTTGTCTATGCCAATTAAATTTTTATCTAATTAACCTCATAAGTAGATGTTAGTTACTATTGCCATAGGCAACAGGTGAGTTTGAATATTAGAACACGGATGTGACTAGTAAGCTTGTTTAATCAAGCCTTATCTACCTCAGATAAGCATCAGGTAAATGGGGGAATTAACAGTGGTTAATTAATTAGCAATCATGTTACACAGCAGGGGTTGAAATTACATCCTTACTCAGATCTGTACAAATCAGTCTGTAATCATTACAGATAGGAATGAGAAATTCTAAATATGCATCAAAATTTAGACCAATCTTAACAAACAAGCTCGAAGAACCAATGAAAGAAAACTACTCATCAATCGCACAAGACTTAACAAATGAAAAGTAATTAATAACCCACTGCTTCCATGCCAGATGGCCGAATCCCAAATTGCCCACTCCCAACTTGCCATTTTGCAGAATAAAACAAATTTCTGAATTGTGGATTGGATCGTTCTAAAGTTTCGATTTCATGAAAAACTTAATTTATTTATAAAAAAAACCAGTCGAATTTAAATTATCTGATAATTTAATGAGACATTTTAAAACAAATTTAATATAATAATTATATAGTACTTTGTTTTACCAATTGAATGTAAGTTTATTAATAAGTTATTGGTGATCAGGTCATTATATTTTGGCAATATAACAGTTAAAATTGGTTACCGATAGTTGAAACAAAAATAGATCACTTTTGTGTAACTGAAAACACAACCTCATCTTGTGTTTTGGCAACACAAGCTGATGTTCTGAGTTCAAATAGGAACTGGAGTCGAATCACATAGATCAAAGAAATAAATTATTAACCATTAATAATAAATAATAAGCCAATTCTCATTTCAGTGTCCCGGCATTGGGTTGATGTGTAGTCTTAAACACGTAGAAAAACAAAATCGCCAAAAAAACACAAATAAAATAAAATCATTAATAACATATTGTTTAACTTTTGAGAATCGGCTAACTGGACTTGGCAATATGGGATTCGGCAATTTGGGAATGAGCAATCTGGGATGATACCAACCCACTATCATTGTCATAATTAAATATTTTTACTGTTAAAAATATACAGATGTATTCTATAGCTTCTTCTGTATAATTTAAATTATATCTGTTTAAATGTATCATCCCTGTAACAGATTTTCATATTAATGTCTGTTGTAAGTGGTTTTGTTTTGTTTGTTTGAATGGTGGTTTAACGCCACTTTCAGCAATTTTTCAGCTATTTCATGGCGTCCAGTTTTTATTGGGGTAGGAAGCCGGAGTACCCGGAGAGAACCCCCGACCTGCGGTAGGAAAACTGGCAATCCTTGTCAATTAAGATTGGAGTCGAGTACACCCTGCTGTTGTAAGTGGTATAACAATTTAGAAATGTGTCATTTAAAATAAATCTCGGTCCTGTATCAGTTTTAATTTATTTATAATACATTTGGAAATACTGCCCCCAACAATCATTCAACCGATTGTATCCTGTACTAGTTTTTATTTGTAATCATGTAAAGTGAAACTGCATATACTGTTAAAATGGATACCCTTTAAATGAAGTACTTATTATTAATATTACATGTATCTATAGGTTTATTATAACAGTTTTTGGTCACACATATTACATGCAAGACCAAATTATAATTGTATTAACCTTTATGGCTCTAATGTCATTTGATTTTAAAACAGTCATAACTACCAAAATGACTGTCATAAATTCTTTTTATGACCAGATTTTTTAAAATTTTCACCCATTGTTCTCAGTTAAATTGATGTTTTTTTAAACAGTCACAACTACCAAAATGACTGTCATAAATTCTTTTTATGACCAGATTTTTTAAAATTTTCACCCATTGTTCTCAGTTAAATTGATGTAATCTCAATATTATTTCACTCACAAATTTTGGTCCTATACTTATGATCAGTTTTTGCAGGTGGGTTGGACAAATAGAGAGGGTGTTTTGACCGATTCTGAAAATTTTTCACTTTGAAGTTATAATTAAGCTTTTCATAGAGTTTTATTGATTCTACCATATTTAAAATCTGCAAGAACGTTCTCTTAAGTTCTGGAAACATAGAAACATTGATAAATTTTACCCTTTATTATTTGTGGTAATGATTTCTGTCCCAGTATCATGGCTGTATGCAGTTTTCACCAATGGGGGTGGGGGTTGGGCGAAAACTGTGTGCTCCCAGATGTTAGAAAAGGTTGGAAAACATGTAAAAATTCTGGGGACTTCTGGCATATCTTAAATAGGTTTGATGAGATTGGCATCAGCATCCTATGATATTGAATTTGAAACAATACATTTGACAAAGAAATATTTTCGTGCGATTACACCAAATGCACCACCTTCTGACATCCATGAGTATCTAGTTATGAATTTTAAGGAACATGAAAAGAAATTTTTATATTATTTACAAGACATGACTATGAAGGCTAGATTTTACAAATATTTACTTAAACAGAGTTAAACATAATAACATGCATATATTTTTCTTGCACAGGTATGGTGATGGACAGATGAAATGTTTTTACGTTGGGGGACCAAATCAGAGAAAGGATTATCATATTGAAGAAGGAGAGGAGGTATGTCAATTAATATTAAATTGATTCATATTAAATAATAATAACAATTATGACAAAATGTATATTCTTAATTGAAAATCTTATTAAAACCTTCAGATGAAAAGAGGTTATTCTTGTTATTTAGCAATTATTATTTCATCTGATATGTTTTTGTTTTCAGTTGTTTTTTATGATCAAAGGCGACATGGTATTAAAGGTGGTAGAGCAAGGTGAACATAGAGACATTCCTATTTGTGAAGGGGAGGTAAGTTATACAGTTTTTTTTTTCAAATAAAATAATGTGAACAATTTTAATGAAGGACATCCGGGGACATCAATGTGTTATTAGATAAGGAATGTGGTCATACCTCTTGGTTAGAGTACATTTTAAAGTATCAGTCATATTAAATAAGCAGATATACAAGAATAAAATCCCCTATATATAACATATCAGTGATATTAATTTTTTTTAGAAATCAGAAGTTATATACATGCATGCACAAAGTACCATTATTTACCGGTAATAGTTTGCTAACTTCAATGAGATGTAATATGATGTAGAAAGTTGTATCTATTGAAAAGTTAAGAACAAAACACATTAAAATTAATCATTCAAAAACAGAAAAACGAATACAAATTCCAAACAATTACATGAACGCATGTATAGGGGTAACCATACAGACTTGATTTTTTGTTTGTTTGAATGATGTTTAACACCATTTTCAGCAATTTTTCAGCTGTATCATGGAGTCCAGTTTTTATTGGGGGAAGAAGCTGGAGTACCTGGAGAAAACCCCCTACCTGCGGTAGGAAAACTGACAATCCTTGTCAATTAAGATTGGAGTCGTGTACACCCTACCTGCAATCTCAATGTGACAGACCACGTGATCAATAGTAAACCAACTACCTTAACCACTCGGCCACCGAGGCCCCCATACAGACTTGAAAAACAGTCAGATACAAATTAATACAGACCTAAAGAAATGTCTTATGCTGACATTAAACAAAAAATATCATCTATCCACAAAATCCCACAAGTAGAGTATCTAAGTGGTCTAGGTAGTTAATCATACTATTGATCATTGGCATGTAAATGCTGGGGTTATGATGGTTCGAGCCGACAAGGCAAGGTGTGCTCGAGAACAACCATAATTGACATGGACTTTATTAGGAGTTTATCAGGTAATCCAGCTTCCTCCTGTAATAAAAAGTGTTTGCAATGATGTAGATGAAAAATTGCTGCAATTAGCAAAAACCTTGTAAACAAATCTGTCTAAACCATGTTTGTTTTGTGATTTGGTGTACTATGAAATCTATGTAAATTATTTACTTTTCTCAGATTTTCCTTTTGCCTGGTAGAATACCTCATTCTCCACAGAGGGAAGCTAACACTATTGGACTGGTACTTGAAAGAGATAGAACTGAAGATGAAACAGACGGTTTAAGGTTTATATAGATTTGTGTAACTCCAACATTGTCTATGAAGTCAATTCTTTGCACAACTTCAAACCAAATTTTACCCTAAGTAACACAATTGGTATTGCAAGAGAAACATATGCTCATCCTTCTAGAACATCTGATATATCAGTTTTAAGAGGACTCATCTTGTTTTTTGTATGTTTTGGGTATTATAATTAGTTGCTTGCTATTAATATGAGTTTCTGATAGTCCTGGCTTTGTAATTGAGTTCTTGGATTTTGTTTGTTTTTTTCATGACGTTTAGTTTATTTGTAATGAAAATTGTTTACTTTTAACACTTCTATTGTGTAAAAATAGCAAACTTTAATGCGCATATTCTTTTCTAGATGGATTGTGTCTGCACATCATATTATTAAATAAAAGAACAGCATGTCTATCCTGAAGGAGTTTGTGGTGTGGGGGGGGGCAGATTTTTTGTTGTCATACATGACCTCTGAGGTTTCCTCAGATCAATAATATGGGAGGTGTACATTAATAGATTGTTTAGTATACATCTAGAATAAAACTTTTTTGTTGAATTAATTGCAGGTATTATGTAGAGAAGAAAGGAAAGCCAACATTAGAATCGCTGTATGAGGAATGGTTTCATTGTGAGGATCTTGGATCACAGCTTGCACCCATCATAAAGAAGTAGGTCAACCATCACAAAATGATCTGTCACCAGAAATTGACAGAATCAACCAGATTAGTACTTACAAATAACAATTAAAGGGGAAGAAAACCCGCCAAACATATTTGCATAAGATTCTTATATACATGTATTTCTAACTATGTTCGTGTTTAAAAAATAGCACCATTAAGAAATAAATCAATGTAGACAGCCATCATTGTGTGATCTGTGATGTCACAATTACTATTCCAGTTGGGGGCCTCGGTGGCCCAGTGGTCAAGGTAGTTCTTCTACTATTGATCACATGGTCTGTCAACACTGAGATTGCAGGTTCAATTCTCACTGCAGGCAGGGTGTACTCGACTCCAATCTTAATTGACAAGAATTGCGAGTTTTCCTACCGCAGGTCGGGGGTTTTCGCCGGGTACTCCGGCTTCCTCCCCCAATAAAAACTGGACGCCATGATATAGCTGAAAAATTGCTGAAATTGGCGTTAAACACCATCAAACAAACAAACATTACTATTCCAGTTTACCTGTCTCGGCATCAACTAATTGTCATTTACTTTCCAAAATATTTACTGATAACATTGATAGGGAAAACAAAAACAGCTAAAATGAGATGGGTCTAGTTCATAATATTTAAAAAAAAATGACCTTATTTCTGAAGATATTGAATTCGAAAAGCATTTAGCATATTCAGAAGTTGTAGTTTGGACATAGCGGACTGGTATGAGCAGTTTGAAAATCAGCATGAAATGCCGACCACAGAAGAAAATGTTTGTTGTAGAGAATTTGACTTGGTGCAATCGAACTCTAAGATCACAACTGCTTAACAATGCACTAAAATTTTAATTATAAAATCTAAATGTTATACAGTCGGATCATGTATTTTATTACTTTAAATTTTAGCAATAGTTTGGGAAGATTGCATAATTTAGTGCAGATGAAAGCAAAATAATATAAAAATATACATCACACTGTCTATCTTCAAACAGAATAGTAGAATGACGTGGACAATAGCAATTCAATGCAAAAGCGCTCCACAATATGTAGACGCCAGTTGGCTAGCAGAAAATTCAAAACTTTTATTTTTAATTGATATTCATACAACTTCAATTAGTATATTTATCTCTTTTTCTTTAAATTGATCTCAAAATTCTTTTTTGGTTTTCTTCCACTTTAAGCATAACAATATTGATGGTTTTCAAAATAGACACAATATCACTTAGCATCAAGGGGCTTTGGTGGTTGTTCAATGGTGTGTTTGGAATGAGGTGGCATGTCCGAGTCGAGAACACTTCCTTGACAACTCACAGTGCACAAGCAACACAAAGTAATTTTAAATGCATAGAGCACGATTTTCTTGAAATTATTGTAACATTTACTATTATAGATTTCTTAGCTTATAGGTGTGTGTAAGCATGGGCCATGTACACAGTTTTTGATGTTTTTGTGCTTTATACAAACTAGAAAGACGGATTTTGTTTAACCCGTGGTATTGATTCTGGTGGTTACTTTTTTTATGATAGCAATATAAGGAACACAACTGTAGGTTAATATGACAGGGATGGGTTGCTTTGCATACATTTGGGGTCGTTGTCTCTTTGAAATTTACCAAAATGTTTATCATCTAAACTAATAAAATTGTAGACCCCCTTTTAAAGCGCGCATCACAAAACACAGAGAAATAATTTAATAATCGACTTTATCGATATCAACATTAAATATTTTTAATGTGCAACATCAACTGCATGTAACCTTATACATATTGAAGTACGAACTACAGCTATAGACTTCACGTAAAGCAAGCGAACACTTCGTTCTTGTTTAAATTCAGCCGGCTCAGTTCAAAGAAAACGATTTGAAACGAAGGTATTTTCTCCAGACATGTCTGGTAGGTCCTACGAATTTTGTTTTCACTGTGATCAGGACTAATATTACATTAAAAAAGAACTAAAGTTACGATTTCACTGATTACAAAATTACCTCGTATTAAATGCCATCTAATTTAACAGCTGCCAGTTGGGTATTGTGAACCCCTTACGGGTTGCCCCGGAAATAAATTTTAAAATGTAAAGAGGACCGTATCCGGTACAAATTTGCGGACATAATTAATCGTTAATTGCTAATTATTCAAAGCAAAAATCGATATAAAAATTAAATATTTTGCATATGCAACATTAACTGCATGTAACCTTATATGGGTTAATTCTGCTCTATTTCTCTGTGGTTTGTGATGCGCGCTTAAAAAAACGGGTCTATAATTTTAGTAGTATAGATGTGCTTTGGTCCACACTTTTACATATTGATTAAACTGCAGAATCTCTCATTCAATTCTTAAGTAATGTCTGCATTTAGAAGGTTCACTTAAAAGTTCTGAGTAGATTCAAAGTCAGACTTTGTTCAGGTTGTGCATTTATAATGTTTTAACTAGAATATTCATTTGAAATATTAATAATATTGATATTGATAGACTTCACATCTTCCTGCAACTTTGCTGTGGCTGTTGAGGTGATAAGATGTTTTTTCTGTAGCTCCAGTTTAGTGATGGGATTAATGGTTTAATGGGATTTAAAACTAAACTAGATTTGTTCTTTTGAAGTATAGTTAAATTAGGATATTAGGATATATGGATATAATATAATATAATAAAGACAATGGAATTGAATTCTACATTTTCAAATTGTCTTTCCACATCATTAAATGGAGACTTCTCAGGATTCTTAAATGAGGAATACGATTATTACCTAAAGAGCTGTGAATTATACACTGTGGAAGACTTTACAGACAGGGCTTTATCTTATGTTGTTAAATTCAAAAATGATAAAGTTTACCTAGTGTTTGAAAATATTCTTTTTCAAAACTTTAGTAAAGAAGAATTTGATGATAGGGGGAAAAATGGCATGGTATTTACCTTCAAATACCAAGGAGATAAAGTTGTCTTACATTTACACAAAACAACTTTAACCCTACATATACAAGGAACTGGATCAATTCACTGGTTTGGAGAGCATTTCAACATTTTTGGAAAACAATTGCATGATGAAATGAAATATTTTCAAAATTTAGAACATGGTGAAGTACATAATAGAGAAGTTACAAATACAAACCAGATGTCAACAGCCACTACAAAAACATATCTAAACGAAATAGAGACAGAACAGATGTCAACACCCTCTGTGAAGGAATTACTTAATGAATCTGAAACTGATCCCAAGAAGTTTGTTCAAGGTCTCACATTAACAGAAACTCTAGTCATTACATCTACACCTGTCAGAAACAATTACGATAAAGAAAATATGTGTACCAAAGAAGATATCACTGATCTAAGGGAGGAAGTCAACTATTTGAAATCAACTTTATCTACATTAATTGCTGCCATTCAGAAAAGCACTGAACTAAATATTAGGAATCAAATCATACAGACAACAAATGTAACCAGGGCTATTGCTACCCAAACAGATGACATCTATATCCCCCTAAAACCCAAAACAGTCAGTCGTCACACAGAAATGACAAAAATATCAACAAACAAATCCACACAGATGGATAATAAAGTCAGAGATGTCACCATTCAAACTGAATGTGTACCAAACCACAGCAAAAGTGAAAATGAAAATTTGAAATCCATGCAGAAATTTGGAGATAACTTATTGCAGAAAAAACCCTTACAAAACCATGGAACAAAAACATCAACAGCACATGAAAGTACAAAAAATAGTAAAACCTTGATCATTGGAAGCTCCATCCTGAAAGGAATCAAGACTAAGGGACTGATAAATACTGACATCTGTACAAATCGTGGTGCAGATATTATCACTTTGATCAAGGTCATAGAAGGGAAGAACTTGGCAGATTATAAATCAATTATTATCCACATTGGAGGAAATGATCTTAGCAATGGTTACGATTTAAACTCGATATATGAAAACTATCTGTCCTTACTGTATCTACTTCGAGCCAAATCAAATAAGGATACAGTCTTGATGGTTTCAGGTATGCCTCCCCGATGGGGAACAAATGTTCAAGCATTAAATATGCTACTGAAAGACCTGTGTGATAATCTTAATCTACAGTTCATTGACCATACTATGGAATTTCATGACACAAATGGTTATGTCAAACATGAGCTGCTTCACTCTGATGGAATACATCTATCAAAGAAAGGGACCTCAACCTTCCTTCACAATATCAATAACTATGTTCAAATTATGAGGTCACGTGTGAAATCAACATGGTACTGTTTCTACTGTGGGGAAGGTGGACACAACAAACAGACCTGTAGACATGGCCAGGCAGTACTGTGTTATTGTTGTAATAGCTATGGACATAAGGAAAAATTTTGTAAACTTTATTCATGTTAGGAAGATGGCAAAGATGACCTAGCCATAAATTTATCCCCCCTCATAAAGTTCAATTACTCAACAGATATTATTATAAATACATCAAATAAATTTGAGACTTTAAACATGATATGCTCACAATGTGATGACTTTCCTTGCTTGTGTCATAAAAATAATAATGCTACTGACCCTGTTATAACTTACCAACAAATAAAATCATGCAAATCAATTAAGAATAATAATAAAACTGTCAAAAATAACATACTATGTAATAGGAAAACAAATAAATGCTGTAATGCTCAACAGGTATCTGTGCCATCTTTTAAGCAGAACATATCATTATGTACTAACGTAACAGTATTGTATAAGTTCCCTGAGGCCAATTATATCCACAACTTCATTGTATGCATGCTTACTTGTTATATTATGATTGTATCTTGCTTACATGCTGTTTTTCATGAAACTGTTATGTTTAAAAAGGACCACCTACCATTTAATGTAAATAACATAACACTAAATATTTATAACTTTAACAACCACAAAGGCATCAAAATCTGTTCCCACAACATAAATAGATTGGAAAGTAAGTTTGATGAAATTAAATACAATCTTCTTTTTACTAAAAATCCACCAGAAATAATCGGTCTCTGTGAGACTTTCCTAAATGAAACAAAACTAAATGAAACATTACTAATTCCTGGATATATATTGCAAAGAAAAGATAGGCAATTAAGTGGAGGTGGTGGATGGGTTGTGTATTTTTCTGAAAACATATCATTTGTTAGAAAAACTGAACTTGAAACTAGTGATATTGAAAGTATGTGGTTTGAAGTTAAACCATCACATAAGAAATCTTTCCTGTTATGTTTCGTTTACAGACAACCAACATCACCAATCAGCTGGATTGATAAATTTGAAATTGAAGTATCCAGTGCAATTAACTTAAATTCAGATGTTATACTTACTGGTGATTTTAATATGGACCTTTTACCACCAAGCAAACCACCCCAAAAATGGTTAAATTTTTTAGAAACATACCACCTTTATCAATTAATTAATGAACCCAGTAGAATTACAAAAGATTCTAAAACTCTTATAGATCATATGTATGTTACAAATGTCAATATGATCCAAGAATCACATGTTGTCCAATATTCCCTAAGTGATCATTATCCGGTATGTTTAACAAGACAAGAGAAAATCTTTAATAGAAAACACACTCATACTACAATCTCCTATAGAAATTTTAAGAATTTCAGTGAAGATGAATTTCTTTATGACTTGTCAAATGCCCCTTTTCATTTTGTTGAACAACAAGATGACCCATCATTAGCTTTGGAAATCTGGTACAATATTTTTAATGCAGTCATAGATAAACATGCCCCAATTTTATCTAAGCGTGTCAAGGTAGAAAGACAACCTGACTGGTACAACAGTGACATAATGCATGCAAGACAAATGAGAGACAAATACAACAGATTAGGGTTATGGGATGAATATAAATTTTGGAGAAATAAAACAAAACAAATATTGGATGATTCAAAGAAACAATATTACAGTAAAATCATTAAAGATTCTAAAGACCCTAAAATTTTATGGAAATGTCTTCACAGTCTTAATCCATCAAACCCTTTAAAACCAAATGAAATTCTGAATGACAATGACCAAAAAATAACAGATCCAAAAGAAATAGCAGATACTTTTAATAATTTTTTTACTTCCTGTGTTCAAAACCTTAAAAATGAAACAAATACTTTAAATAAAGGTATGTGTACTAACTTCCATCAATTAAGCAACTTTGTAAAAATGAGACTCCCAACTAGCAAAACATTCTCAATTCCTCCAGTTGAAGTAAATACAATTTACAATGAAATAACAAAATTAGATGCTAACAAGTCCCCTGGAACTGATAACATTGGACCAAGAATACTTAAAATAAGTGCCCAAATAATTGCCACAACCTTAACATATATTTTTAATAGAATAATAGATACGGGTACCTATCCTAAAATTTTAAAGAATGCTAAAGTAACACCAGTTTTTAAAACTGGTGAGAGATTTTTAGCCTCAAACTATAGACCTATCTCAGTGTTGCCTACATTGACTAAGCTGATAGAAAAGCATTTATCACAGCATTTATATAAATTTTTAATAAAATTCAATCTCTTACACCCTGCCCAATCTGGTTTCAGACCAAATCATTCGTGTCAAACTGCCCTTATAAACATTATTGACAAATGGCTTCAAGAAATCAATAATGGAAACATAAATCTGGCTGTTCTTTTAGATTTTCAAAAAGCATTTGATGTTGTTGATCATGAAATTTTATGTAGTAAATTGAAAATATATGGGTTTGATAAAAATAGTATTGCACTTTTCAAATCATATCTTCATGGCAGAACACAGCAAGTCCAAATTGGAAATACCAAATCAGATCAACTTCCAATAAATTTTGGTGTACCTCAGGGTTCCATACTAGGCCCTCTTTTATTCATAATATATATAAATGATCTCCCTTTATATATTAAAAATTGTCAAACTGACATGTACGCTGATGATTCCACTATACACACATCAGGTTCAAATATCAAAGAGCTACAGGTTAAAATACAACAAGATTTAAATTGTGTAGAACAATGGTGTCATGAAAATAACATGTTCATAAATTCAAATAAAACAAAATGTATGATAATTGGAACTAGACAAAAACTTTCCTCACAAGAGAATGAACTTTGCCTTACAATTTCTTCCAATAAACTACAAAATTCGACATGTGAAAAATTATTAGGAATAAAAGTAGACCAACAACTAAATTGGTCCAGTCAGGTAGATGTAGTCTGTTCCACAATTTCATCTAGAATTTATCTTCTTTCAAAAATCAAGCAATATTTAAATCTCGAATTGAGAAAATTATTTTACAATGGATATATTCTACCCCTAATAGATTACTGTTGTATAATATGGGGCAGCTGTAATAATGAAGGACTAAACAGAATTTTAAAACTGCAAAAAAGAGCAGCACGACTTATTATGGATGCTGATCCATTAACACCTTCAGAACCTTTATTTAAATATCTTGGCTGGATGAAAATTGAAGAAAGAATTAAATATCACAAATGTCTACTTACTTTCAAATGCTTAAAAAATGAGGCTCCAGATTACCTTAATAAAAATTTTTCGTATATTTCTGAAACGAACCCATATGCTCTAAGAAATGCCTTAAAAGGAAATCTCAATGTCCCTAAACCAAAAACTGAACAATTCAAAAAATCTTTTGTATATTCAGCCCCTTTGCTATGGAATAACTTACCACTTTCAGTGCGTGAATCTATTAGCACCAATGTATTCAAGACAAATATTAAAAACTACTTATTATATTCTTCAGACCATCAGGACAATGTATAATTTTCACCAATTTGTATGTTACATTCTGTATACTTGTATATTTTCTGTATATGCAATGTATAACTTTTCACCAATTTGTATGTTACTTTCTGTATACTTGTATATTTTCTGTATATGCAATGTTTATAATTGCCTCACAATTTGATCAATTTATGCTGTATTACATTATTTTCTTTAGTTTAATATGAGGGCCTCAGGGAAGATTAGTGTAGCTAACTGAGTTTACCCTCATAAAATAAAGTATTTTATTATTACTTTGTACACAGTTACAACATGAAGAGATCTCTTCACTAGCAAAATTATGTAGAGCTGTGTCAAATAATTCATGGTTGAGTTAACTTAGAAAAAGTGGGTGTTTACCAATTTGTGCAAAAGGTGTCACAAAGACACTTTCTCTTTGTTTTTTTTTTGTTTTTTGTTTTGCTTGAAAGCTAAAATATCATCTATTTCTGTTAACTTGTTGATTTAAAAAAAAAATTTATTTAATGGATACATTTACTTTGTAGGTTTTTTGCATCTGAACAATACAAAACAGGAAAGCCTAAACCTGGTAGGTATTCAGATCATTTTGTACACATGGTTACGAGTTTACTGACAGTCTGACTTAATAATTCTGTGTCTAAATAATTAAATAATTCATATCTCGACTGTTATGTCATTTTTTATTGGTTGCCTGTTATCATTCATTTTTCTCTTGAATGAATCTAGTGTATCAATACATGTTGCAGTAGAATAGGTCATTCATTGAAATAAAATAAAAGGCTTGAACAATTTTTTTTAATGCTACAATTATAAGGTATAAAAACTCTTTTTATTTAATTCTGTGCATGAACATGCAAACTTAACATGAATCCAAAGATTGTTAGTGAGTAGGTCTTGTTCATAAATGAATTCCTCCAAAATGGTTATTCCTATTTAAATAATGGAACAGAGTGGCACTCAGTATCTTGGCATTTTTTTTCACTTTAAGTATGTCCCTTAATGGCCACTTTTCTGAACAATTCATTGCATGTACTATTTCTGCTTAAAAACTAGAATTATCCAAAGAAAAAAAAAGATATTTTAATGTATGATCTACACTGGATCTGACAAGGGCATCTGGTTATATGTAAATATGTAAATCTTAGCCTTTACCAAATTGTTAAAGTTGGTAAAACTATTTTATTTTGATAAATGGTTGTTGTAGTACACATTATTTTTCAATAGAATATAAACAATTTTCCTCTGAGCCTCAATATCAACAATATCTGGGTCACATTTGAATATAGGAATATTTTTTAAATTGATTGTTGGATTTATGCTCCTCGAAACATAACAATTCACAAAATATAACTTGAGAGCACAATAATTACTTTGCTTTTATGTTGAAGCTTTTGATGAATAAAATCTTTAAGATTAAATGTCAAAAATATTGACAAATACCAAAGAATTGGGTCTCCTAAAAATCTGAATAATTACATAATAGTTGCAACAGTACCGTACATGTTTAATTTAAAATTGGCAAAAATAATTTATTTTTTAATCATTTATTCTGTTAAACTTGTCCACAAGCTTTTTGTGTGCATGCATTTGCTTTTATAATTTTTCATCTTTATTAATAGGAACAATACCAGAAAATCCACCAATTATTCCAGACAAACACAGGACACTGGAGGATCCCTTCAGTTTAAACCAATGGATAGCAGAAAATAGAACAATGATTGAGAGAGAGGGACACCTTAATATTTTTGGAGAAGAAGCTAATTATCAATTCAGAGTAGGTCTTAACAAAAGAAGTATTAATTTGTGTAACTTATCCAGAGAACTACACATTGTTCTGCCTACAATTTCCTGCTGAGAACAAAAGGGATTAAAGTGCTGACTTCCATACTATTGTGATGTCGAACCTTTTGACCTGATCAGCAACATAAAAAATATATGGTGTCGCACAAAGAAAACTATTTTAAAATATCATCTATTTGTTAAGAACGAATAATTATACCCTCACTTATTATTTTTATTATTTTTTTTGTGCAAGGGTACAAATTAAGTTCCATTACTCGTAATGTAGCATAGCGGGATAGAATCACTCCTGGCACTTTGATGTCCAAAAGGAGTTGCATATATATAATCCATCTTGGTCAATTTTGATATCTTTCAGCAGTGTCACCATTTTTTTTATCAGTTTCCTGTTTAAAATCCATCATTATTGATAGGTAATGCTAGTTATTGCCCTTTTAATAACTCACTATGCGTTGTGTATTACTTGACATTCATGTCTCTTTAATTATGTTGACTGCATGAAAAACGTTGAGAAACCCGAAACTGAATGGCGTGTTGCATCTTGGGTAAATTATGTAAATTGCTGGATTCTTGCTATGGAATGGTTGTTACTGCATGAAATTAGCACGATTATACTTAAATAAGGTCAAATTATCCATATGGAAAAATTATCAACATAGCATTTTCCATGTGCATCTTCACAGACAAAAAAAAGTAATTTCTTCAATTAAGATTGTTTCCAGTTAGTTTCGCAATGTCTTTAGCTTTAGTAACATTAAAAAGATGATTATAATGAAATTTGTCTAAATAGACCAAAGTTCGAATTTTTTATTTGCTACATTACGAGCAATAGGACTAAATTCTGCTGTTAATCTGACAAATAACAAAACTAACTTGGGATTATAACAGCAGTAAAATTTGCCCTTCTATTGGTTGAGCAGAGGTTATATTATTTCTAAAAAGGAAAATCACCTGTACACCTTCAGCCAATGTATGTTTTTGTTATTGATTTTTGAGTACAGAACGAATTTATTAGGGCCCCGCCACTTTTAGGCGGACGCCCTATAGTGATCAGTCTGTCCGTCCGAAACTAATCGTGTCCGGGCTGTAACTTTTTTTTCATTCGAGGTAGGCTTTTGATATTTGGAATGTGGGTAGATAATATCAAGGCGATGTGTCACATACCATAGTTGATCACCTTTGACCTTAGGTCACATTATTGCTTTCTGCATGACAAATTTATGTCTGGGCTGTAACTTTTTTATCTTTCAAGGTAGGCTTTTGATATTTGGATTGTGGTGAGATAATATCAAGGCGATGTGTCGCATACCATGGTTTTTGACCTTGAACTTTGACCTTAGGTCACATTATTGCTTTCTGAATGACAAATTCATGTCCAGGCTTTAACTTTTTTTATCTTTCGAGGTAGGCTTTTGATATTTGGAATGTGGGTAGATAATATCAAGGTGATGTGTGGCATACCATGGTTGATGACCTTTGACCTTGATCTTAAGGTTCGCAGGGCCCACAGAGATGGGTACCATCTCACTGATATCTAGTTGAAAATTGTAATTATTTAAAAATATACGGGTATTACAGATACATATCTAAACATCAAGGCCTTGCTGAAATTTCCTATTTATCAACTGTAAAGAAGAGAAAAGCTTCTTAAGGTCAACCACTTGATAGTATTGCTTAGCTTAGCAATACTACCAAGTTCCCTACCAGCCAATTTAATTTTCTATGTCCAAGTGCCATAACTTGTTAAAAAAATCATTCAAGCTAAATCTGTAACTCATGATAGTTTAGTCCCATAAAAATATCAGCTTAATATCATAATCTGTTTACGGTCGAAAAAAAAGTGGGAAAACTATTTAAACATAATTTTCCAAGTCCAGAATTTGGTCATTAATTCATAAAAAATCCCCAGAGCCTAACAAAATTAGAACTTTTCAATCAATATAAAATTTTGAGTAACACTTACTTGTCACAAATATGGTTGTAATGAGATTCTGGATTGTCTCACTGCGAGCAGAGTGCAATTGACTCCCAATCTTTATTGACAAGGATTTCTAGTTTTCCTACCAAAGGTTTGGGTTTTTTTCTGGGTTCTCTGGCTTCCTCCCCATATAAAAAATTGATGCCATGATATAGCTGAAAAATTGCTGAGTAGTATTAAACAACATTCAAACAAACAAAAATGATAATAGCTATAGAGAAAATGATCAGCAAAAAAGCTCTACAAAATTTCCTATTAGTCAGAACTTGTGTAATGACTTCCAGTAGGAGTAATTGCCCTTAAAATTTCAATTTAAAAATATAATTTAAAAACTATTTGATCAAGATCGACACTGTAAAAGGCTTAAATGATCAGCACAACAATGGCTACAAAACATGGTCCAAAATTTTAAGACCACTCCTTATAGGAGTTATTGCACTTAAATAACAATTCTTTATTGAATTTCTTAGTTTTTGCCCTGTATCTAAAAAACTATAAGAGCTAGATTGAAACTGTAAATTTAAAAAATGAGCAGGAATAAAAAGTCCTACAGTTCACTTTATTCGTCTGAAATTGTCACAGTTATTGCCCATGATAACAATTTTTTTGTGAAATTTTTACTTTTTGCCCTGTAACTTACATGTCAGCTGGAGTGAAGCTATAAATTGATAAATGAGGCAAGCCTACAAATCATTAATTAGTCCAAAATTATCGAATGACTCTTTTTAGGAGTTATTGTCCTTTAATGAAAAATCAAACAAAGTAATAAGTTTTTGTATTACAATTAAAAAGTCTATAACAACTAGAGTAAAACGGAAAATTACTAAAGAATGGAAGGACAAGGACTACACATCATTTAATTTTTAGAAATTGCCTTATGGCACCTTATAGGAGTAATTGGCCTTAATCAAAATTTTTGAAGAAATTTTTTGGGTGTTTGGTAACTTGCAAGCTATTACAGCTAGACTGGAACTGTGAATTGCAAAATTTAAAGATGGCTCAAAGTCATTTGTGTTTCAGTTGAGGAATTATAGGCTCCTGGTAGTCTTTAGTTTAGTGTTTTTTATGGTAATATCAGACATAACTGGAAACAAAAATAAGAAACCTAAGAAATTATTTCATTATCTGCAATATCTGCATTATTTCTATATGACTGTAAGTAAGTGTGTTATTTGTTTGTTTGCTTGTTTGTTTGGATGAGATATTGTATAGGGCACAGAGAATTAGTATAAGAAAATGGAAGCATTGTTTTTCTGTTCAACATAATATCATTGGTCAGCCAGCATTACCAGAGATGCCAACCCCTCCGATTTAGTCGGAGTTACCCTGATTTTTTTACCTTAAATCTGCGCTCCGATTTTGTTATTTTGTTATTCCGATTTTTTTTTAAAATCTGGATTTTTTTCCCGTCATTGGTTTCGATTTAGAAAAATCCTGTTTTTTTTTTCAATGCTGGTCCCGTATTTGTTGCCACTAAGTTAAAAATGTTTTTCTGAAAGCCCTTATTTACTGTCAGGAGAGCCCCAGAATGCAGGATTTTGCTTCATTTACCCCAGAGCTTTGGGGGGCCTTAAGCGGCCCCCAGACCCCCTGCTGTAAAAATGCAGCTGTGCTGCGTATTTGACCAGTTTGCTCCCTTCATAGTTAAAGTTTTTATGTACTCAGATTTTCCATTGTTTGGGGTTGGCATCTCTGCATTACTTACAGTGTAAGAGTTCTATTTGTTTTGCTAATAAATTTTATTGCTTTTATTAGGTTGATGTGTATGGGACAGGATCAAACACTGACAAGTGTGACACAGCTGAGACATTTATTTGGATGCTGGTAGGTAATGTAACCTTAAAAAAATAAACGTTAAAAATTAATATTGGAGATTGTTATAATGTCAGATGTGATGAACTGTACTAAATTGTAATGTCTGTATTTCCGGGATATATAGATCAACCCAACTGCCATGTTTATTATGATATTTCTGCCTCAAATTTATATTTGAAAAATTACTATTTTAACTATCCAGATTGGATACTTTGGTAACAATGTAATAAAGTCTTGGAAGCTTTCTTTAATGATCTAGTAAAAAAAATGTCAGGTAATAATTTCTTGAAAGATTTTGCTGGACAATTTATGGGTTTTTATTCTTTGTAAAACTGGATATATCAAGTTTAAATGACCACCGAATTAGAGTATCATACGACCTGGCCACTCACCTTCGGATAGCTCCCTTGAATACACTTTTCTGTTTGTATTGATAAAAGGAAGATAATTTTTTTTTATTTTTGCCAAAAAAAAATAAATTTTTGCCTTGTGTTTCTTCCCCAATTTGTTTTTGTCATGTGAAATTTCTGCATTCTAGTAGCATATTTATTGGAATAATAAAAACAGTAATTAAATGCAGTTCTGTTTGGTTGCGTGTTTTGAAAATTGTTGGTTCTCCATATGTGGCAACACAAAGATATTAATTGCTAATTGCTGCAATTCCAACAAGCATGCAACAGTGTGCTAGCACTATAACAATAACAGTCAGTATGTTGGTCTCATACAAGTAGACACATGAAACCTGCACACACAAAGAAAAGTCGTGTTCTTAAAGTGGTATTTCACACAATTTCTCACTTTGTATTTTATAGTACTCACTATCAGACAAAATAACCTGGCACATTTTCTTTAAATGGCATGGTGAAGTTCAACATATATCCAGTCTGGTTTATTGTCTCGCCTGCGACGAAAGTCGCTGGAGGCGAGACATATGTATGGGAATCCGGCGGCGGCGGCGGCGGCGTAAACACTTGACATCTTGCTTCATATCTTTGTAAGCCCAAGCCCTAGGTCCATCAAATTTGGTCCAGAGGTAGCTTATGATGAGTACTTGCCAGTCAGTCACCTGTCACCTGACCTTGACCTCAATTTCACAGTCCAGCGACTACGTTAAAGTTTTTGGGTTACGACAGTTCCTCTGTAACTACGCATGGTAGGATGACAATATTTGGTGTATAGGTTGCTGATGACTAGTACATGACTGTCTGGTAGGTGTCACCTGACCTTGACCTCAATTTCACGGTCCAGCGACTACGTTAAAGTTTTTGGGTTACGACAGTTCCTCTGTAACTACGCATGGTAGGATGACAATATTTGGTGTATAGGTTGCTGATGACTAGTACATGACTGTCTGGTAGGTGTCACCTGACCTTGACCTCAATTTCACGGTCCAGCGACTACGTTAAAGTTTTTGGGTTACGACAGTTCCTCTGTAACTACGCATGGTAGGATGACAATATTTGGTGTATAGGTTGCTGATGACTAGTACATGACTGTCTGGTAGGTGTCACCTGACCTTGACCTCAATTTCACGGTCCAGCGACTACGTTAAAGTTTTTGGGTTACGACAGTTCCTCTGTAACTACGCATGGTAGGATGACAATATTTGGTGTATAGGTTGCTGATGACTAGTAAATGACTGTCTGGTAGGTGTCACCTGACCTTGACCTCAATTTCACGCTCCAGCGACTATGTTAAAGTTTTTGGGTTACGACAGTTCCTCTGTAACTACGCATGGTAGGATGACAATATTTGGTGTGTAGGTTGCTGATGACTAGTACATGACTGTCTGATAGGTGTCACCTGACCTTGACCTCAATTTCACGGTCCAGCGACTACGTTAAAGTTTTTGGGTTACGATAGTTCCTCTGTAACTACGCATGGTAGGATGACAATATTTGGTATATAGGTTGCTGATGAATAGTACATGACTGTCTGGTAGGTTCCACCTGACCTTGACCTCAATTTCACGGTCCAGCGACTATGTTAAAGTTTTTGGGTTACGGCTGTTCCCCTGTAACTATGCAGGGTATGGTGACAATATTTTGTATACAGGCCGCTGCTGATATTTAATGCTATTTACGTAATGCTTATGACGAAATTTATTTTCGTTACTGATGCGGAATGCAGGCGAGACGTTTTTCTGTGTCCACACTTGTCTGCAATATAGATACCCTTGATGAATTTCTACAATAGGTTTATTGTAAAATAAAAGAACCCAATATGCCCATTTGAACAAAACTCCATAGTCCAGAGCTGAAACATTGCTCGCTTGTGAGCAATCAAAGGTTTCTGGGAGCCTCTGGTTCAGTGAATAAAAGGATTTAAAGGCAGGAAATAATGCAAACTAAAAAATTGTATGACTAAAATTTAAATCTTGTGTATATAAAACGAAATAAGAATTGGTTCTTCTCATTTATTATATTACATTTAATAGGAAGGTACCTCTGTAGTGACTGTCGATGGGAAAGATTATGAACTTCATCACAATGATACGATGCTCATCAGATGCGGACAAGAGTAAGCATTAGAAATCACTTTCAGTATATTTAAAAGACGAAGCAATTGACATCACATAAATTTTGTGTTATTTCTGATCACACAGCCCACAATACAAGATAATCACTGTTACTAAAAATATTGACTATCAAACAAGGCCTGCAAAGATTCATTACATAGAATATATAAAAGGACTCTTTAGACATGTTTTTTATTCGTGTAGTACATTCACCCTGATGAGGCAGCCAATACTACAGTCAAACCTGTTTTAAGCGACCTTTAAAGGGAAATTGTAAAAAGGTCACATAAGACAGGGGGTCTTTATACACAGGTAATGATCTTTGCATATCAATCAACACAGTCATGTCAGTCATGTTGTGAGCTTGTGAAAGAGTGAATTGTAGACCTATATTGTTTGTTTTGTTAAGTAAACAGTAAAATATGACATTTATTTTACATATAATGCAAGTACAAAATATACAACAATAATGAGCGTTTTGATTTCCGATTGTATTACTGCAGGTCAACTTTATTCCCCCATTTAGTCTTTTCCTTGTGATTTAACAATACTCTCAATGTAGAAAGTGCAAGTCAATTTAGAACCAGTCTACACCCATTTTGCATGGATTATTTCCCTTTGTAAAACAAAATGGTGTGATTATACAATAAACACAACACTATGAGAAACATCACCATTTCCAACCAGATTGACAAGAAAATGGAATAACGACATTGACGACTATTCAAATTTTACAGGGCAATCTGAACTTCGCTTTTAAGATAATAAAACATTTTTTGATCGCTTCAAACTTGAGTTTTCCCTTTGGAAGAAGCTTGATATTTGACAACAATTCCAATCTTTTTGTCAGACAGGGTTTATTTATTGCTTAATGATTTTAACAGTCCCAATAGTCCTTTTAGACAGGTTTTCTTGGTCAAAATGAACGGAAACAGGGTCGTTAGTGGCATAAGAAAGGGAGTCATTATATAAAGGTAAAATGAATGGGAAAATGCTCAGGAGGAATCAATATGGTCGCATAACACAGGAAGTCACTATATGGAAGGGGTTGCTAAGACAGGTTTGACTTTATATGTAGAAAATATCACAACAAAGTACTTGCATATTTACAGTTTTCTAATCAACTATAGGATGCAGAAGCCTGATATTTTGGATATTGCTTTATTCTATTGTACCATATGGTGTATAGAGACTTAATGCTCTTTGGTCATCTACTTCCTGTTTTCTGAATACTAATGAAATTCTTATATGTGAAAGCAGGGGTATCACTAGTGAGCATTAGCTCACAGTCCAAAATTGTTTTATGTTATTAATATGTATATGCTGTGATACATTTCAGATACTCAGCAACAAGACCAACCGGGGCTCTTTCTCTCATTTGTTATCAGGATCCAACACGCAAGGCTAAAGTTTTCAAAAAATCTAAGTCCAAGAAGTAAATGGTAGATAGGAAAAGAGTAAAGATGTGGTCAAGAGGTAATTCATGAATCAAAATAGCAAGCTGTGCTTCAGAAGAAACTGGACAAAGATTTTACTCTCAGCATTTTAAAAGTTCTCTCTGTTAAAATTTTACATTACACAATACGTTGTATTTTTAGTTAATTTTTTGTCTCAAAATATTCAAGTACTTTTCCATTTTGACATTAGAACAACTGTTGAACAGTTATTTGTTTAAGGTATCTGGACCATAATTGACCGCATGATCATATTTGGTGTCCCGATGTCCATTGTTTTTCAATGGAGCAGACCTCGGTAATGTTTGGCAAACATCGGAAATACTATTTGAGTAACTAACTTTTTTCCTCAAAATTGTGAACATTGACTCAAAGTAATACAATATATTTTATTTGTATCATTAATTAGCAACACATTGATTCAATAAAGCTGTATTTCTTGGTCGAAAAATAAAATTAAACGGTAACTTCAATTATGGGTTTGGATACCTTAAAGTAACTGTTATACTTTATACAGGAAGAGATTCTCCTTCTGTTATTTTAGATTATAAATATTCTATGTTGTTTTCTATGTTTAAGGTGATTGTAAAAATGAAAATTTTAATTAAAAAAAGAGTTTTTATTTGTTTCACCTTTTTCATGTCATTCTGTGAAAGATTTAACAGAATCAAAGTAAATATTGCATTGAGGTCAGTTTGAATTGACCAATGATTTGCCTAGACAAATTTGGTGAGTGAGGAAATGGTATGCATGTACACTTCCAAGAGATATTGCTTAAATTCAAGTCAAATATTCACAAGACCTTTATCATCCTGTTGTTAGATTTTAATGCAATGACAATAAAAAGGGGGAGCAAACGAATGAACTTTTTAAAAATTAGATTGGATATTTAAGAATGGTTGATTTGATTGTGCTACATTATTTTTGGATCTGGTTTAATTGATTTTGTATCGTATTTGTTTTTCCATGTATTTAGATTTTATATTGTATTTCGGTGCATCATGAAATATTATTCATTTTTTGTTATCATTTGATAATGATGCTATTTTTATTACTTGTAGTACATTCCTTGTAATTACCATTGATGTCAATAAGTGTTTGAGGAGAAATGAGATGAAAAGGGGGGGGGGGGGGGGTAATAAGTGAAGAGTAGCAACTACACTTTAAAATATTTGCTGTGCGTCTAATATTAAACTTATCATTATGTGCCATCCATTACATTCTAGTTATTAGTGAACAAAACTGTAGCATAGTATTTTATAAGAATTGTCTTTATATCAGTGAAATTCCTGTTCATCACTCAAGTAATGTATAAACACTTATACGCGACAAAAAACTATTGTATATGGTTTGAAAATGAATGTCATGAATTCATTTCTTTCATGAGGGGTGTGGGTGGGGTTCATGCCTTATTGTTTAGAACTATTTTTATTGGAAAGTAAAACAACCATTTTCCAAATTAAGTCTCCAACTCGCTGCTTTTATACAAAAACTAACAATTTTATATAATACTTATAACAATATATACCAGATAATGTTTTCATCACAATAATGAACTCCTCGGTTCATTCCAATATGGCTATCTATTTAACAAATCAATAACATGTGTTAGTGTGATCTGGTGTAATATGTGGTGACCAGTAGCTTTGTATTTTGTAAAACCCAATTTGATTCATCTATGTACTATGTAAGTAGGTTATGAATTGATTTTGTCTTCTGTACTCAAGTAAACAGAATGGTAAAGA
Source organism: Limnoperna fortunei (assembly GCA_944474755.1). NCBI lineage: Eukaryota > Metazoa > Mollusca > Bivalvia > Mytilida > Modiolidae > Limnoperna > Limnoperna fortunei. The sequence continues at coordinate 47,281,977 of OX104113.1, forward strand.
ACATTGATGTTAGTTTTCTTTCATGAACAAAAATTATTCTTACTTAGGAGTTTTCTGGGAAAAATATGTGGTTGTGTCGGAATGCAGTTCAATTTTTTTAATCAAAGTGGTTGTAAAGTGTATTTCTAGCCATTGTTTGAACCCACATCCGGTCACGTTTTCGCTTTGCTACAACTTATCGACTGTGGGCACATTTTTAGGTATTTTCTCGTTTTTATGAAGAACACTACTGGATGTGGGTTTCCGACAATGATTACTAGCAGAAGTCTTACAGTGTATCGAAAATAACTTAATAGGTGGTTGTGCTGCTAGTTATCTCTTGATCTTTGGCAGTCTGTCCCACTCAGTGTTGTTGTCTAGAATAGAAAAGTCTTGATTTTATTATGAAGTCACCATCCACTTTGTACTTCCTGGGGTCTATTGTTGGCTCTACTTTTCTCCCTTGGTCACTGGTTGCATTGATGTAGGTAGCTAAAACATTGTTGAAATTGTTAAAGTATGTACATTTTGGTATGCAATTTAAACCAGGCTCTCTAGAGCCTGTAATGCTCACATAATTTAAATAGGCAATGAAAATGGCATTACCCTGATGTCCTGTAATTTTCTACTAGCATAAATAGCATTATATTTGTCTTTGTTGACCATCCAATGAATCTTGCTATTTGGTTTCAACTGGTTCAATAGTTTCAGACAGGAAGCCATTTTAACATTTTTCCATAAGTTTCTTTGTTAAATTAATTCCTACAATTACAGCCATCATGGATCTTCAATCAAATAAACAAGTATAAACTTTTAGGAGAACCATCCAATAAACAATATGGCTTCAATCAGCTTTGCAGTTTCAGAAAAGATGTCATTTGAACATGATTCCTAGAGTCTTCTGATAAACTTAGTAAAGGTAATTTGTGGCCATATATACTGTCTTGTCCGCAAAAAATTGTAGACGATCATCCGACAAATATTTCTAATACTTTTTGTTTCCACTGGTTAATCAGTTTTAGAGAAAAAGCCATTTAAAAATTTTTTTCAATAGGGTCCCGTGTCAAACCTAATGTCCTGTGATTGTGGCCATTTTGAATGACCTAAAAAAAAATGATTACTAGTAATTAGTGTAATTCCAAGGCACCAATTCCCAACAACTGATCAAAACATGGCAGTAAGTTAAGATGTCGACAAATAATCGATTGTAGAAATGGAGGGAAATTGGAAAGGAAATTCTGCATGCCATTAAAAATTGTGGCATGCTGGGTAGAGACTTGAGACTGAGAATTAAGGGTTTTGTAGCGGCAGTGATGAGCCTTTTCTTGTTGACATCTACCAAAATGGTGTTTGATGTGCCAGAATGGTGGCACTTTGCAAACAGGTTACACATTGTGGTTTCTAACTAGTATTTCCACATTACAGCTGGACAACCTTTGACAAGAGGGCATAACCTATGTGCTGGACAACCTCTGACAAGATCAAATCACCTATGTGCTGAACAACCTCTGACAAGAGGATATCATATATGTGCTGGACAACCTTTGACAAGAGGGCATGACCTATGTGCTGGACAACCTCTGACAAGAGGACATCACCTATGTGCTGGACAACCTGTGACAAGAGGACATCACCTATGTGCAGGACAACCTTTGACAAGAGGGCATGACCTATGTGCTGGACAACCTCTGACAAGAGGACATCACCTATGTGCAGGACAACCTCTGACAAGAGGGCATGACCTATGTGCTGGACAACCTCTGACAAGAGGGCATAACCTATGTGCAGGACAACCTCTGACAAGAGGCCATCACATATGTGCTGGACAACCTCTGACAAGAGGCCATCATATATGTGCTGGACAACCTCTGACAAGAGGGCATCACCTATGTGCTGGACAACCTCTGACAAGAGGACATCACCTATGTGCAGGACAACCTTTGACAAGAGGGCATGACCTATGTGCTGGACAACCTCTGACAAGAGGCCATCACATATGTGCTGGACAACCTCTGACAAGAGGCCATAATATATGTGCTGGACAACCTCTGACAAGAGGGCATCACCTATGTGCTGGACAACCTCTGACAAGAGGACATCACATATGTGCTGGACAACCTTTGACAAGAGGGCATAACCTATGTGCTGGACAACCTCTGACAAGAGGACATCACCTATGTGCTGGACAACCTGTGACAAGAGGACATCACCTATGTGCAGTACAACCTTTGACAAGAGGGCATGACCTATGTGCTGGACAACCTCTGACAAGAGGACATCACCTATGTGCAGGACAACCTCTGACAAGAGGGCATGACCTATGTGCTGGACAACCTCTGACAAGAGGGCATAACCTATGTGCAGGTCAACCTCTGACAAGAGGCAATCACATATGTGCTGGACAACCTCTGACAAGAGGCCATCATATATGTGCTGGACAACCTCTGACAAGAGGGCATCACCTATGTGCTGGAAAACCTCTGACAAGAGGACATCACCTATGTGCAGGACAACCTTTGACAAGAGGGCATGACCTATGTGCTGGACAACCTCTGACAAGAGGCCATCACATATGTGCTGGACAACCTCTGACAAGAGGCCATCATATATGTGCTGGACAACCTCTGACAAGAGGGCATCACCTATGTGCTGGACAACCTCTGACAAGAGGACATCACATATGTGCTGGACAACCTTTGACAAGAGGGCATAACCTTTGTGCTGGACAACCTCTGACAAGAGGACATCACCTATGTGTAGGACAACCCCTGACAAGAGGACATCACCTATGTGCTGGAGAACCTTTGACAAGAGGGCATAACCTATGTGCTGGACAACCTCTGACAAGAGGACATCACCTATGTGCAGGACAACCTCTGACAAGAGGACATCACCTATGTGCTGGACAACCTTTGACAAGAGGGCATGACCTATGTGCTGGACAACCTCTGACAAGAGGACATCATATATGTGCTGGACAACCTCTGACAAGAGGACATCATATATGTGCTGGACAACCTTTGACAAGCGGGCATCACCTATGTGCTGGACAACCTCTGACAAGAGGGCATAACCTATGTGCTGGACAACCTCTGACAAGAGGATATCACCAATGTGCTGGACAACCTCTGACAAGAGGGCATAACCTATGTGCTGGACAACCTCTGACAAGAGGACATCACTTATGTGCTGGACAGCCTTTGACAAGAGGGCATAACCTATGTGCTGGACAACCTCTGACAAGAGGGCATAACCTATGTGCTGGACAACCTCTGACAAGAGGACATCACCTATGTGCTTGACAACCTCTGACAAGAGGACATCACCTATGTGCTGGACAACCTCTGACAAGAGGACATCACCTATGTGCAGGACAACCTTTGACAAGAGGGCATGACCTATGTGCTGGACAACCTCTGACAAGAGGACATCACCTATGTGCAGGACAACCTCTGACAAGAGGGCATGACCTATGTGCTGGACAACCTCTGACAAGAGGGCATAACCTATGTGCAGGACAACCTCTGACAAGAGGCCATCATATATGTGCTGGACAACCTCTGACAAGAGGGCATGACCTATGTGCTGGACAACCTCTGACAAGAGGGCATGACCTATGTGCTGGACAACCTCTGACAAGAGGGCATGACCTATGTGCTGGACAACCTCTGACAAGAGGCCATCACATATGTGCTGGACAACCTCTGACAAGAGGCCATCATATATGTGCAGGACAACCTCTGCCAAGAGGGCATCACCTATGTGCTAGACAACCTCTGACAAGAGGACATCACCTATGTGCTGGACAACCTCTGACAAGAGGACATCACCTATGTGCAGGACAACCTCTGACAAGAGGACATCACCTATGTGCTGGACAACCTTTGACAAGAGGGCATGACCTATGTGCTGGACAACCTCTGACAAGAGGACATAATATATGTGCTGGACAACCTCTGACAAGAGGACATCATATATGTGCTGGACAACCTCTGACAAGAGGATATCACCAATGTGCTGGACAAACTCTGACTATGTGCAGGACAACCTTTGACAAGTGGGCATAACCTATGTGCAGGGCAACCTTTGACAAGAGGGCATCACCTATGTGCTGGACAACTTCTGACAAGAGGACATCACCTATGTGCAGGACAACCTTTGACAAGAGGACTTCACCTATGTGCAGGACAATCTTTGACAAGAGGACATCATATATGTGCTGGACACCCTCTGACAAGAGGACATCACCTATGTGCAGGACAACCTTTGACAAGAGGACATCATATATGTGCTGGACAACCTCTGACAAGAGGACATCATATATGTGCTGGACAACCTTTGACAAGAGAGCATGACCTATGTGCTGGACAACCTCTGACAAGAGGACATCACCTATGTGCTGGACAACCTCTGACAAGAGGACATCACCTATGTGCAGGACAACCTTTGACAAGAGGGCATGACCTATGTGCTGGACAACCTCTGACAAGAGGACATCACCTATGTGCAGGACAACCTCTGACAAGAGGGCATGACCGACCTATGTGCTGGACAACCTCTGACAAGAGGGCATGACCTATGTGCTGGACAACCTCTGACAAGAGGCCATCACATATGTGCTGGACAACCTCTGACAAGAGGCCATCATATATGTGCAGGACAACCTCTGCCAAGAGGGCATCACCTATGTGCTAGACAACCTCTGACAAGAGGACATCACCTATGTGCTGGACAACCTCTGACAAGAGGACATCACCTATGTGCAGGACAACCTTTGACAAGAGGGCATGACCTATGTGCTGGACAACCTCTGACAAGAGGCCATCATATATGTGCTGGACAACCTCTGACAAGAGGGCATCACCTATGTGCTGGACAACCTCTGACAAGAGGACTTCATATTTGCTGGACAACCTCTGACAAGAGGCCATCACATATGTGCTGGACAACCTTTGACAAGAGGGCATAACCTATGTGCTGGACAACCTCTGACAAGAGGACATCATATATGTGCTGGACAACCTCTGACAAGAGGACATCACCTATGTGCAGGACAACCCCTGACAAGAGGACATCACCTATGTGCTGGACAACCTTTGACAAGAGGGCATAACCTATGTGCTGGACAACCTCTGACAAGAGGACATCACCTATGTGCAGGACAACCTCTGACAAGAGGACATCACCTATGTGCTGGACAAACTTTGACAAGAGGGCATCACCTATGTGCTGGACAACCTCTGACAAGAGGACATCATATATGTGCTGGACAACCTCTGACAAGAGGACATCATATATGTGCTGGACAACCTTTGACAAGCGGGCATCACCTATGTGCTGGACAACCTCTGACAAGAGGGCATAACCTATGTGCTGGACAACCTCTGACAAGAGGGCATAACCTATGTGCTGGACAACCTCTGACAAGAGGATATCACCAATGTGCTGGACAAACTCTGACTATGTGCAGGACAACCTTTGACAAGTGGGCATAACCTATGTGCAGGGCAACCTTTGACAAGAGGGCATCACCTATGTGCTGGACAACTTCTGACAAGAGGACATCACCTATGTGCAGGACAACCTTTGACAAGAGGACTTCACCTATGTGCAGGACAACCTTTGACAAGAGGACATCATATATGTGCTGGACACCCTCTGACAAGAGGACATCACCTATGTGCAGGACAACCTTTGACAAGAGGACATCATATATGTGCTGGACAACCTCTGACAAGAGGACATCATATATGTGCTGGACAACCTTTGACAAGAGAGCATGACCTATGTGCTGGACAACCTCTGCCAAGAGGACATCACCTATGTGCTGGACAACCTCTGACAAGATGACATAACCTATGTGCTTGACAACCTCTGACAAGAGGACATCACATATGTGCTGGACAACCTCTGACAAGAGGACATCACCTATGTGCTGGACAACCTCTGACAAGAGGACATAACCTATGTGCTGGACAACCTCTGACAAGATGACATCATATATGTGCTGGACAACCTTTGACAAGAGGACATCACCTATGTGCTGGACAGCTTTGTTGGTCAAACCATTACAAGTATCAAGTAAATCTGATGAAAATGAACCCAAGTTTAGGTCCAGGTCTGCTGTTACTAGGCCAGTGGTGCCTGAATTAAAAAAAAATTAAAATCACAATTTTTAAGACATTTATTTTCTATTACCCACAAAAGCTGACTTAAAGAATCAAGTCCAAAAATATATGTAACAATACAACTATTTAAATTCAACTGATACCCCTAACTCTTTATTAACAATATTTTTTTAAATGCTGAAGCATCAATGTTGACATGAGCATTACAGTGATATGACGAAACGACTCTTCGGTACTCACAACTCATTAACCTTATTATTAGCACACCACTACATACATAAATATTGGTCATTTGCAATCTTAGATACATTTTGCTAATTAAAGTTCTATCTTCAAGCCTCACAACACGTGTCAGAGAACAAAATAATGTGTTCATTAAGGCCAAGAAGCCAAATTACAAAATTGAACAAAATATGAAGGGTACAGTGTATAAGTTTGGCACAGATTACCTCTATTATTTAATAATAGAGTATCACAGCATTAATGGAATGTAAAACATAAATTCACAACTTTGTTCTCTCAGCACTTTAATTTTAATCAACAAAGCACAAAACTGGGTACTTTACAAATTATCACTCTTGTTGCTTTCATAAGTGTATTTTTAAAAATCAAACTTATTTTGTTTCACCTTTTCAATTTTCTTATCAGATGAGGCACCAAAATAGCATAACTGATTTACATAACCATTGTATCGTGTACAAACATTAAATGGAATAACTTTGAACATGTTAAAAAATATGTTCAACTGTTACAATGGTTTAAGTATAGAAAAACTAAAATGAAAAAAAAGATAATAACTGAAGATGTTTACCATGATAATTGATTGTTTGTTTGTTTGAATGGTGTTTTAACGCCACTTTCAGCAATTTTCCAGCTATTTCATGGCGTCCAGTTTTTATTGGGGGAGGAAGCCGGAGTACCCGGAGATAACCCCCGACCTGCGGTAGGAAAACTGTCAATCCATGATAATTGAGACAGAAGCCAGAAAATAAATATCAACTATAAAAATAGTACAATAATATTCACTGGTATAAGAAGTATAACAACCATACATGGCATACAGTATTAACTGCTTATCCTGGTTTCTGGATTGTTCTGGTTCATAGAGTTTAACACTTTAAAACAGAGTACTAATACACTTAGAAACTCAATGTACCATATGTTGGTGACATAAAAAAAGTTTGCACAACCAGAAATGCACGAAGACTGCCATATTTTGCAGTGTTGCTGAATAAGGAATGGAGCAGGTGTGAACTCTGCTCTAGAGAATGAATACCGTATGAGACATATATGTAATGGTGCACTTGCTTTCTGGTCATGCAAATTATTAAATTAAGAAATACTGAAATAATTAATCAGCAGTTTTGTTCAGTTTTGTGTGTGTGTGTGTGTTGCCTTGGTTATCTTTGTTTCAGTCCAAAAACCAATTTAAAAAATCAAAAATAACAAATGAAAACATTGCAAATAACAAGTTAATACCGCTATGTAAAACCTGTAAAACCCTAAAAAAAACCTGGAAAACTGTGTAAACAGGACATCAAGTTAAGTCACAATATCTGTCAATGGATCCTTTAGGGCCCATTCCTGATAAAAATATTGATTCTAACAGGTTTTAGTTCCAAATATTGATTCTCACAAGATTTACTTCCAGGAAAATCTCACTATGGTTATCAAATGCTCAAATGGCATCTATATTATAAATCAAAAGTTTAAATGTCTTCAGTTTATTATCATTATAAATATGGAGATCTATCAGTTATAACAATTAAGATGATGCCAAATGGTAACAATACAACAAATATAAATCTCATTTACAAGCAATCAAATAAAATAAGAAATCAGAGAAAACATAATTTGTCAATATTTACATAACACCTTATGAATAGCAGAGGTTCAGGACAGTCTGTTTTGCTCAAACATCAATCTGTCCTTGATAAATATTAAGACTATAAGATATTTATTTGGCAAACTTAAAATAAATACATGTAAGAATCAAACAACAAATACACATGGTAACAGTAACCAAATCAAGTGCATTGTAAAAAAATTCAAAAGTAACCATACCAGCATCTTTCTTCACACTTATTTTTTGATCATATATATTTAGTACTAAATACAGGATATTTGTATATTCAGTAAAGTTCTTCTTTTTAATATATATCACCTCCTGGATTGATTAACTTGATCCTCCCTGTAACACATACCCTGTACTGTATATAAACCTGTATCACATAGCTAAAGCTGTAAAATATATTCTTATCATACCCCTCTCAGAACGTCTCTAGTTTATTATGTTAAATATATGATGAAGAGTACAATATATGGCAAAATCCATATTGCAAGCTGTATCACCACTTGACCAATATTAGGCCAAATCCTTTCCTCATGGTGATACAGCATGTACTAGTACATGTACCCCGTAATACGGAATTTGCCATGTTTTATACTTTATTTCTATTTTGTGGTATTTTCTTTTGGTGTGCAGTATTATCCCATCTCACTCTACGAGTGTGAGATGGGCCCATCTCACCTCGCTGTCAAAGACGTTGTTAAGTAACACTGTGGTGTCACAATGTTACAACACAGCGATAAACAGATTATTTATGTTTTTTGAAACTTGATGCATTTTTGCGTCGTCTCATCCAAGGATCTCGTTTCTCAAAACGCAAATACATGTAATCTATTAATATATATCCTACCAGACTCTTATGCTAAAATAATTTTTTATCTATGACCTTCAAGTATGATTTGTATATATATATCATAAACTTGTAACACTAACAAACTGGCAAGTTTAAAGGAAATTAGTATGTTTATACACAATTTAGAATTTGAATTTACCAAAGGATGGTGAATTCAAAATAGTGAAAAAATCTATGAGTGCACAGTAAGAGATATTTTTGACTGAGTATTACAACTATCTTGATATCTCTAATAAAAATGAGATCAATGTATAGTTTTAATTGGAAGTATTTAAAAAAATACATTTCTGCTACATGCTTGTATTTAATTACAAAAATAAATTACCTGCCTCAATAAGAACATTATTACTGCACATCACAATATATTGCCAATATATAAACATGTTTCATTAAATACAGATTTTTTGCAAATGTAAATAAATATTGATTGTATAGAGAAATAAGAGGTACCAAACATATGGTCTATAGTGTCCAATTCATAACATTAAAAAAATAGCAATAAAAAAAGACTAGATTATAATAAACTTCTAAGTAGTGGTAAAGTTATTTTGTTTTATGTCCAGTTAGCAAAAGTTAAGCTATCGGTCTTTAATAGTCAGAACAATAGGATAATAAACCAGAGGCACCATGGAGCCTGTAAACTGCACTCACCTGTAAGACAATGGACTTCAAGTATCTTCACAATATGGGGATTACAGATAACAATACATTGCTTGACATATATGTAGGGCAGCTGAGCTATTCGTTTGGATCATTTTTGCTGTTTACAGTTTCTCCTTGATAGATGTGTATTTAAGCTTTCAAGCTAATAAGAAGCATAAACTAGAGGTTCCCAGGAGCCTGTTATTGCTCACCTGGAACACAAATGACTATATTTAAATTTTTGCACTTTACAGTTCCAGTCTAGTTGTTATAGTTTTTAAGTTAATTGGAAAAAACATTCTTCAAAAATGTTGTTTAAGTACAATAACTCCTGTAATATGCCATCAGACAATTTCTGAAAATTAAATGATTTGTAGGCCTTGTCCTTTAGGTTAATTATTAATTACGAGTTTTACTCTAGGTGTTATAGATTTTAATTTATAACACAAAAACTGATTTTATTGTCCAAATTCGTAATTAAAGGGCATTAACACCTATAAAGAGTCATCTAACAATTTTGGACTAGGCAATTATTTGTAGGCCTTGCTTTACAGATCATTGGTGCAATTTACAGTGTAAATCAAGCTGTTATGGCATTTCAGTTACATGGCAAAAACTACAAATTTCACCAAAAATTTTATCAAAGGGCAATAACTCCTATACGGAGACATCTGACAATTTCTGACCAAATAAAGTGAATTTTAGAACTTGTTTTGCTGATGATTTTTGCAATTTATAGTGTCACTCTTGCTGTTATAGTTTTTAGGTTACAGGACAAAAATGGAAAAAAATCATAAAAAATTGTCATTAAGGGCAACAACTCCTTTAAGGAGTCATCTGACAATTTCAGACCAATAAAATGAATAGTAGGGCTTGAATTGCTGATCATTTTTGTTATTTACAGATTTACTATAGCTTTTATAGTTTTAAATCACAGGACAAAAACAACAAATTTCATAAAAAATTGTCATTTTAAGGACAAATTTCATTTTAAGGAGTTAACTGACAATTTCAGACCAATGAAGTAAATTGTAGGACTTGTATTGCTAATCATTTTTGCCTTTTAAAGCTTCATTCTAGTTCAAGTTATATGGTAAATATTAAAAATTTTGTCAAAAATCGTCCTTAAAGGGCAATAACTCCTACAGGAATCCCTTACACAACTTCACACTAATAGCAACTATTGTTGACCATAATGTGCTGATCAATTTAAAGTAATAGCTTTTATAATTTTGAGATATTGAACAAAAACATGACACCCATGTTCTATTTTTAGTAACAGTGGCCATCTTTGTGCATTAATCAACACCCTGGGTACAAATTTGAAACAAGGAACCCTAAGGATGAATGTGGCCAAGTTTGAAAAAAAATTGGCCCAATGATTTCAGCGAAAAAGATATTTTTTAAAGTTTACAACGGACAACAGCGACAGCCCACCTGGACCTTCTATCCAGGTGAGCTAAAAAGTGACAGACAGTCATCATGAACAAAAATTAACTCCTGTAAGGGTGGAGTGACAAATTTTTGTTTGTTTACTTATAAAGTCACTTGCATAATGATTGTTTAAGCTGTTAACAGATTCTATTTTTTGTTTTGTATCTATTATAAATTTCAATACAATAGCATAAGATGCAAAACTATAAAGGACTTATAACAGGGTAATAAAATCTAAAGCCAGTTGACAATTTTAGTTTAAATGAAGAGTACACATAGGCAGATCCCTAAATTCTGAACAGTTTTGATATGATCAAGTTTTCTTTACATGTCATGGGTTTCAAGATATAAGACAATCATTAACCTTATGAATGTAATTTGGCAATTGTGGCCATGTTGGTTTATTTATGCAACAGACAACTTAAGTACATGTATGGTTAAGGCCAACATGATTGGTTTAAATTAGCCCAGCATTTTATGAAAAGAGATGTTTTGAAATAGTTAATGTCAACACAAGAAAAAGAGTCATTTAAGGGCATTAACTCCTGAAAGGTTGATTGATTGATGTTTAAGGTCCAGCACCATTTTTGCCCTGTCAGATGTCATCTATCTATAATGGTTTTCTAGATATTTGGCAACTACTTGCATTTTACCCCTATTTTATTTTTAGACACAGTGGCCTTGTTGGTTAGTTGGTGGTACCAAGAATCATAAAACAAACACCCAAAGGATGATTCATGCCCAAAGGTTTAAAATGGCTAATCTGTTTCAAATAAGATTTCTGAACAAGTACATGTACATGTAAATAATGAAGATTGACGCCAAAGAGAAGGCAATAGCTCAAATTTGCATATGGTCCAGGTGAGCTAGAGCACCCTGAGATGACACTCTAAACAACAAGCATTATGATAAATCTAAATGCTATATACAGTATATAATAACCATTTTGTTCATAAATAAACATTTCTTGTAATTTTACAGGAGTACAAGTGTAAGCTTGTTTCTCACAATACTCAGGGCTCACCACACTGGTCGTAGTGGGCGACAAAGTCTCCCTACTAGGAACTGAAATCGCCCTAAGGCGCCTCAAAAGCGAAGTCGAATTCGCCCTATTGGTCACATAAGATACTTGTAAATCTGGTCCAAATACTTCACCCAGACTACCAATTTATCAGTAAATGTTGTAATTCCAATAAAAAACGGCAAACAATATGCGTTTTAACATAATTTTAAAGATGTACGTCTTTCAAATGTATTACGCGCCATTTGTTTATTTACCGGATGTGACTAATTACAGGAAGTGAACAACGAAGAAAAGTAATGTACAACGGCCCATAATCAAAAATCGTAATTTTTTTTATAAACAGACACTTTTAATTGGTTTCAAACTTCAGTTCTTTCAAAGACTATTGTACTTTAACAATTTTATTTGATGAGTATATGAGCTCCACTTGAAAGAATAAAGATGGATAGTAATTATTGACATCATGCTAAGTTCTGTAGATGGGTGTCCCATGAAGCAATTTGGATCAGCACAACTTTGGCTATGTGGAAGTGTGCTGAACAGAAGAATTATTTCTGGGTTTAATGTTATGTTATTCTATCTATCTTCTTTGGAAATTTGCTCAGATAAACATGGCATATTCATAACAAAATGTTAGGAATATTATGATACATTAGAACTCATGAATGAAGTTTATGCCTACATATATACAAATATTTTCTATTTTTTTGTGTGAATTCCTTGTACAGCTACAAGTGCTGAAGAAGATAGAAAAATAGTCCCTATATCATGTGTTTTTTTTTCATTTATTAATGATAAAGGTTACAGTATGTGCTGTTTGATATTGCATACCATGAATAAAAATGAAAAGAAAGAAAAAAAATGAATCTAAGTGTGTTATGGTTTTAAAACACAAGAGAAATAATCCTGGAAATTTATGTAAATAATGAAAAATGTATTTAACTACTGCGAAATTAATTATTTGTACGGTTCCCCTGACTTCTCCCTAGTGTCTCCTGAAGTCTCCCTATCAGGGCCTGACTTCTCCCTGTTTGGCTGCCAAGGAGAAGTCACTTCTCCCTACTTTTTTAGAGTGTGGTGACCCCTGAATACTATTGCATATTTTTTTTACCTACTAGTATATTATTTAAATTCTTGTCTAAATGCAATTATTTTTAAATGTACACTCCATTCCCTAATATTTCAAATTATGCACCAACTCGATATCAAATGTGGGGAAATAAAGACTGTTTTTTCAGACTGATGTGTGGTCAATTTGTTTAGAAAAGATAAATGCTGTTTGTTTTATATGTACTTGGGATGAATCACAAAAAGGTTAAAATATAAAAATATTTACACCTGTGATACATACATGTAGACCAATTTATATTCTAGTTGCAATCTAAAACATGTAGATCTGTGACCCTTTATAATACATGTATTGAAAAACAAAATAAACAAAATGTTCACCTGATTCCAATAAATAATTACATGTATAAATAAAAAAATCTATCACAAAAATGATATCAAAAATATAACATTAAAATTGAAACCTACACATGTAAATGTACATGTACTAACTAATCATCTAATTCATTAATTTAGTTTACCATTGACTTTTAAATCTTGGTCTATAGATGGCCCCCAGTATATCATTCGTGTATATTTAATTATAACACGCTCAACAAAAAGACTTCCAAAGAACCATAGCGGAGCATATTCAAGTGTTACTAGTCCCATGAAATCTCCTTCAAAAGGTGTGTAATCCCATGGACATGCATCAAATTTCTTTAGAATATACCCTGTACTGAATTCCCATAAATATGTCCACACTGTGTAAATGATAGCTCTTCCAAGTAGTGGCACCTTTTTTTCTGAAAGCCATAAAAACATTTGTTCAATAACTAGGGTAGAAAATCCATAAATGGGCAAAGCCCAGACACTGGTGTTGCCTGGAAACTTCCAGTTGAGGTTAATAACAAATTCCCATGTTGCAGTAAACATAATCTCAGAAACATATCCATGAATAGCATAGACATAGAACCTCCATAGTGTGGATAGATTGGTCAAGCCACTCTTCTTCATGCTGGCAGTAATTCTGAAAAGACACATAATTAAGCATCCATACAATGACATTTCTTTTGTTATTTTTTACTTTAGTTTACCAAAAACATCCAGTAATGGAGGAAGTAGAAGAAGCAGGAGAAAAACCTGACCTTCGGTAGGAAAACTGGCAATCCTGTCATGTACATGCATGGAGTTGCTCACACCCTCGCACGCAGTAAGATTCCAACCTGCAGTGCAACCTCAGTGTTGATAGGCATGTGATCAATATGGCAATAATAGATAAATACATCGATAATAAGTGTTAACTAATGAAAAGTGATTAATAAGCTGTGTTAGTATAAATTTCTTTCCCACTTTGTGGCCCAAGGAAATTATTTACCTGTTCACAGGATGCAAGATACTACACCTGGCTGCCTGTTAGATAAAGGTGATTTTCATTGTGGTGTCAAGAAATATACATGCAATATAAATGACATAAATGTATATAATTACTAGAAATAATACAATAGTTGCTTATATAGAGGGCATTTCATGATATCTTGACTGCACAAGGGAGACTCAGAGTGGTATTGCTTGAAACATTGATAATGCCCGAGCCAAAGGGGCAATACCACTGTCTCGAGTGCTGTTAAGTATCATGACAATGCCAGCTATATAAGCAGCAGTTATATTTATTTTATTGAAGAATGAAGAAATCATGTGTTTAAGACTATTATTTATTTGTAAGTGCTTGCTGTTGGCCTCATGACATATCATCATTGGCTATACAGTATAATAGTATAGTGTATTATACAGTTAATATTTGTAAACTTTATGGCATTTTTTCCTCATTAAGGTTGTACATGTACATATATTTTTTTATAAATTAAAAAAAAAAAAACAGTTTTATTTTGCTTGTTACAGGAGAGGGCATTACCACAGCGTGATAATGCCTGTGGGCGTTACCATGGCATGATAATGCTCTCATGTCAAATTACTGCAGAATTAATACATGTACCAGCTGACCTTGTTTTATCCAACTGAAACAAACATAATTTTACTGATATGAAATAAATGTAATTATTATATGTGTGGCATAGTTATATTTGATATATAATCAAATATGGTATTATGTGATACTGTATTTTGTTGTATTAATTTATTGATTTTATTTCAGCTGATTAGCTACACGTGGTTTTCCATGTAGAGCCTCACTATTTCTTATGGTCATTATTTAGTACATGGGTCTTAGTTTTCTGATTGGTTAGATATCCTGGTTTTTTTCAGGTAAACTCTATTCATTGTCGGACATATTGCAATTTTGATAGTTGGGTTTAGTGATATTATTTTGGCAGAGTCTTGTTTCTCAATATTTGTCTCCAGAGTCAATTTAGTAGTCAGGTTAGTTGTATTTCTGATGTTTCTAGGGATTTAACATTTAACAAACTTACATGTCTTTTAAAATAATGAGAATTTGCATGAGAGCACAGTCTGAGTGTGCAGTGTGAAAGTGTAATATTATAAAAAAGATATAAATCATATGAAACATACATGTAAGAATAATTCATTCATATGATAACTATTTTAATATTGAATATAAGTCATATTTGAAGTGATAATTTCATCACATTGTAAACATTCATAATATTCAAGTTTATTACTTACATTTCTCATTGATAGTTATTTTCATATTTTATAGTCTTACCAGTATTTTTTATGGTATGTATTATTGTTTAAAATGATGGTTTATTGAAAACTAAACCAGTGTGTCTATAACTAGACTTATGATTGTTAATTTTATATTCAGGATTATGATACTGGCAATATTGATGTAGAGATATAGAGTGTTTCATAGGGTTTTCCAGAAAGCCCATTGTACCACATATTTTGGTAAGCCTATGTGTATTTTAAGTTTTGTTTTGTCCTGTAATTGTCATGTTCATAATATGTGTCATTTAGTTATAACTTATCTTTTTATTCCATTTTTCATATAATGTTATACATATTTTACTGATAATTATGACACATAATTGTGCAAGTAAATGCAGCATTAAATCGAGACAACATGATGTAGATGTGCATTAGTTAGTTTCTTTGATATTGAAGCTAAATGTAGATGTGACATGAAGAGTTTTGAGTTATTCCCCTTTGTCCAGTATTTGTACATTGTATATACACTATGATTATGTGTATTGTGAATGTATGTTGAATATCTGTTATTTTGTTTTATAGGGATTTTTACTTAGTATCTGGAAATAAAAAATGAACCCTAGACAAAGATGTGTTTTAAAATGATGCCCATAAAGCATTGAGTTACATATGTCTCTGATGTGTGTGAGCACAGCTTTCAATACATATACCTATAATAAAAAAATGTCCCACTGAGAAGCTTCCTGTACAGGTGACTGGTTTTAATTGGAAAAGATACACATGTAATTTGTAATAACTACCATGGGAAAATGTGTTGCATGTTACTTGTACGACCTTCAAGGAATATTTTAACAGCATGTTTAAGGATAAGCCTTTTCCGAATTGCTGTTGTAGGTTTAGTAAAAAATATTGAAAATAAAATAACTTTAAATTTTTTTCCATGTTTAAATTATTTTTGTTAAGGAAATTATTGCAACCCAGAAAGGTGCATCGTTTAATTGCAGTTGTGTAGAGATGTATTAACACATGATTTCAAGTCTATGAAGGAATGCTCCTCCCAGTGTTAATTTTTCCTGCCACACCTATTGATTGGATTGTAATAGATGTGTTGTTTTTGATACACGGGCCACCACCTGTAAATTAAGTCAATCACAACAGAAGTTCAAATGAATGATAATTAACACTGAATACTCGCATTGTGCATGTCCGATTGTTGTTGAATTTCCAGACAATGATATTATCTGTTTAATAAACAATTGTTTGAACTTCAAATAAAACTGGAACGTCACAAGAACGAGGTCAAAATATGTTGCAAAACATTGTTTTTATGGTTTCTTATGCATTGGAAATAAGTAGTTTCTCACTGAGAAAGCATATACTGCATGTGGGAGTCATACATGTAAATCTCGGTTATCCACCCCTATAAGGGAGGTAACACCACTTAATTCCCAATAGGCAAATTCTGAAAATATTATTTTCTTCTTAACAATGTTTATACACATGAATGTTAGTTTTCTGTTTGGAATATATATGTAATTGCAAATCTATTGAAACAATTTTAACTAGTGTCAAAAAAAATTCAATGGAAATTGTAATGTGTCTGTATTTTTCCTTTGATCTTCCTATGATGCTCAACGGAAAAACACGATAACTGTCGATCTTACACCCCCCCCCCCCATGGGATTTCTAAAAGTAAAAGGTCAAAAGACTGTCCCTGGATATTGATCTTTTATGTCTATATTGAAATGCATGCATTTCAAATATTAATAAAAAAAAATGTAAAACACGAATGAAAATTTACCCTCAATCAAAGGGACCTATGGCATAAGCTTGTTCGTCTGTTTGAGCCTACCTACATTGCAACAAATGATGCTTACTGGTCACGGTGTAGTTCTCGCCACTCGATCTTCTGACAGTTTTTGTACAAAATTGGCGTTTTAAAAGTGACCAGCGTAATTTGTTTTGGATAGAAGATGGCGAAATCTATTAAATGAAGCCTTTTGAATTGATTTACATTGAAAAATAACGGCATAGTCATAAAAATGGCGAGAATTGCTTCTGTCTTTTTAATGGCGAGAACTACTCTATGACAGTAAGCCAAGTTAAAGGGTTGTCGGAACACTACATTAGGACTAGCATCGCCCTTGTCGCCACTCGATCCGTAGCCGGTGGGGACAAGGGTCGTGAAATTTAACACAAGGTAGCGTGATTTATACGATAATGGATCATAAAGACTTACATAATTAAAAATATATATTGCTTAAAATTTCGTGTTACTGTTCTTCTCTCAATTTCAAGAAATTTAAAACACGTTAACGGTTATGATTTGAAATTCCGGTCGGCAAGGTGTTAATAAGTTTGAATTTAGATCAATTTGAGGCGGACTGGGATTATTGACCTTTTCAAAATACTTTTGCTTTAAGTTGTGCTCGAAATCGTAACCTAGTGTTGACACAGTGGTGATCAGTAGGTAGCTAACTATATATATGAACCACTTGGCACCGAAGTACCGGTGTCGTATTAATATCGAGCTACCTATGAAAATTAGCTACGGTAGTAAATTTTAATACCGCAGAGTTATTAAAAATTGTCTACCCATGTAAACAAGCTACCGTATGACATAAATTAATTAGATTTATCTCCCTTATACCGTAAGGTGGAGTAGGATAGGCGTGAGCTATTAAAATACTTATTTTAATAAACAAACTGTTATTCCGACGCAGTCGGTATATTTTCGAATTGTGACTTTTGAACTAAAAGACGCTTACCCACGGTAACGTACTGTTATTGAAGACAAGCCTGCATTCTGATTGGACAAAAATAGTAAAAAAATTCTGCGTTCGAACAATCTACTATAGTATACTCTGAAAAGCATCCTATTTGCATTTCCCAACAATTATTCCAGCAGACTGGTGTTTTTAAACAATTGGTAGTCGTAATTTTACTTTATTTTTAGCCAAAAGAATGCCATTCTGGGTGCCGTTTCATAAAGCGATCGTTAATTAACGTGCTCGTTATCCCATGCAATTGGAATGGGATAACGTGCACGTTAAGCTATCGATCGCTTTATGAAACGGCACCCAGAACTGATAAACAATAATTACATGATAAACCATATGTCGTGTAATTTTTGCGCATTTCGTATGGGGTGGAATTGTATTTGCTTTGTTGACCATCGTATCTGTAAACAATCCTCACGCCGGTGATGTATTTACACCATATTTTCTTTATTTGACCTCCTGACACACGCACTCTCTCTCCCTATCGTGAAATTATTGTCTTACAAATGATCCTACAAAAAGGTAAGTAGGTCATTGGTAATTGTCAGGACGCCAAGTGACTAGTATGAGACACCGTGGTTCGATAACACATTTTGTTTACTATACACACAGCGCATAGAATTTTGAGTAAAATTCACTGATTGTTTCGTGCATTTATTTATTTGGACCATATGGTTTATCTCACCCCCACCCCCATTTTGGGATAGCATACACATTACCGATTTCAATTCACATGTAATAAGCATTGAATGTTCGTATTAATATATTTTACTTAAGAGTTCCCATTTTTAATAGATTGTCAAATTAATAAAATATCAAACTGTAATGAATACATGTGAATTACTTGATGCATGAAAGTACATATTTGCTGATGAAATTTATTTAAAAAAATAGGTGCTGTTTTGACATTTTAAAATGTTAACTAACTTGTTTTCGAGTTAATATATACGATATATCGCAAGAAAAAACCTACCCTACAACTCCGAATATACGTTTGTTTTTTATTTACCGTGTTGGTCTACTTCTGAAATAGTTTTTCATTGGGGATATTAAAAGATGTTTATTGTTATATGTTATATGATTTTTAAAGCCATTAATGCCTATCTTCTTTCTTTGCGTCCGCCGTCATTCACGTGCAGACAGGAGATGGAGCTCTAATAACAAAGTCTCTTTTTGATAATACCCTATTATTTAATAACATTGTTTTTAAAATCCATGAATGTAGCAACCTTCTTATATGCGAGCGAAGCGAAGCTCACTAATGTACAGTCTGCCAAATTGCACGAGACCCAAAATACATGATCATTGAAAAAAAACCTGGGCTACTCGGAATGCATTGAGTATTTTCGCTTTTTTTATATAAAAGTAGCCAAAAATACTTTTGATATCGATAAAATTAAAGTGTTTATTTTTTAAATAACTACAAAAATCCCAGACAATTTTTTTCCAATCTGAAACGTTGTATTTGAAATTGAGTTTTGCGACGTCCCCAACACATTAGAGTAAGACATCACGTCATCAATGGAATGTAGAGGCGCTGTTAGGGGGCTCTAAAGTAACGACATGAACACTGTGCGATGCTCGCATTTATTCTGCGCGTTCATTCATATTATTATAGCCTTATTTTGACTGGATACAGTTCGCGACACGTTAATTAGTTACCTCCCCCACACACATCAATGAAAGAAAACGTTAATGTTTCTTGTCTCTCTTTCGTTTGATAATTTTTTTAAAAGTTTTTTTCTTATTTATGTTTGTGTAGTTTCCGTTCTACCTTACATACATCTCTAAGAGTTATATGCGTCGAATATCTTTTTCCGACGCAGTCGGTATTATATTCACTTTTTACCCTTTGACCTCATGACACTTCACCTCTCGAACAGCAAGTAACGTGATCCTAATTCTGTTTCTTGATTATTCAAAAACCAATTTGGACGGCGGTTCGAAACAGGGTAATGAATTGGACAGGGGTTCGGAACAGGATGGTAAATTGGCAATTCTCCTTTCAAATTGTGTACTATTATTATTAGATTTTGTGTACTATTATTATTAGATTTTGCCGTCTGTTTGTTTATAAAATTATTTCATAGTGCAATTTAAGTATTAAGAACGATAGCGATGAGCTGCAGTTTGTAAAATTTTATATTCAACGACTACAAAAATGTTAAATATTTTTTATTTGAAGTACAGCGCAAATTAAAACGCATATTAACACCCTGGATTTTTCCGGTATTTTATAGACTGTAAAAGAAATGAAGAGAAGAAATTTTAATTAATTTCTTTAAAAAATACAAATTAACAATCATTATATATTCATGTTGATAGTAAATCAAATATGTTATTATTGTTCTTGGGCGTCCGTCGTAGTACACACATAGATAGAGAGTTGTGGCTCTAATTGTAAAGTATACTTTGCTTAATCAGTAAATTTTAAACTATAAACATTTTATTAAACAATTCTTATATTCAATTTGTTGACATAATTGTATAACTGCTTTTGGTGCTCGCAGAAAAACTCCATTTCTGTATCTTAGGCAGTGGGTTTCAATACATAATAGCAATAAACGTTCTGGAATACATGTACATGTACAACAAAGTAGATGTATGTAAATTATCAATTTTGAGTTAAGTGTATGCTTGATAATATTGAAAACACGTAAATAAAAGGGGGGGGGGGGCGAACACATGTATAAATTAATAATTTCCAACGCGTTTCACCTGGGACTATTAGGTTCATGGTTTCTTTCACGTAGTAATAATTGTCCGTCAGTACTTCCCCAAAAAAATTTCCATCAAACATTTCTGGTCTATTGAAACGGGGAATTTGTATGACAATAATGACGATTCGTAGTTTAATGCATAACTCAATTTATATCTGTAATGCGTCGGTTATCTTTTTTAAAGATAGTACTTGTTTAAAGATAGTACTTGTTTTTATAATGTTATTTACTATCTACAATGCCATAACGGTATAAAGTGGGTTCTGTTACTAAATAATTTACTAAACGTTTGTTCTACAGTCCGTAGATTTGCTCTGAAAACATTTGTGAGCGAAATGATTGTTGGAATTGTGTCTTCAGGTATGTTTTTGACTATCTCCCAATTGTCGCATATTTACAAAAGATAAATTTAGCAACTAATTCATTTTAATTGATCAAAGAAATAAAAAACACCGTAAATTTTAAATGCTAGCTACACCTAAATTTTACGTAAATGTAGTTTAAAATGGAATTAAACATTTTTCATTTTCATTTGTATATGCCTGTCAACGACAGAACCCCCGTGCATGCGTATTATGGTATACAAATGTCCATCCTTCGTATCTTGCAAATAAGATTCACAGATTTTGTTTTACAAACTGCACATGTTTGTTTATTGTATTAGTGTCATAGTCTGTATACTTGTTGGTAATTCTGATTTATGGTGCATGAAAAGGGGGTGGGTTTGTTTTCATAATCTTGCTCAAAAACTTTTGGTTTTCATCAAATTTTCTTGAATCTTTGGGGAATTATTAATTTGATAGATAAGCGCTTCCTTTTTCGTGGTAAAATTCGGATTTTTAATGGTTGTTAATGGGACTTGTGTGTGGAAAGCTTTCATAAATTTTCTTAAAATATTGAGACAGTGTTGATATTGATAGATGATCAGTGTCGATAGTATGGGGGAAGATCATTTCTGTTAACGTGTTTTGGTCATTTTTACACGTCTGTAAATAAAGTAAATGGTACCTGTTTTTCAACCATTAGCTGTCATCAGTTTTCTTAAAAATTGAAATTGTTGTAAACTGTTATAACGAAAATGAAAACACGTTTTACTGTATATAATCATAACACTATTGCCCTTCGATGAGATACTGCTGTTGTCTGTTTTTTTTTCGATTTTTTAACTCGCTTGTTTCTGTTTTCTCATGTATATTGCTGTTATCTGTTGTTTTTTTTTTTGATTTTTGAACTCGATGTTTTCTGTTTTCTCATGTAAATTGCTGTTATCTGTTATCATTATTTTATATCTACTGTTATCTGTTTTGAGAAAAATTAAAGTGTTAACCTGTTAATGGACCCCCTCTAGCCCCCCCCCTTACCCCCAGTATAATACACACATGAAGTGTGTAGAATACAATGGACCAATGGCCTTTCTATGTTATTTTCCATATGTAGTACCCCTTTTCGATTATTATTTCGTTGAAAGACAAAGTTAATTTAATGTTAAATTAAGAGAGATTATTTATGTTAAAGAATAGGGGGTTTATTTGGTGTTATTAAAAATATAGGTTCGCATTGCTTTTCTGGCTGAAAAATGAAGGTCAAAAACGGGGAGTCTCATTTTTTTCAAATTTCCTCGAGGTGCCCCTACGTATTCGAAATTTGATTTCTTCCTCCTAAATGTGTATAAAACTCCTTTTTGGTGTATTTTCATACCAAAGATTGCATTTCTTTCCAAAATATATTTACTTTAACAATCATTATTGACCAATCGCGTTTAACCTGACAGTTTTTTCACGCTTTACTTTGTGCTCATAAAATGGCCGCGCCCATACCGTTATGCAATAGTACATTGATACCTATAGAGATATTAAATGGATGCAGAATTAAGCAAATTGCATACCTTTAGTACTGTTGATTCAATTACAAAACTTGTATGTAGTTGGGCATATACATCGATGTTCCTTTATGCTTTAAGTGCCGTTTTTTAAAGGCCACCCCTAGAAAAAAAGGCGCGTTTTTGCAAGTAGTTTTTTTCTCCTCAGTTTGTGCTGCGCTTCAAAATTGATGTTTTTTATCTTTCCTGTTGGTGTTTTTCACATAGCATGTGTAGATGCCTATGTTCGACGATTGTTCTATCTTAAATTTTCATTAAGGGTCCACAAATGAACGAACGAAATGCGGTCTAAATGATCTTCCGAAAATTAACGGTTTTTGAAACAGACTATAACTTGTTCAAAACTGACCTAAATTTCATAGTACAACATTATGGTTGAATGTTGGACATTACTTCGGTGATTTGTAAACAGCGTTTCGAAATCGTTTAACATTTGTGAAATTATCGCCCATTATTATAACACAACCAGAAAGTCAGATTAGGGCCGAAAAAACGTAAAGATCATAGTTCTTTTTATATTGTCAAAAGTTCAATTTGAATCACTGAATTAGACTAAATTTGCTGTTTTAAGCGTCCTGTAACATACAAACTCCAAATGTAGTGTACACATTGACCACGAGCCTTTCAGTCATTGTTTATCATTCCCACCCCTAACGTTGCATTGAAAATAACATGTTTCATGAAATAGACTATAGCTAATTAAAACGTGAATATAAACAATGAATTTTGTAATAATCTATGATTTTATGCAGAATTTATGCGCTTAAAGTAAAATTTGCCGAATTCAAATGCCAAAAGAAACATGTATAGAATACAATGGACCAATGGCCTTTCTATGTTATTTTCCATATGTAGTACCCCTTTTCGATTATTATTTCGTTGAAAGACAAAGTTAATTTAATGTTAAATTAAGAGAGATTATTTATGTTAAAGAATAGGGGGTTTATTTGGTGTTATTAAAAATATAGGTTCGCATTGCTTTTCTGGCTGAAAAATGAAGGTCAAAAACGGGGAGTCTCATTTTTTTCAAATTTCCTCGAGGTGCCCCTACGTATTCGAAATTTGATTTCTTCCTCCTAAATGTGTATAAAACTCCTTTTTGGTGTATTTTCATACCAAAGATTGCATTTCTTTCCAAAATATATTTACTTTAACAATCATTATTGACCAATCGCGTTTAACCTGACAGTTTTTTCACGCTTTACTTTGTGCTCATAAAATGGCCGCGCCCATACCGTTATGCAATAGTACATTGATACCTATAGAGATATTAAATGGATGCAGAATTAAGCAAATTGCATACCTTTAGTACTGTTGATTCAATTACAAAACTTGTATGTAGTTGGGCATATACATCGATGTTCCTTTATGCTTTAAGAGCCGTTTTTTAAAGGCCACCCCTAGAAAAAAAGGCGCGTTTTTGCAAGTAGTTTTTTTCTCCTCAGTTTGTGCTGCGCTTCAAAATTGATGTTTTTTATCTTTCCTGTTGGTGTTTTTCACATAGCATGTGTAGATGCCTATGTTCGACGATTGTTCTATCTTAAATTTTCATTAAGGGTCCACAAATGAACGAACGAAATGCGGTCTAAATGATCTTCCGAAAATTAACGGTTTTTGAAACAGACTATAACTTGTTCAAAACTGACCTAAATTTCATAGTACAACATTATGGTTGAATGTTGGACATTACTTCGGTGATTTGTAAACAGCGTTTCGAAATCGTTTAACATTTGTGAAATTATCGCCCATTATTATAACACAACCAGAAAGTCAGATTAGGGCCGAAAAAACGTAAAGATCATAGTTCTTTTTATATTGTCAAAAGTTCAATTTGAATCACTGAATTAGACTAAATTTGCTGTTTTAAGCGTCCTGTAACATACAAACTCCAAATGTAGTGTACACATTGACCACGAGCCTTTCAGTCATTGTTTATCATTCCCACCCCTAACGTTGCATTGAAAATAACATGTTTCATGAAATAGACTATAGCTAATTAAAACGTGAATATAAACAATGAATTTTGTAATAATCTATGATTTTATGCAGAATTTATGCGCTTAAAGTAAAATTTGCCGAATTCAAATGCCAAAAGAAACATGTATAGAATACAATGGACCAATGGCCTTTCTATGTTATTTTCCATATGTAGTACCCCTTTTCGATTATTATTTCGTTGAAAGACAAAGTTAATTTAATGTTAAATTAAGAGAGATTATTTATGTTAAAGAATAGGGGGTTTATTTGGTGTTATTAAAAATATAGGTTCGCATTGCTTTTCTGGCTGAAAAATGAAGGTCAAAAACGGGGAGTCTCATTTTTTTCAAATTTCCTCGAGGTGCCCCTACGTATTCGAAATTTGATTTCTTCCTCCTAAATGTGTATAAAACTCCTTTTTGGTGTATTTTCATACCAAAGATTGCATTTCTTTCCAAAATATATTTACTTTAACAATCATTATTGACCAATCGCGTTTAACCTGACAGTTTTTTCACGCTTTACTTTGTGCTCATAAAATGGCCGCGCCCATACCGTTATGCAATAGTACATTGATACCTATAGAGATATTAAATGGATGCAGAATTAAGCAAATTGCATACCTTTAGTACTGTTGATTCAATTACAAAACTTGTATGTAGTTGGGCATATACATCGATGTTCCTTTATGCTTTAAGAGCCGTTTTTTAAAGGCCACCCCTAGAAAAAAAGGCGCGTTTTTGCAAGTAGTTTTTTTCTCCTCAGTTTGTGCTGCGCTTCAAAATTGATGTTTTTTATCTTTCCTGTTGGTGTTTTTCACATAGCATGTGTAGATGCCTATGTTCGACGATTGTTCTATCTTAAATTTTCATTAAGGGTCCACAAATGAACGAACGAAATGCGGTCTAAATGATCTTCCGAAAATTAACGGTTTTTGAAACAGACTATAACTTGTTCAAAACTGACCTAAATTTCATAGTACAACATTATGGTTGAATGTTGGACATTACTTCGGTGATTTGTAAACAGCGTTTCGAAATCGTTTAACATTTGTGAAATTATCGCCCATTATTATAACACAACCAGAAAGTCAGATTAGGGCCGAAAAAACGTAAAGATCATAGTTCTTTTTATATTGTCAAAAGTTCAATTTGAATCACTGAATTAGACTAAATTTGCTGTTTTAAGCGTCCTGTAACATACAAACTCCAAATGTAGTGTACACATTGACCACGAGCCTTTCAGTCATTGTTTATCATTCCCACCCCTAACGTTGCATTGAAAATAACATGTTTCATGAAATAGACTATAGCTAATTAAAACGTGAATATAAACAATGAATTTTGTAATAATCTATGATTTTATGCAGAATTTATGCGCTTAAAGTAAAATTTGCCGAATTCAAATGCCAAAAGAAACATGTATAGAATACAATGGACCAATGGCCTTTCTATGTTATTTTCCATATGTAGTACCCCTTTTCGATTATTATTTCGTTGAAAGACAAAGTTAATTTAATGTTAAATTAAGAGAGATTATTTATGTTAAAGAATAGGGGGTTTATTTGGTGTTATTAAAAATATAGGTTCGCATTGCTTTTCTGGCTGAAAAATGAAGGTCAAAAACGGGGAGTCTCATTTTTTTCAAATTTCCTCGAGGTGCCCCTACGTATTCGAAATTTGATTTCTTCCTCCTAAATGTGTATAAAACTCCTTTTTGGTGTATTTTCATACCAAAGATTGCATTTCTTTCCAAAATATATTTACTTTAACAATCATTATTGACCAATCGCGTTTAACCTGACAGTTTTTTCACGCTTTACTTTGTGCTCATAAAATGGCCGCGCCCATACCGTTATGCAATAGTACATTGATACCTATAGAGATATTAAATGGATGCAGAATTAAGCAAATTGCATACCTTTAGTACTGTTGATTCAATTACAAAACTTGTATGTAGTTGGGCATATACATCGATGTTCCTTTATGCTTTAAGAGCCGTTTTTTAAAGGCCACCCCTAGAAAAAAAGGCGCGTTTTTGCAAGTAGTTTTTTTCTCCTCAGTTTGTGCTGCGCTTCAAAATTGATGTTTTTTATCTTTCCTGTTGGTGTTTTTCACATAGCATGTGTAGATGCCTATGTTCGACGATTGTTCTATCTTAAATTTTCATTAAGGGTCCACAAATGAACGAACGAAATGCGGTCTAAATGATCTTCCGAAAATTAACGGTTTTTGAAACAGACTATAACTTGTTCAAAACTGACCTAAATTTCATAGTACAACATTATGGTTGAATGTTGGACATTACTTCGGTGATTTGTAAACAGCGTTTCGAAATCGTTTAACATTTGTGAAATTATCGCCCATTATTATAACACAACCAGAAAGTCAGATTAGGGCCGAAAAAACGTAAAGATCATAGTTCTTTTTATATTGTCAAAAGTTCAATTTGAATCACTGAATTAGACTAAATTTGCTGTTTTAAGCGTCCTGTAACATACAAACTCCAAATGTAGTGTACACATTGACCACGAGCCTTTCAGTCATTGTTTATCATTCCCACCCCTAACGTTGCATTGAAAATAACATGTTTCATGAAATAGACTATAGCTAATTAAAACGTGAATATAAACAATGAATTTTGTAATAATCTATGATTTTATGCAGAATTTATGCGCTTAAAGTAAAATTTGCCGAATTCAAATGCCAAAAGAAACATGTATAGAATACAATGGACCAATGGCCTTTCTATGTTATTTTCCATATGTAGTACCCCTTTTCGATTATTATTTCGTTGAAAGACAAAGTTAATTTAATGTTAAATTAAGAGAGATTATTTATGTTAAAGAATAGGGGGTTTATTTGGTGTTATTAAAAATATAGGTTCGCATTGCTTTTCTGGCTGAAAAATGAAGGTCAAAAACGGGGAGTCTCATTTTTTTCAAATTTCCTCGAGGTGCCCCTACGTATTCGAAATTTGATTTCTTCCTCCTAAATGTGTATAAAACTCCTTTTTGGTGTATTTTCATACCAAAGATTGCATTTCTTTCCAAAATATATTTACTTTAACAATCATTATTGACCAATCGCGTTTAACCTGACAGTTTTTTCACGCTTTACTTTGTGCTCATAAAATGGCCGCGCCCATACCGTTATGCAATAGTACATTGATACCTATAGAGATATTAAATGGATGCAGAATTAAGCAAATTGCATACCTTTAGTACTGTTGATTCAATTACAAAACTTGTATGTAGTTGGGCATATACATCGATGTTCCTTTATGCTTTAAGAGCCGTTTTTTAAAGGCCACCCCTAGAAAAAAAGGCGCGTTTTTGCAAGTAGTTTTTTTCTCCTCAGTTTGTGCTGCGCTTCAAAATTGATGTTTTTTATCTTTCCTGTTGGTGTTTTTCACATAGCATGTGTAGATGCCTATGTTCGACGATTGTTCTATCTTAAATTTTCATTAAGGGTCCACAAATGAACGAACGAAATGCGGTCTAAATGATCTTCCGAAAATTAACGGTTTTTGAAACAGACTATAACTTGTTCAAAACTGACCTAAATTTCATAGTACAACATTATGGTTGAATGTTGGACATTACTTCGGTGATTTGTAAACAGCGTTTCGAAATCGTTTAACATTTGTGAAATTATCGCCCATTATTATAACACAACCAGAAAGTCAGATTAGGGCCGAAAAAACGTAAAGATCATAGTTCTTTTTATATTGTCAAAAGTTCAATTTGAATCACTGAATTAGACTAAATTTGCTGTTTTAAGCGTCCTGTAACATACAAACTCCAAATGTAGTGTACACATTGACCACGAGCCTTTCAGTCATTGTTTATCATTCCCACCCCTAACGTTGCATTGAAAATAACATGTTTCATGAAATAGACTATAGCTAATTAAAACGTGAATATAAACAATGAATTTTGTAATAATCTATGATTTTATGCAGAATTTATGCGCTTAAAGTAAAATTTGCCGAATTCAAATGCCAAAAGAAACATGTATAGAATACAATGGACCAATGGCCTTTCTATGTTATTTTCCATATGTAGTACCCCTTTTCGATTATTATTTCGTTGAAAGACAAAGTTAATTTAATGTTAAATTAAGAGAGATTATTTATGTTAAAGAATAGGGGGTTTATTTGGTGTTATTAAAAATATAGGTTCGCATTGCTTTTCTGGCTGAAAAATGAAGGTCAAAAACGGGGAGTCTCATTTTTTTCAAATTTCCTCGAGGTGCCCCTACGTATTCGAAATTTGATTTCTTCCTCCTAAATGTGTATAAAACTCCTTTTTGGTGTATTTTCATACCAAAGATTGCATTTCTTTCCAAAATATATTTACTTTAACAATCATTATTGACCAATCGCGTTTAACCTGACAGTTTTTTCACGCTTTACTTTGTGCTCATAAAATGGCCGCGCCCATACCGTTATGCAATAGTACATTGATACCTATAGAGATATTAAATGGATGCAGAATTAAGCAAATTGCATACCTTTAGTACTGTTGATTCAATTACAAAACTTGTATGTAGTTGGGCATATACATCGATGTTCCTTTATGCTTTAAGTGCCGTTTTTTAAAGGCCACCCCTAGAAAAAAAGGCGCGTTTTTGCAAGTAGTTTTTTTCTCCTCAGTTTGTGCTGCGCTTCAAAATTGATGTTTTTTATCTTTCCTGTTGGTGTTTTTCACATAGCATGTGTAGATGCCTATGTTCGACGATTGTTCTATCTTAAATTTTCATTAAGGGTCCACAAATGAACGAACGAAATGCGGTCTAAATGATCTTCCGAAAATTAACGGTTTTTGAAACAGACTATAACTTGTTCAAAACTGACCTAAATTTCATAGTACAACATTATGGTTGAATGTTGGACATTACTTCGGTGATTTGTAAACAGCGTTTCGAAATCGTTTAACATTTGTGAAATTATCGCCCATTATTATAACACAACCAGAAAGTCAGATTAGGGCCGAAAAAACGTAAAGATCATAGTTCTTTTTATATTGTCAAAAGTTCAATTTGAATCACTGAATTAGACTAAATTTGCTGTTTTAAGCGTCCTGTAACATACAAACTCCAAATGTAGTGTACACATTGACCACGAGCCTTTCAGTCATTGTTTATCATTCCCACCCCTAACGTTGCATTGAAAATAACATGTTTCATGAAATAGACTATAGCTAATTAAAACGTGAATATAAACAATGAATTTTGTAATAATCTATGATTTTATGCAGAATTTATGCGCTTAAAGTAAAATTTGCCGAATTCAAATGCCAAAAGAAACATGTATAGAATACAATGGACCAATGGCCTTTCTATGTTATTTTCCATATGTAGTACCCCTTTTCGATTATTATTTCGTTGAAAGACAAAGTTAATTTAATGTTAAATTAAGAGAGATTATTTATGTTAAAGAATAGGGGGTTTATTTGGTGTTATTAAAAATATAGGTTCGCATTGCTTTTCTGGCTGAAAAATGAAGGTCAAAAACGGGGAGTCTCATTTTTTTCAAATTTCCTCGAGGTGCCCCTACGTATTCGAAATTTGATTTCTTCCTCCTAAATGTGTATAAAACTCCTTTTTGGTGTATTTTCATACCAAAGATTGCATTTCTTTCCAAAATATATTTACTTTAACAATCATTATTGACCAATCGCGTTTAACCTGACAGTTTTTTCACGCTTTACTTTGTGCTCATAAAATGGCCGCGCCCATACCGTTATGCAATAGTACATTGATACCTATAGAGATATTAAATGGATGCAGAATTAAGCAAATTGCATACCTTTAGTACTGTTGATTCAATTACAAAACTTGTATGTAGTTGGGCATATACATCGATGTTCCTTTATGCTTTAAGAGCCGTTTTTTAAAGGCCACCCCTAGAAAAAAAGGCGCGTTTTTGCAAGTAGTTTTTTTCTCCTCAGTTTGTGCTGCGCTTCAAAATTGATGTTTTTTATCTTTCCTGTTGGTGTTTTTCACATAGCATGTGTAGATGCCTATGTTCGACGATTGTTCTATCTTAAATTTTCATTAAGGGTCCACAAATGAACGAACGAAATGCGGTCTAAATGATCTTCCGAAAATTAACGGTTTTTGAAACAGACTATAACTTGTTCAAAACTGACCTAAATTTCATAGTACAACATTATGGTTGAATGTTGGACATTACTTCGGTGATTTGTAAACAGCGTTTCGAAATCGTTTAACATTTGTGAAATTATCGCCCATTATTATAACACAACCAGAAAGTCAGATTAGGGCCGAAAAAACGTAAAGATCATAGTTCTTTTTATATTGTCAAAAGTTCAATTTGAATCACTGAATTAGACTAAATTTGCTGTTTTAAGCGTCCTGTAACATACAAACTCCAAATGTAGTGTACACATTGACCACGAGCCTTTCAGTCATTGTTTATCATTCCCACCCCTAACGTTGCATTGAAAATAACATGTTTCATGAAATAGACTATAGCTAATTAAAACGTGAATATAAACAATGAATTTTGTAATAATCTATGATTTTATGCAGAATTTATGCGCTTAAAGTAAAATTTGCCGAATTCAAATGCCAAAAGAAACATGTATAGAATACAATGGACCAATGGCCTTTCTATGTTATTTTCCATATGTAGTACCCCTTTTCGATTATTATTTCGTTGAAAGACAAAGTTAATTTAATGTTAAATTAAGAGAGATTATTTATGTTAAAGAATAGGGGGTTTATTTGGTGTTATTAAAAATATAGGTTCGCATTGCTTTTCTGGCTGAAAAATGAAGGTCAAAAACGGGGAGTCTCATTTTTTTCAAATTTCCTCGAGGTGCCCCTACGTATTCGAAATTTGATTTCTTCCTCCTAAATGTGTATAAAACTCCTTTTTGGTGTATTTTCATACCAAAGATTGCATTTCTTTCCAAAATATATTTACTTTAACAATCATTATTGACCAATCGCGTTTAACCTGACAGTTTTTTCACGCTTTACTTTGTGCTCATAAAATGGCCGCGCCCATACCGTTATGCAATAGTACATTGATACCTATAGAGATATTAAATGGATGCAGAATTAAGCAAATTGCATACCTTTAGTACTGTTGATTCAATTACAAAACTTGTATGTAGTTGGGCATATACATCGATGTTCCTTTATGCTTTAAGAGCCGTTTTTTAAAGGCCACCCCTAGAAAAAAAGGCGCGTTTTTGCAAGTAGTTTTTTTCTCCTCAGTTTGTGCTGCGCTTCAAAATTGATGTTTTTTATCTTTCCTGTTGGTGTTTTTCACATAGCATGTGTAGATGCCTATGTTCGACGATTGTTCTATCTTAAATTTTCATTAAGGGTCCACAAATGAACGAACGAAATGCGGTCTAAATGATCTTCCGAAAATTAACGGTTTTTGAAACAGACTATAACTTGTTCAAAACTGACCTAAATTTCATAGTACAACATTATGGTTGAATGTTGGACATTACTTCGGTGATTTGTAAACAGCGTTTCGAAATCGTTTAACATTTGTGAAATTATCGCCCATTATTATAACACAACCAGAAAGTCAGATTAGGGCCGAAAAAACGTAAAGATCATAGTTCTTTTTATATTGTCAAAAGTTCAATTTGAATCACTGAATTAGACTAAATTTGCTGTTTTAAGCGTCCTGTAACATACAAACTCCAAATGTAGTGTACACATTGACCACGAGCCTTTCAGTCATTGTTTATCATTCCCACCCCTAACGTTGCATTGAAAATAACATGTTTCATGAAATAGACTATAGCTAATTAAAACGTGAATATAAACAATGAATTTTGTAATAATCTATGATTTTATGCAGAATTTATGCGCTTAAAGTAAAATTTGCCGAATTCAAATGCCAAAAGAAACATGTATAGAATACAATGGACCAATGGCCTTTCTATGTTATTTTCCATATGTAGTACCCCTTTTCGATTATTATTTCGTTGAAAGACAAAGTTAATTTAATGTTAAATTAAGAGAGATTATTTATGTTAAAGAATAGGGGGTTTATTTGGTGTTATTAAAAATATAGGTTCGCATTGCTTTTCTGGCTGAAAAATGAAGGTCAAAAACGGGGAGTCTCATTTTTTTCAAATTTCCTCGAGGTGCCCCTACGTATTCGAAATTTGATTTCTTCCTCCTAAATGTGTATAAAACTCCTTTTTGGTGTATTTTCATACCAAAGATTGCATTTCTTTCCAAAATATATTTACTTTAACAATCATTATTGACCAATCGCGTTTAACCTGACAGTTTTTTCACGCTTTACTTTGTGCTCATAAAATGGCCGCGCCCATACCGTTATGCAATAGTACATTGATACCTATAGAGATATTAAATGGATGCAGAATTAAGCAAATTGCATACCTTTAGTACTGTTGATTCAATTACAAAACTTGTATGTAGTTGGGCATATACATCGATGTTCCTTTATGCTTTAAGAGCCGTTTTTTAAAGGCCACCCCTAGAAAAAAAGGCGCGTTTTTGCAAGTAGTTTTTTTCTCCTCAGTTTGTGCTGCGCTTCAAAATTGATGTTTTTTATCTTTCCTGTTGGTGTTTTTCACATAGCATGTGTAGATGCCTATGTTCGACGATTGTTCTATCTTAAATTTTCATTAAGGGTCCACAAATGAACGAACGAAATGCGGTCTAAATGATCTTCCGAAAATTAACGGTTTTTGAAACAGACTATAACTTGTTCAAAACTGACCTAAATTTCATAGTACAACATTATGGTTGAATGTTGGACATTACTTCGGTGATTTGTAAACAGCGTTTCGAAATCGTTTAACATTTGTGAAATTATCGCCCATTATTATAACACAACCAGAAAGTCAGATTAGGGCCGAAAAAACGTAAAGATCATAGTTCTTTTTATATTGTCAAAAGTTCAATTTGAATCACTGAATTAGACTAAATTTGCTGTTTTAAGCGTCCTGTAACATACAAACTCCAAATGTAGTGTACACATTGACCACGAGCCTTTCAGTCATTGTTTATCATTCCCACCCCTAACGTTGCATTGAAAATAACATGTTTCATGAAATAGACTATAGCTAATTAAAACGTGAATATAAACAATGAATTTTGTAATAATCTATGATTTTATGCAGAATTTATGCGCTTAAAGTAAAATTTGCCGAATTCAAATGCCAAAAGAAACATGTATAGAATACAATGGACCAATGGCCTTTCTATGTTATTTTCCATATGTAGTACCCCTTTTCGATTATTATTTCGTTGAAAGACAAAGTTAATTTAATGTTAAATTAAGAGAGATTATTTATGTTAAAGAATAGGGGGTTTATTTGGTGTTATTAAAAATATAGGTTCGCATTGCTTTTCTGGCTGAAAAATGAAGGTCAAAAACGGGGAGTCTCATTTTTTTCAAATTTCCTCGAGGTGCCCCTACGTATTCGAAATTTGATTTCTTCCTCCTAAATGTGTATAAAACTCCTTTTTGGTGTATTTTCATACCAAAGATTGCATTTCTTTCCAAAATATATTTACTTTAACAATCATTATTGACCAATCGCGTTTAACCTGACAGTTTTTTCACGCTTTACTTTGTGCTCATAAAATGGCCGCGCCCATACCGTTATGCAATAGTACATTGATACCTATAGAGATATTAAATGGATGCAGAATTAAGCAAATTGCATACCTTTAGTACTGTTGATTCAATTACAAAACTTGTATGTAGTTGGGCATATACATCGATGTTCCTTTATGCTTTAAGAGCCGTTTTTTAAAGGCCACCCCTAGAAAAAAAGGCGCGTTTTTGCAAGTAGTTTTTTTCTCCTCAGTTTGTGCTGCGCTTCAAAATTGATGTTTTTTATCTTTCCTGTTGGTGTTTTTCACATAGCATGTGTAGATGCCTATGTTCGACGATTGTTCTATCTTAAATTTTCATTAAGGGTCCACAAATGAACGAACGAAATGCGGTCTAAATGATCTTCCGAAAATTAACGGTTTTTGAAACAGACTATAACTTGTTCAAAACTGACCTAAATTTCATAGTACAACATTATGGTTGAATGTTGGACATTACTTCGGTGATTTGTAAACAGCGTTTCGAAATCGTTTAACATTTGTGAAATTATCGCCCATTATTATAACACAACCAGAAAGTCAGATTAGGGCCGAAAAAACGTAAAGATCATAGTTCTTTTTATATTGTCAAAAGTTCAATTTGAATCACTGAATTAGACTAAATTTGCTGTTTTAAGCGTCCTGTAACATACAAACTCCAAATGTAGTGTACACATTGACCACGAGCCTTTCAGTCATTGTTTATCATTCCCACCCCTAACGTTGCATTGAAAATAACATGTTTCATGAAATAGACTATAGCTAATTAAAACGTGAATATAAACAATGAATTTTGTAATAATCTATGATTTTATGCAGAATTTATGCGCTTAAAGTAAAATTTGCCGAATTCAAATGCCAAAAGAAACATGTATAGAATACAATGGACCAATGGCCTTTCTATGTTATTTTCCATATGTAGTACCCCTTTTCGATTATTATTTCGTTGAAAGACAAAGTTAATTTAATGTTAAATTAAGAGAGATTATTTATGTTAAAGAATAGGGGGTTTATTTGGTGTTATTAAAAATATAGGTTCGCATTGCTTTTCTGGCTGAAAAATGAAGGTCAAAAACGGGGAGTCTCATTTTTTTCAAATTTCCTCGAGGTGCCCCTACGTATTCGAAATTTGATTTCTTCCTCCTAAATGTGTATAAAACTCCTTTTTGGTGTATTTTCATACCAAAGATTGCATTTCTTTCCAAAATATATTTACTTTAACAATCATTATTGACCAATCGCGTTTAACCTGACAGTTTTTTCACGCTTTACTTTGTGCTCATAAAATGGCCGCGCCCATACCGTTATGCAATAGTACATTGATACCTATAGAGATATTAAATGGATGCAGAATTAAGCAAATTGCATACCTTTAGTACTGTTGATTCAATTACAAAACTTGTATGTAGTTGGGCATATACATCGATGTTCCTTTATGCTTTAAGAGCCGTTTTTTAAAGGCCACCCCTAGAAAAAAAGGCGCGTTTTTGCAAGTAGTTTTTTTCTCCTCAGTTTGTGCTGCGCTTCAAAATTGATGTTTTTTATCTTTCCTGTTGGTGTTTTTCACATAGCATGTGTAGATGCCTATGTTCGACGATTGTTCTATCTTAAATTTTCATTAAGGGTCCACAAATGAACGAACGAAATGCGGTCTAAATGATCTTCCGAAAATTAACGGTTTTTGAAACAGACTATAACTTGTTCAAAACTGACCTAAATTTCATAGTACAACATTATGGTTGAATGTTGGACATTACTTCGGTGATTTGTAAACAGCGTTTCGAAATCGTTTAACATTTGTGAAATTATCGCCCATTATTATAACACAACCAGAAAGTCAGATTAGGGCCGAAAAAACGTAAAGATCATAGTTCTTTTTATATTGTCAAAAGTTCAATTTGAATCACTGAATTAGACTAAATTTGCTGTTTTAAGCGTCCTGTAACATACAAACTCCAAATGTAGTGTACACATTGACCACGAGCCTTTCAGTCATTGTTTATCATTCCCACCCCTAACGTTGCATTGAAAATAACATGTTTCATGAAATAGACTATAGCTAATTAAAACGTGAATATAAACAATGAATTTTGTAATAATCTATGATTTTATGCAGAATTTATGCGCTTAAAGTAAAATTTGCCGAATTCAAATGCCAAAAGAAACATGTATAGAATACAATGGACCAATGGCCTTTCTATGTTATTTTCCATATGTAGTACCCCTTTTCGATTATTATTTCGTTGAAAGACAAAGTTAATTTAATGTTAAATTAAGAGAGATTATTTATGTTAAAGAATAGGGGGTTTATTTGGTGTTATTAAAAATATAGGTTCGCATTGCTTTTCTGGCTGAAAAATGAAGGTCAAAAACGGGGAGTCTCATTTTTTTCAAATTTCCTCGAGGTGCCCCTACGTATTCGAAATTTGATTTCTTCCTCCTAAATGTGTATAAAACTCCTTTTTGGTGTATTTTCATACCAAAGATTGCATTTCTTTCCAAAATATATTTACTTTAACAATCATTATTGACCAATCGCGTTTAACCTGACAGTTTTTTCACGCTTTACTTTGTGCTCATAAAATGGCCGCGCCCATACCGTTATGCAATAGTACATTGATACCTATAGAGATATTAAATGGATGCAGAATTAAGCAAATTGCATACCTTTAGTACTGTTGATTCAATTACAAAACTTGTATGTAGTTGGGCATATACATCGATGTTCCTTTATGCTTTAAGAGCCGTTTTTTAAAGGCCACCCCTAGAAAAAAAGGCGCGTTTTTGCAAGTAGTTTTTTTCTCCTCAGTTTGTGCTGCGC
This sequence comes from Limnoperna fortunei, assembly GCA_944474755.1. NCBI lineage: Eukaryota > Metazoa > Mollusca > Bivalvia > Mytilida > Modiolidae > Limnoperna > Limnoperna fortunei. The sequence goes on from OX104113.1 coordinate 47,319,367, forward strand.
TTCAAAATTGATGTTTTTTATCTTTCCTGTTGGTGTTTTTCACATAGCATGTGTAGATGCCTATGTTCGACGATTGTTCTATCTTAAATTTTCATTAAGGGTCCACAAATGAACGAACGAAATGCGGTCTAAATGATCTTCCGAAAATTAACGGTTTTTGAAACAGACTATAACTTGTTCAAAACTGACCTAAATTTCATAGTACAACATTATGGTTGAATGTTGGACATTACTTCGGTGATTTGTAAACAGCGTTTCGAAATCGTTTAACATTTGTGAAATTATCGCCCATTATTATAACACAACCAGAAAGTCAGATTAGGGCCGAAAAAACGTAAAGATCATAGTTCTTTTTATATTGTCAAAAGTTCAATTTGAATCACTGAATTAGACTAAATTTGCTGTTTTAAGCGTCCTGTAACATACAAACTCCAAATGTAGTGTACACATTGACCACGAGCCTTTCAGTCATTGTTTATCATTCCCACCCCTAACGTTGCATTGAAAATAACATGTTTCATGAAATAGACTATAGCTAATTAAAACGTGAATATAAACAATGAATTTTGTAATAATCTATGATTTTATGCAGAATTTATGCGCTTAAAGTAAAATTTGCCGAATTCAAATGCCAAAAGAAACATGTATAGAATACAATGGACCAATGGCCTTTCTATGTTATTTTCCATATGTAGTACCCCTTTTCGATTATTATTTCGTTGAAAGACAAAGTTAATTTAATGTTAAATTAAGAGAGATTATTTATGTTAAAGAATAGGGGGTTTATTTGGTGTTATTAAAAATATAGGTTCGCATTGCTTTTCTGGCTGAAAAATGAAGGTCAAAAACGGGGAGTCTCATTTTTTTCAAATTTCCTCGAGGTGCCCCTACGTATTCGAAATTTGATTTCTTCCTCCTAAATGTGTATAAAACTCCTTTTTGGTGTATTTTCATACCAAAGATTGCATTTCTTTCCAAAATATATTTACTTTAACAATCATTATTGACCAATCGCGTTTAACCTGACAGTTTTTTCACGCTTTACTTTGTGCTCATAAAATGGCCGCGCCCATACCGTTATGCAATAGTACATTGATACCTGTAGCTCTCTCCCTTATCATCGGGCGGGCGTATTATGCGATCCTGACAAAGTTGTTTATTACAAAATAATAAAGGAACTAAAACATATTTATACTTTTTCGTGTATATTGTCTTTTATGACATAATGAAATGGAATGAAAGAAAAGGAAACAATCCTATTGTTCCCGGGGAAATAAAACAAAAGGGAAACAACTCTATTATTCACCGGTAAATAACCTTTAAGGTAAAAACAAATGAAAAAGGTCAACAATGCAGAAGTTTAGATGAGAATAACACAAATTTCAGTAAATTAAAATGTACATGTACATGTTTAGTGTTGGCGTACAATATAATACAACAAGTACGACCCTCTCTTATTGAGGGAGACATTCATATTTGTAAACTAAGTTAAAGTTGTTTGCCTCGGGTTCGGGTTTAGAAATTTGAGTGTTGCCCTCAGGAAGGTGAAGTCAAGTTGAAAGTAATAGATTGATTATTTCATTAGTTTATTTATTTATTCCATAGTTCTGCTTTACATTCTCTTTTCTTACTTTTGCTACCTTTCACTATCTCCCATGACGTCACTGTCACCTTTATTGTTATTATTTACCTAACAATATACCGGTTTATTTCTGCATGACAAATGTCAAAAATATGACCCATTAAAATAGGATACCTTACAGCTATGTATTGCATGAAGAAACACCGTCATTTGTATCGTTGCATAATCTTCTAGACTTGTATATTATTTTTTGTTTATGCTGTATCGTCATGTTTGTCGATCCGATACTTAATAAGCTTGCTGGTTGGTAGACTCTTTAGACTTTTATATAATATTTTGAACTACCTGTATTGTGTTTTTACACGATCCCAGTGGACTTATATTATTCCATCACCGAATGAAAAAATTCTTTAAGCATTTAGAGTTAAACGCCACTGATGAGTCTTAAGTAGACGAAACGCGCGTCTGGCGTAATGAATGTCACCTTGGTAATTTTGATTACATCTTGTTGGAATATTTGAGCAAAGCAAAGTAACAGCACGGCACGTCCCCGGCTGGCGGACTTGTGAAGCAACTATTTTTGGGTTAAGTTGGAAATGAGAAATTTCAAGATCAATATGTTATGACTTGTTTACGTCATTTATTTATATTGACATTCAATGACTAAGGCCATTCGTTGGTCAGTCTTTGTCTAAATTTTTGACAAGAAACACCGTCATTTGTATCGTTGCATAATCTTCTAGACTTGTATATATATATATATATATATAAAATCATAGTCTCTTTAAGAATAAATATAAAAACTCTGTTAAATTTTCCGAACGTTTCGGCCTCACGGCCTTCCTATCACTATACAATAAAATTCCGCTGAGGAAGGCCGTGAGGCCGAAACGTTCGGAAAATTTAACAGAGTTTATATATATGTCTTGATTTTAGTTCATCAAGAAAATTCCATTCTCCTTGCAAGGAATCGTTCAGCATAGTTATTTATTTTCACTCCTGTTATACCAAAAGAGATTGACTTTTCGTGTAATTTAAAAGAGCTTTTTTCCAAGATGCGCAAATAATTAGAATGTGCACAAATAGAAACATTTTTCCAAATGCTACTAAAAGCGGACAAATAAACAACATTCTTAATAAAAGTTACAGAATTTAAACACTTGAATCATGAAAAAAACCTTTTAAAAGGAATTTGCACAGATAATAATATAGGTTTATGAATTAAATTTTTCTGTACATTTGGAGTGATCTGATGGTGTGTATTTGAAGGGCCTCTTAATTAGAACATCAATTATTTGTTCCAAAACGAATGTATTCCATAAGAAAGAACATAAATCCAAAAACTAAAGCAACACATTGGAGAATTCGAATATATCAAGTTTTTCAATGTTATTATTCCAATGCACCGCTTTAAATATTGAAAATGCGTGTTTTAACACCGATAAAAAATTGAAATCCTACAAACACTGAGCATAAGAGAATACACAATTTAAGTCTATGTCATTCAATTGTAAATAAACTCACTGTATACTTGCGTAATCTGAATTATTTTAGCATTTTATTTAGAGTTAACTTATAATTAGTTGGCAAGAATTCATATTCATTGCACAGTCTCATTAATTAAATAATATATATAATTAGTTGGCAAGTTATCAGTTGGCACATCATTCAGAAATCATTAGTTTTGGAGTTAATATAATTTGTTTACTTATTGCTCTAAATGCATGCTTTTATTTGTGCCTATAAATTTATGATCTATGTGTTAAACTGTTAAGATTACATGCGTTTTAATATTTGTGTAATTTTAAAAATATATATAACAATGTATATTTAAGATAACGAAAACATTGAGTTATTATGAGTAAGTCACACAATATATGAGGGGAAATATATATCGTATTTATTGTCATCCTTGAAGAAGCGATAGTTTAACAAATGTGGGGTTTTATGTGAGGGGAAATATATATCGTATTTATTGTCATCCTTAAACAAGCGATAGTTGAACAAATGTGGAGGTCAGTACTAAGTGCATAGAAATGGTTTTGAGAGAAAATAGGTAAACAACTCTGCCAATAGCAAAAAAAACGGGTATCACCAAATTATGTCTTCGACTCTAGACTGTGCTGCAAAGCGTGGGCGGTCATCTAGATTATGTTAGAAATAAGTTGCCGGTGACTAAAGAACAAGGCACGGCTGAATTTTTAAGACTTTAAGGTGACGATGGCATTTTAATGGCAAACGATTAGACAGACTTTAACGCGAAATCCCTTCTGTTGTGCAATGACTTTCCGATTTTTGCTGACTACTTATTTAATAAATAGAAGACTGAAGACACGACTTGTCTTGTATTTATCTGGTTTGTTATTATTAATAAAATTATATCAATCGTAAATTGCTTAAATATTATAAATTGTGTTTTAATTACGTTCGCATAAGGTTTCCACAACCACATAATGATCTCGATACAATTTCGCAATAATCTTCGGTTGAGTGAACACATTATACAGGTGACCGGTAATAAAAAAAATTAAAAATCGACACGTGCCGATAAAAATTCAAATATAAAACTACTGTGGTGATTACTGTTAATCTTCATTTTGTTAGTGCACTTTTCTCCTTAATTTGTTAGTGCACTAACTAGTAGTTTGCGTTATTTCTACACACCGTAATAAATGCAATTAAATGTGATATGCTGTCTGACCTTATTTAACGTCCTATGTCTGCAGAGCAATCAAAATTAAATGTTTCAATGGCTCCCCCCTTTTTCTATGGTCGCTGCGTGTACTTTACATATAGCGACAATAGCAAAACGGGGGTGCAAGTGAAAGATTTTACTTTAATTAGTACACGTAAACCGACTGATAAATAAAGTTGTTTCCCCCAGTTGTTGTCAAAGTTTCTCTGAAATCATGTTGCAGTATTTCCGTAAATTTCGATATTATTTTGCCGCTGAAACCACATGTTCGTTGTGACGTAAATATTTCTGCACCTTCGGTTTTATTTTAAATTTGCATGAAATTATGTAATTATATTTAGTGTGTCATATATGTTCCTCAAGTAACAATTGTGACTTTGGGAGGAGTTCCCGCCCGAAGAATTATAGTAATACGATTATTGTACGTATATGATAAATCTTTAAAGCTGAACATTACCCTCACGGCCCTCCATCACTATTGATTAATTTAACGTGAGTTTAACGAATGAACATTTATGTAAGGCTATTTGTCGATTATTTTGTGTAAGTTTAAGTGTAAACGTCTAAATAGTACTACATAGGAAAAAAGCATGATGGATAACCTTCTAATGGTCTATTTGGTCTGGAATGTGGCAATCAAGTAGTCCCAATATATTTCATTCACATCTTCAAAGGTTGACATGCTTTTAAAGCACCTGGTTACTGACACCAGTTAAAGATTCATTGCTTTGTTACGAAAGGGACATGTGCATTGGGCATCCTAAATATAACTGAAATATTGCTTGTTGGACATTAAACCATTATCAACTTAGCTTGGAATTTATTTCCAAGGGTTTTAGTCATGATGACACTAAATCGATAACAATGATCATTAATCCAGCTCTCCTGTCTGAAGACAAAAAATTGTCCAAACTGAAATATTGCTGCAAATTCCTCAAAAAGAGTGTTGAAATCGGCAATAACTGCAAAGAGACGAATCTATAACAAAAGTTGTCAACAGTGTCTTGGTAAAATTAGAAGTTTGATTTTAAAGACGAAAAGTGATTTCGAGGTTCGCGTATTGAGAAGAATGAGGTGCAATATTAGAGGTTACACTAGTTGCAGACAGGTTTGAATTATTCTAAATATAGTTCTGAAATACAACAAAGCACAGTAAAAATGATACACACAATTAAAAAAAACTTGGAACAAAATGTACATGATACAGAAATGAAAATAATTTGAAAGAAAACATGACCTTCTGCATAAAGTCAAATCTTCATTGATAAATGCAGTTTGCCATTCCACTGTTTACAGTTTGCTGAAGTTTGTGTTCTTGTAAAAATGTTTTTATAACCATATTTTTGATGACGGAAATGTGTTTGTTTTGCACAAAATACAAATTCGTGTCACATCTTTGGTGTGCCATAATACTGTTGTTTGGAACATTGCATTCAGTAAACTGCATGTAGATGGAATGTTGAACAGAATATTCATCCTCTTAGAAAACATCAAACAAGAATACATTTAAAAAAATGACAATCGGTCATCCATTTTAAAAATAAGCTGCCCCTAACTTTTTGTTTTTGCTTGAATATTTAAGAAATTTTGTATTGGACAGTGTACAAACTCTGAAAAATATAACTGAAGTGGAAACAGAAAAAATATACTAACTCTAGAAAAGCGAATTCATAGCGGCACAGAAGGTTTAATAAACAGCAAGTTTATAACTTGAAAATAAAATTTGTTAAAATATTCCTGTCAGCATCCTAGATTTGTAAAACCACAACTAAGGTATCACCAGCATAGATGTTGACAGATGCATCTGAATCTGCCACAAAAAGTGACAACTTGAAGCCATGGTGTTATTTACATACCTACCCATGCTTAAAATGATTAAAATTTCTATTGGTGTACATGAACCTGTTAAAATGAATTGGCTGACAGCAAAACTGTGGAGACTGAATAAAATAACAAAGTGGAATGGTCAATAGAGAAGGCAATAGTATGGCAGATATGTTTGTATTAAAATACTTCGTTTCGTGCAGTTTTCTTTGCCAAATTCTTGTTATTAATTTGTTTCACCGCTGAACCCAAGATGAGACAACTACTAAGACTGTGAGATGTGCCTTAAAAGAACCAACTGCAGCTACCAAGATGTCGAGACCAGCCACCATGGTTGATCACCTTGTAAAGTTGATTTGGAAAGATGCCATATTAACCAGCAGAAACAAGACCAACTGAGGTGATGACGAAAAGGCAGTGATCTAGTTGATGGAGAGAGCAAGAGGCAGCAGTGGGCAATGTACCAGCGGCAATATGAGGATGCGAGAAAGGTCAAAGTGGTATGGTTGATGAAGATACAGCAGTGCTGGAACAAAAATATGAGATTGAGCGAAGGCAACTTTGTATGGAAACTGACTCAAATTCCAGGAATATACAGGTAAGTTTTCTGTTTTTTCTGTTTCATGCAATGGTTTTCTTTGCTTGTTTTTATATTTTTGTTTCTCCAATGAACCCAGAATGACTGAAGATGAGCCAACCCGGGAACTACCAAGGTTGTGAGATGACTACGAGATTTACCTGAATCAAGCAAATGCAGCTACCAAGATGTCTAGAACAACGACCATGGTTGATCCACCTGTTACAGTGATTTGGAAAAGTGCGGCAACAAGTTGGTAACCAAGGTGGTGGCATTGCTACCAACTCAACAAGATGGGAGAAAAGGAAAAGTGGTATGATTCACGGAGAGGACAAGAGACAGCAGTGCGACAGGGAAAAATGTGACACCTACCAACGGCATCAAGATGACGACCAACATAGGTGATGGCATTGCTACCAACCTACACCATGCAAGAAAAGGCAAAGTGATATGGTTGATGAAGAGACAGAAGTGGTGAAACAAATATATGAGATTACGTGAAGGTAACTTTGTATTGAAACTGAATCAAATTCCAGGAAAAAACAGCTATCTTTTCTTTTTTCTGTTTCATGAATAGCTTTTCTTTGCTTGTTTTTGTACTTTTGTTTCACCATTGAACCCAGAACGACTGAACAATATGAAGTATCTACCAAAGTTGTGAAATGACTATTAGATTTAACCGAAATCAGGCCACTGCAGCTACCAAGACGTCGAGACCAACGACCATGGTTGATCCACCTGTTACAGTTACTTGGAAAAATGCGGCAAAAATATGAGGACCGAGCTCATGACATTGCTACCCACTCAACAAGATGTAAGAAAAGGCAAATTGTATGGTTGATGAAGAGACGGCAGTGGTGAAACATAGATATAAATTTACTGAAGGTAACTTTGTATTGAAACTGACTCAAATTCCAGGAATACAGGTATCTTTTCTTTTTTTTTACACGCATTTCTTTTCTTTGCTATTTTGTATTTTTGTTTCAACACTGAACATAGAATGACTGAACAAGATGAATCAACTACCAAGGTTGTGAGATGACAACGAGATTTACCTGAAATCAAGCATTCGCAGCTACCAAGATCTAGACCAACGACCAGATATATATCGACAACACCAAGACAAATACTACATTCTTTATCTGTATCTGTATAAGGCCATGGTTGATCCATCTGTTACAGTTACTTGGAAATAGCGACAACAATATAGTGACCGAGGTGATTGCATTGCTACCAACTCAACAAGATGCGGCAAAAGGCAAAGTGGTATGGTTGGTGAAGAAGTCAAGAGACAGCAGTGCGACATGGAAAATGTGACAAGCGGCAACAAAATGATGACCAACCGAGTTAATGGCATTGCTGCCAACTCTACGATACGATAAGAGTGAAAGTGGTATGGTTGATGAAGAGAAAGCAGTTGTGAAACAAAAATACGAGATTGATCAAAGGTAACATTGTATTGAAACAGACTCAAATTCCAGGTAAATACAGGTATCTTTTCTCTTTTTCGTTTCATGCATTGCTTTTCTTTGCTTGTTTTTGTATTTTTGTTTTACCCCATGAACCCAAAATGACTGAACATGATGAACCAACTACAAGGGTTGTAAAATGACTACGAGATTTACCATAAAAATCAAGCATCTGTAGCTACCAAGATGTCGAAACCAATGACCATTTTTGATCCACATGTTACATTTACTTGGAAGAATGCGGCAACAATATGGTCACTGAGATGATGTCATTAGTACCAACTCAACAAGATGTTAGAAAAGGCAAAGTGGTATAGTTGATGGAGATGGAAAGAGACAGCAGTGCGACTTGGAAAAATGTGAAACCTACTAGCAACAAGATGATGACCAACAGAGGTGATGGCATTGCTACTAACCTACACGATGCGAGAAAAGACAAAGTTGTATGGTTGATTAAGAGACGGAAGTGGTGAAACCAAAATTTTAAGAATGTGTGAAGATAACTTTGTATTGAAACTGACACAAATTCCAGTAAAAAACAGGTATCTTTTCTATTTTCTGTTTCATGCATACCTATTCGTTGCTTGTTTTTGCATTTTGGTTTCACAACTGAACCCAGAATGACTGAACAAGATGAACCAGCTACCACAGTTGTTAGGTGACTACGAGATTTACCTGAAATCAAGCAACTGCAGCTACCAAGATGTCGAGACCAACGACCATGGTTGATACACCTGTTACGACCGAGGTGATGGCATTATTAACAACTCAACAAGATGTTAGAACAGGAAAGTGGTATTGTTGATTAAGAGACAGCAATGGTGAAACAAAATCATGAGATTGAATGAAGGTAACTTTGTATTTTAACTGACTCAAATTCCAATAAAAAAAACAGGTATCTTTTCTTTTTTCTGTTTCATGCATTGCTTTTCTTTGCTTGTTTTTGCATTTTGTTTTCAACACTGAACCCAGAATGACTGATCAAGACAACCCAGCTACCAAGTTGTTAGATGAAAACGAGATTTGTCCGAAATCAAGTAACTGCAGCTACCAAGATCTAGACCAACGACCATGTATATATCGACAACACCAAGACAAATACTACATTCTTTATCTGTATCTGTTAAGGCAGAGGGACTGGATTCACTCAGCATTGTCTCCGTCATTGTGAAACAGTGCACAGATGTAAATCGCGCTAAGCAAGAATTTGATTTCAAGATGTTTTCTCGTCGTAGTTCGGCTAATGGTTTCCACCCAAGACTATTCGTCAAATTCGTGATACTACTTTTAACGGTTGATATCTTGTATATTATTTTATTTTAATATTTTTTATTTAATCTTGCTCTTAATATTTTTATTTTAACAAATCTTGCTTCTCACACAAATATTCAAATATTGAAGAATTTACCATACATATTTTATTAACAGGACGTAATGTTGTGATAAAGAGCCCATGATAGCACAATTTGGAAATGTGTATTTTACATTTAAGATTTTCACTAACACTATTTAATGCGCAAAGTAAGGGAATTGTATCAACCTTCTCTAAAATGTGACAGAATGAATTGTCATGGCATAATGGTTTAAACTATTTTGACTGATTTTTATAAAGTATTTTTGCTTATTGCAGTATACACAATAGTGGGCCGAGTTATATATATAGTCTGTCAAACTCGTATGGCGCGTTCAGTGGGTATAAATCTTTCGAAAAATTGCAATTAAAGGACAACGTTCTAGTTTGAATGCAAATCTTGTGACCTAAAAATTAGTTGAAATTATGTTTTAGCATTTCTTCAAAAAATATTATCGGAATAAAAAAAGAAATACAAAGAAAATTTGACAAAAAAGCAAAATAAACATTTAAGTTGTCTCCCTTGCAATTCTACATAAATTATACTTTGCAAAGTTTACATAAAGATCAAATCTGGACATTTCGAGAGGAAGCGTAATAGTTGAGATATAATAAAACATTTAAAATCAACATCTTTCTATTTATTTACAATACAAAACATCAATTGTCATTGTTTGTTTTCAAGGTTTCTCGTTAAATATAACTACTTCAATGAGCTATGAACATCAACACTCGCTTTAAGTATACTATAATTGTATTTGTTCGTCGAGATAGTTCACCATTTTATACTGTTCATCCATGCTCTTCTACACCTTGGGCAAGTTCGTTTACTTTGTAGCCAATTTACAATACATTCTTCATGAAACACACACTTATGTATTAGTTGACAGTTGACATTAGATACACAATAATCCTTGTATATATTGATAACACCAAGACAAATACTACATTCATTATCTGTATCTGTTAAGGTAGAGGGACTGGACTCACTCAGCATTGGCTCCTTCATTGGTAAAGAGTGCACAGATGTTAATCGCGCTAAGCAGGAATTCGATTTCAAGATGTTTTCTGGTCGTCGTTCGGCTAATGGTTTCCATCCAAGACTATTCGTCAATTTCGTGACACTACTTTTAAACGGTTGAAATCTTGTATATTATTTTAGTTTAATATTTTTTTATTTTAAAAAATATTGCAGCTCACACAAATATTCAAATATTGAAGAATTTAACATACATATTTTATTAACAGGACGTAATGTTGTGATAAAGAGCCCTTGATAGCACATATTGGAAATGTGTATTTTACATTTAAGATTTTCACTTACACTATTTAATACGTAAATAAGTAAAGGAATTTTATCAACCTTCTCTAAAATGTGACAGAATGAATTGTCATGGCATAATGGTTTTAAATATTTTGACCGATTTTTATAAAGTATTTTTGCTTATTGCAGTATACACAATAGTGGACCGAGTTGTATTTATTTTTATTTATTTATTTGTTCAACACATTTACAATAAATGGTTATAACACATAAAAGGTAATTATTACCACAACAGAAACTGGGTCATGATACAATTCTACACCCGTTCATCATAGTTGGTAAAAAAATGTAAAATTGCACCAAGATGCAGTTTTGAAAATAATGTTTGAATAATAACAGAGTATATATATAGTCTGTCAAACTCGTATGGCGCGTTCAGTGGGTATAAATCTTTTGAAAAATTGCAATTAAAGGACAATGTTCTAGTTTGAAAGGAAATCTTGTGACCTAAAAATTAGTTAAAATTATGTTTTAGCATTTCTTCAAAAAATATTATCGGAATAAAAAAAGAAATACCAAGAAAATTTGACAAAAAAGCAAATTAAACATTTAAGTTGTCTCCCTTGCCATTCTACATAAATTATACTTTGCAAAGTTTACATAAAGATCAAATCCGGACATTTCGAGAGGAAGCGTAATAGTTGAGATATAATAAAACATTTAAAATCAACATCTTTCTATTTATTTACAATACAAACATCAATTGTCATTGAATGTTTTCAAGGTTTCTCGTTAAATATAGCTACTTCAATGAGCTATGAACATCAACACTCGCTCTTAAGTATACTATAATTGTATTTGTTCGTCGAGATAGTTCACCATTTTATACTGTTCATCCATGCTCTTCTACACCTTGGGCAAGTTCGTTTACTTCGAAGCCAATTTACAATACATTCTTCATGAAACACACACTTATGTATTAGTTGACAGTTGACATTTGATACACAACAAGTATTAGCTTTCCTAAAAAGCTAGCCGTCTCTAAGCTTATTTTTCGTGGACAAAAATACGTACTGTTCTTTAATGTTATTATGTATTGTTATTATTAACATCACTTCATTATAAGTATACAATGTTTAGATAGCCAAATCAGGCAACCGCAAAATATAGGTCAGAGTCAGCATATGAAGCATGCACTATGCTAAGCATCTATAGATGCATCATTCTACGCGGTAAGATAGTTGATGTGAACCTTGTCAGTAAGCAGGAAAAGATTAAAATTGTTCTCCTTTTCTCACTTGTTTTTCCGTTTTTCTCCGTTTAAATTTTATGATACACATTTTATGATAAACATACACAAATCAATGACTTTCCTTTTAAAACAGTTAAATTCCCATTATCTTGCATATTTTTTTCTTTTTTTATCGTAACCGATTCGTGATCGCTCGGCTTTTCTCGAGTGGCAACGAACGGCGGTCGGCCTATTATTATTGCTACCGCAATGTTATGCGGGGTTTTCATCACTTACTTAGCTCTGCTTATTTGTTGAGTATTTTAAGTTTGGTTTGAACTAGCAGGAATGATATATGGGCTTGAGATAATTAAATGTAGGCAATATGAAATAGAACAACTAGAAAAGATGCAGAGGAAAATCTTGAGGCCTTCCAAACAAAACCTCAAATACTGCAGTTTACCTATTCGTTGGTGCAATTCCAATACAGATGTATATAGATCTTAATAATATACTGTCACTCCTTAAGAATATAATCAGATGCCCATCATCAGCAGAGTATAATATCTTAATTAGATAACATTGCTTCGACAGAAATAGCAACGAACTTTTTACAGAAAGGGCTGAACTAGTTTTAGAGAAATATGGAATGGAGACAATACATGAACTAATGAAAAACCCTAGATCAAAAAATGCGTGGAAAAAAGAAGTAAGGAAGGCACAAAAATTATACTGGCCACAACAATGTGAGGAAGATATAGCTAAGAAGTCAACCCTTTTACCTCCAATTACAGAAAAACCCGATGTCACAACCACATAATATTTGGGAAGGCGCAGAAAATGTACATAGAAAAATAAGAGCGGCAGAAGTCAACATCTGTCGCGAACTGTATTCACGATATTACATGAACAATTGTAATTATTTTTACTTGTGATTATTTTTTAATTATGCCATATTATTATTGTTATATAATTTGTTTAGAACAAGGATGTTAAGGTTTATTCTAGAAATTAGTTGATTGTACTATTGTTTATCGGGAAGCTTCTGAAATTTACATGTTACTATTATTAGATAAGAAAGATTTAGATAATTATAGAAACTACTTGAAAAAGAACTTTCTACAATATTCTTTATAAAATAGTATAAAAGATATGGTTGTAACATTTATAGGAGTTCAAGTTTAAGTTTAAGTTCAAGTAATAGTTGTAAGATTAGACAGTGACAATAGCAGTTATCCAATGTGGTATTGTTGAAAGTGAAAGTAGCTGTACATATTGTAAATAGAAGTTTGCAGTAAATAAAAGTTAGAAACCTGATTCCGTGTTAGTTTGGATTTCGCCACAAGATCAGCTTGTAACTCAAACATACCTGTTTAATACAACAAGAAAAAAGTATGGAGATAGTTATATCAAAACTATATGCTGCCTATGCGGAGATGAGCCAGATGATCTACTACATTTTATTCTCAAGTGTCCAAAGCTGGAAAACGTTCGGAGAAGGCATCTCTGACATATCAAAAGCTACCTAGATAACCTCAGAAACGATGTTTACCAAGAGTTTGTCACCCAACACAACCTACTTCAACTCATACTGGACTGTACAACCAACAGATGCCGTATATCAGTAAGCTGAGAAAACAAGGTTATATAGAGCTGGATGAACTAACCAGGAACATGTGCTATAACCTAAATATGGAAAGGATGAGACAGCTAAAGGAGGGGGGCAGGATTCTATAAATATATAAACTATGTATAATCCGATGCTTTTAGTGTTTTTAATAGAAAAAAATGCAATAGTGATGATACCTATTTTGACTCCACGCTTGACCAAGTGCATCTTATCGTTTTAACTCAAGCATCGTGTTTTAGCAGCTTTTATAGTTTTAGAAACCGCTGTACATGCCCTTTTTGATATCAGAAAGTAAAATTTTAGATTAACAATATTTAAACATTTTAGTGCATTTATGACTATAGCTACAATAATGTAGCTCCTTTTTTTTTTAATGGACGGAGCTACAAAGCGGTCCCATTACTCGTAATGGAGCAGCCCGGGAGTGATTCACACCCGGGGGTTTTATGCATTTTATAAGCAATTTAACTTTTTCACTGGTTTGCTACATACTTTTTTTATGTATTTGCAGTTTAACTGATATTTCCACAACACCGTATTCGTTAGTTTTATCACTTTATTCATAATCATGGCATTGTTGACAAAATATGAATTACGGAAGTGCATAATTTCGATAATATCGGAATCGATTTGGTAAAAAATGAAATTCCGGATAATTTCAGCTGCATTCATTTGCATTATGATTATGTCCCCTTATTACAAATTTTACCGATACGATTCCGAAATTCTACACTCCACAATTTTAATTATGTCAACAATGACACGATTACGAAAAAGTGTTAAAATTATTTAATTAGACATTGTAAACATATCAGATGAACGGCGGAGGAAAGAAAACATATTTATTTAATAAAGACAAAGGTTAAATAGCGGAAAATATGTGTAAATCCCAAAAGTGTTTTTGCTCCATTACGAGTAATGGGACCTCTTTGTAGCTCCGTCCATAATATAAAAAAAGGAGCTACATTATTGTAACTATTATGACTAGTGCCTGATATTTTACGTATAATGCTGCTTCTTGCCTTTTAGTGCTTTTAGTGCTTTTACGATAAAGTAGTAATTGTAGACCGAGTTTAATAACTCTACATTTAAATAACTTATATGTGGGATGCCTAACTGTATTATAACCCATACACTGTACATAAATGTTCACCTGACTCCGTCAACTATTCGTATTCTCACTGTGACTATATTCACTATACACATGCAATGATGTGCACCACATATATCTATCCAGAGGATAGAGTGCACCGACTAACGGCGGTAGTTACCTGAACAAGACAAGACAGTTGGCCAATCGGCAGCTGTCTCCCGATTTAGCCTATTATGATTGCTACCGCCCCGTAATTATGCCGGGTTTTCATCCCTAACTTAGCTCTGCTTATTTGTTTTCCAATCGGCAACTATCTCCCGATTTAGCAGCCAATCAAGACACAGCATTGTTTATCTGTTATCCTTGAGATACGACTGGTTTCCGCTGTTTAGCTTTTGATTATTTATCCCGTCTCGCATGCGAGACGGGAATAATCCTTGTATATATCGATAACACCAAGACACATTCATTATCTGTATCTGTTAAAGTAGAGGGACTGGACTAACTCAGCATTGTGTCCGTCATTGGGAAAGAGTGCACAAATGTAAATCGCGCTAAGCAAGAATTTGATTTCAAGATGTTTTCTCGTCGTCGTTCGGCTAATGGTTTCCACCCAAGACTATTCGTCAATTTCGTGATACTACTTTAAACGGTTGTACGGAAGCCTTGGAGGGCCATTTTGACTTTTAACTTTTAACTTACTAATACTGACTTTTTTGTTTTGAGTTTTGACTATTGACTTATGATACAAGCCGACTGGGGACATTTTCACTTTTAACTTTTGACTTTCAACCTTTTGACTATTGACTTTTGCCTTTTGACTTTTGACTTCAGACTTTTTACGTAAGCCGTGAAGGGACATTTTTGTCTTTCAAATGTCTTTCAACTTCTTACAATTGACTTTTTACTTTTCAACTTATGACTTTCAAGGCGGGAAACAATGTTCAAAGACAATCTCACCTTAGTTAGATTTACTAAAACCTTTTAATTATAAAAAAGTGAGCTCACTGACACAAATATCTTCAGGAAAAGAGCAAATTCGCAACCTCCTTTGTATTTTTGTATGAGTTAATCAATTTTATACAGCAAATTTACTTCTTTATGTTATTGTATACGTCTATTAACCAATCGTAATATGAAATTTCAATAATCGCATTATTTCTGTAACACACTTCATTCTGACTTTTTATTTTGTGTAACGTGCTCGGTGTTAAAAGTCAAAAACTTGGATTTCTGGAGAAAGAGACAGTTGTTTTTTTACAAAAGTCAATAAATCGCATCGGACAGCGAGACATAGATTTACTATTGATATAATGGAAAATTTTGGGGTTTGTTTTGTTTGTACAATCTTTCAATTTTTCCAGCCTAAAAAGTCATAAATTGAAAAGTAAAAAGTCAAGTGTAAGAAGTTGAAAGACAAAAATGTCCCTTCAAGGCTTACGTAAAAAGTAAGAAGTCAAAAGTCAAAAGACAAAAGTCGATAGTCAAAAGGTTGAAAGTCATAAGATAAAAGTGAAAATGTCCCCAGTCGGCTTGTATAACAAGTCAATAGTCAAAACTCAAAACAAAAAAGTCAGAATTAGTAAGTTAAAAGTTAAAAGTCAAAATGGCCCTCCAAGGCTTCCGTACGGTTGATATCTTGTATATTATTTTATTTTAATATTTTTTTATTTTAACAAATCTTGCTTCTCACACAAATATTCAAATATTGAAGAATTTAACATACATATTTTATTAACAGGACGTAATGTTGTGATGAAGAGCCCATGACAGCACAATTTGGAAATGTGTATTTTACATTTAAGATTTTCACTAACACTATTTAATACGCAAAGTAAGGGAATTGTATCAACCTTCTCTAAAATGTGACAGAATGAATTGTCATGGCATAATGGTTTAAACTATTTTGACTGATTTTTATAAAGTATTTTTGCTTATTGCAGTATACACAATAGTGGACCGAGTTATATATATAGTCTGTCAAACTTGTATGGCGCGTTCAGTGGGTATACATTTTTCGAAAAATTGCAATTAAAGGACAACGTTCTAGTTTGAATGCAAATCTTGTGACCTAAAAATTAGTTGAAATTATGTTTTAGCATTTCTTCAAAAAATATTATCGGAATAAAAAAAGAAATACTTAGAAAATTTGACAAAAAGCAAATTAAACATTTAAGTTGTCTCCCTTGCAATTCTACATAAATTATACTTTGCAAAGTTTACATAAAGATCAAATCTGGACATTTCGAGAGGAAGCGTAATAGTTGAGATATAATAAAACATTTAAAATCAACATCTTTCTATTTATTTACAATACAAAACATCAATTGTCATTGTTTGTTTTCAAGGTTTCTCGTTAAATATAACTACTTCAATGAGCTATGAACATCAACACTCGCTTTTAGTATACTATAATTGTATTTGATCGTCGAGATAGTTCACCATTTTATACTGTTTATCCATGCTCTTCTACACCTTGGGCAAGTTCGTTTACTTTGTAGCCAATTTACAATACATTCTTCATGATACACACACTTATGTATTAGTTGACAGTTGACATTAGATACACAATAATCCTTGTATATATCGATAACACCAAGACAAATACTACATTCATTATCTGTATCTGTTAAGGTAGAGGGACTGGACTCACTCAGCATTGTGTCCGTCATTGGGAAAGAGTGCACAGATGTAAATCGCGCTAAGCAAGAATTTGATTTCAAGATGTTTTCTCGTCGTCGTTCGGCTAATGGTTTCCACCCAAGACTATTCGTCAATTTCGTGATACTACTTTTAACGGTTGATATCTTGTATATTCTTTTATTTTAATATTTTTTATTTTAACAAATCTTGCTCTTAATATTTTTTATTTTAACAAATCTTGCTTCTCACACAAATATTCAAATATTGAAGAATTTAACATACATATTTTATTAACAGGACGTAATGTTGTGATAAAGAGCCCATGATAGCACAATTAGGAAATGTGTATTTTACATTTAAGATTTTCACTAACACTATTTAATACGCAAAGTAAGGGAATTTTATCAACCTTCTCTAAAATGTGACAGAATGAATTGTCATGGCATAATGGTTTAAACTATTTTGACTGATTTTTATAAAGTACTTTTGCTTATTGCAGTATACACAATAGTGGGCCGAGTTATATATATAGTCTGTCAAACTCGTATGGCGCGTTCAGTGGGTATAAATCTTTCGAAAAATTGCAATTAAAGGACAACGTTCTAGTTTGAATGCAAATCTTGTGACCTAAAAATTAGTTGAAATTATGTTTTAGCATTTCTTCAAAAAATATTATCGGAATAAAACAAGTTGCTTTCTTTACAAAAAGCAATCGTGGGCGTTAATTAGTGAACACATACAGAATGGTATAGTTTGTTTGGAGGAATAATATAGTCCATATAATTGTTTTTGTACCAGTATCCCTTATGCATAATAATGTACACGCACATTCACTCCATATTTCTTTTTTTGTATTTGTATAGATACATCTTTGATTGCAAAGCAGCATTAATTGCACGTTTCATTGAACTGTAAGTTAATGTTTGACCTACCTCAGCAAGTGAAAGTGGTAGAATGTTTTACATTTGTATCTTGGATGTCATACTGCATATAAAGCAATTTTTTCTCTATCTACTATCGTTCTCAAGTTACAGGCAAAAAAAAATGACGAAAATCGCTATTTTATGCCTTTCAAGAGAGATAACTCCTACAAGGAGTCATCCAACAACTTCGACCCAAAGGAGACTTTTGTAGAGCTTAATGAGCTGAACATTTCAGCAAATTAAAGTCTTTCTCTATCTACTATCATTGTCAAGTTACTGGCAAAAAACGACAAAAATCTCAATTTTTGGCCTTTCAAGAGAGATAACTCTGACAAGGAGTCATCTGACAACTTTGAGCCAATGGAGACTTTGGTAGAGCTTTTCATTCTGAACAAGGACGGTGACTTCAGATTTTTCCTACCTATTATACTTTTTGAGATATGATGCTCTAAAAGTGGTCATACCCCTATGTTCTATTTTTAGCAACAGTGTGGCCATGTTTTTACAATCTTTAAAGTAGATAACCTATAGATGATTGTGACCAAGTTTGGTCTTCATTGGTTTAGTAGTTTTAGAGAAGATTTTTGAAAAAAGTTAACGACGCCGACGACGGATGCATAGTGATGACAATAGCTCACATGGACCTTTGGTCCAGGTGAGCTAAAAAGTCAATAAAATATTGTGGGTAGGTACATTGTAGTAATGTAGGCAAACAGCAAACAAGCCTAATTTACTGCAATATTCAAAACAAATTGAAGACAAAAGGGTTTTATTCAATTTAAAACATGTAAAACATTTCAAAAGTACATAAATTTCAAAGGTATTGCTACAATCAATATACAATTTAACTTCCTATTTTTAGTATTGGCATATGGAGGTTAGGTTTAGTTCCAAATTCTGCAATTCTTGGAAAAAAAAATTTCAAAATGATATAGATTTATTGATTACCTAGAATATTCTAAAGCAATTTAAAATTTGGAAACTATTTCAGATATAATTTTCCCAATAATTTTCTTTCTCAATAACAAGATGGTAATTTCAAATCAAATTTGTATTTTCAAGATAAAATTGTTGTCACCTACTATTAAATCAAATAGGTAAAAATGAAATCAAATCACATAACATAATTTCTATGTTATAGGTACAGACATTAAATAAAATACTTTTTAGCAACAAAGCTAAATAACAGTAAAATGTGAGTTTGCTTTTGACACAAGATACCAACATATATTTTTATGTTGAAATAATGCTACAACACTTGGATGTTATACTTAGGAATTTGAAATGCAATTGAACTTAACAACATGTAGTGGCTAACTTTAACCCTTTCAACACTATAGCCCGGTTTACCGGTCTGACAATTTTACTTCCCTAACACTATAGCCCGCTATTCCAGGCTGTGCATGGACCTAAAAATAAAAGGACGTTGTCCATTGGTTACTCGACACACACCCCCAAATTTGATTGGTCTTTTAAAAATAAATGTTTCTTCGAGTGTTCTGGACGTTTTTCACTATTTTAAGGGTAAATACCAATGAAATAACTATTTTTATTGATGGAAAATTTTTGGTATTTCCTTGCTTCAAAATGGCTGACGCCGATAGCGAGAACGAACTATCTGACGATGAAATTCTCGATGATGTGGGACAATTTGATTTAATAGACATTAACAATGCCGAAAGGAGAGAATTAGAAAGACAATGGCAAGAAATTGTAGGCGACAGTGACGATGAGGCCGAGTTTTTGGGGTTTGAAGTTAATGATGAACTTATTATTAAATTCAAATGTTACTGATAAAATACAATTGAATTAGTGATGATCAATGCCTGAATGCAGCATTGCTTTAAATAGATAGAATCTTTAATGGGCACAATTTTGATAAGCACCCGCCTTCCTCCCCAAGAAAAAATTTAATAATTATAAGACTATTACATAATTAGTGATGTGTTATTTCTGCAGTTGATATACTGCTACATGTATAACAACTGAACATAACACTTTTGCATTTGCAATGAATATTGAAATTAATAACATGTAACACATATTTGGCTAAGCTAATAAACTAACTAAATTCTAATGCTACAAAATGAAAAGGTCAGTCATACAATTGGTTACATGATGTTTCATGTATAAATGCAAATGCTAAAACATCTGAACATAACACTTTCGCATTTGTAATGTATATTGAAATTAATAACATGTAACACATAATTGGCTAAGCTAATAAACTAACTAAATTCTAATGCTACAAAATGAATATGTCAGTCATACAATTGCATGTATAAATGCAAGGTAAGGTTGTTTAGATAGCATCTCTCTTGGGCACAATTTCTCTTATGGTGTTGTTCATAATTTTAACGCCCACTTGGATAGGAACTAAGTTGCAGAAGTTGTTAACAAGCTCATCTCTGTCAAATGACATTTCCCAATTAACTCCTCAAGCTTCAAATAATTTCTTTACCTGAGGAAGGAAAATTCCCACTTTTTTGCAAGCATAGCCAACTCTCTCGAAAAAGACGGAACGCCTGAGATATGAGTTACATGATGAAGCAGTGAACTCCCCTTTACAGAGCTTGCATTTAATTTTGTATTTTCCATCTACCTCGATAGTTATCAGCTTTGAGTTATTGCATCCTTTCAAGGGGCAAGCCAAATATGGATCCATTTCGAAGACTGCTGAAATCAATCCGTGCTCCAATTCCGAAGAGCTAGGTGTTGCGGCTATGTCATCATAATTCTGATTTTCATCTTCGGATGAAATTCCTTCAAGGTCCTCATCATGGCCAATCTGTGAAAAACAATGAAAGTACACTTAAAAAATAATATTTGTACTGATTTCGATAATCATGCATGGAAAATTATAACAATACATAAGTTAATTTGATAACTTGCAGTAAAATTGCTAAAATGGAAATAACTCATATTATCATGTTATCTTTTTTCATTTTCTTTTGTATTCACAATAGCTTCAAATTTGAGAAAAAAAATTGGTGAAAATGGACAACAAAAGCAAAGTTGTTGGTGATGTCAAAGTTTATGATTGTCAAAACAACCAGACAACTACAAGTTTATGATTGTCAAAACAACCAGACAACTACAAGTTTATGATTGTCAAAACAACCAGACAACTACAAGTTTATGATTGTCAAAACAACCAGACAACTACAACTATAGATATAATATTATAGTACATAAACCATATTCTGCACATATTTTCAGCCCTGTTTGGCCCCTATTTAAAACATGGTAAAAATTCTATACCAACCTTCCTCTAACAGATACCAGCAACATATCAAAATTTCACAACAAGTAAAGCTATAGCACAGAAACCAATCTTTACAGACAAGTGATTTCTATGAAAAATATTTTAGTGTCCTTAAAATTATGTATATAATTACCTGCAATTTAGATGACATGGTAGTGCTTAGTTTTTTTTCCCCGTTGAAAAGCTTGACCTTGCACTTGGTTATTTGGACCAGCTGGCCAACCTTCACTATCCCTGCTAAGTTGTCCCATAGTGCGACACAAACTTTTTCTTTTTTGTCCTTGATGTATATATCCTGAAAATCTAATATTTTATTTTCGTAGTCCTTGGTAGTTGGCTCCTCTACCTAAAATTCAAACAAATTACATAAATTAAAATTTAAATTGGAGATGAATACAGTTAGAATTTTTAGGTGTGGCCTTTCAGCCCCCACGAGACACATACCTTCTTAATCATGTATTAACAACATATCAAAGTTTTATAAAGATTTACCCAACCGTTAAAAAGTTGTGGATAGGACACAAATTCTTAATTCTGCACATGTGGACGGTCAGACAGACAAAAAAGTGATTCATTTATACCCCCAAACTTTGTTACCAGATGGTATGATTAAAAACTGTGCTGCATGTTACTCATCTTATGAGGGAGTGTAGTGAATTTCCTTTTCTTTTATATAAAATATAAATCAATGTTCCGATTTCTCAGGATTGAGTTTGAAAAAAATATGTGTTGATGAAAAGTAATTGTTAAAAAAAATTCAAACTAGTAAATTCTGCACGACAAAAATAGTAATATTTGGTTCTGGTTTTATGCCTGACAAAAATAAGGGTAGGTTGGATTATTTTTTTGTGTATGGCATAGTGGGTTTAAATTATATGCCGTTTTGTCGTAAGTAAAAGTTGCAAAAAGATTAAATTTACTCTGTTTAATTACTAAATTTTCACTTATGTTTCCTCTGTAAATAATTTCGCATGTGAATAAATTCATTAAAATGTCAAATTTTTAAGTCTGATTATATTTTTTTTTAGCAAACTTAGGGTTTGCAGCAGTCAGGAAGCCAGAACCAAACAATAATTTTAGGAGCAAATTTAATGTTTACATGCAATGAGCACATGATTTCTTACCCTGATCACTTTTCCCTTAACACCTGTCAAGGTTTTCACAGGTGAATGAAGGACCATGCTTATATCCATTTCAGGTTCTCCTGGTAACTTTGGGGCGTGTGTCTTTACTTCCTCTGGGATGCTAAATCCTCTACAAATTGCCACCTGTGTCCTTTCTGTGACAGTTACATAGGACTGCTTTATCATGACGTTACACAGAAGTACTGCCATACCTTGGACAAACTTAGATTTTTCGTTTTCTTTGTACACAGTACAGGAAATCGATCCTGTTTCATCAGCAAGAATACAGAAGAACTTTGCCTTCATCCTCCCGTTTGCTGGTTCTATCTCCCCAACTTCAAGTACATTTGCTTTCACAGAAGGATTCAATGGCACATCTTTACTGTCAGGCAAGATGTTCTTTATTTCAGATATGGTCAACATCTTTTACTGAAAAGAACAAAACTTTAATTAGGAGATTTAATATACAACATGAGTGCATCTGTCAAAACCTTCAACATTAGCTACACGTTTATAGGAAAATATTGGAATCAATAGGGTTTTAATTTCTTTTCAAAGATTTTTGGTTGCTAAAAATATGTTGAAAGAAAATTTAGTCATGAATTTAGTACATGTTAGTCGACGTTTTCAGTATTTAACAACAAAACAATATCTCAGATTTTTACCAATTATTCTGTAGATCATAGTGCTCTATATTCTTGTCCATTAGCGTGTTGAATTCGCCACCTATCAGTTTATCAAGTAGTAATTGAAGGGTTTTGGAAAATTATTTCTAGTTTTAAAATCTGCATATGTATACTTTTAGACGTTTACTTTCAACAAATACTAAAATTAAAGACGACTATTTTCTTAATATTTGGAATTTTGACTTTAACAAAATGTAATGTGCTCTAAGAAATGTAAGCATCATGACAAACCTTAAAATATGATTAAAATCTATGAATTGTTTTCTTCAATATTTCTTAATCTCTCATATTCCAACATAACCTCAAGGAATGGCTTTATTTTGTCAGGATTAAGGGAAATAAGACAAGCCCATTCAAAGTTCTAACTCTGCTTAAAGCTACATAAGACATAGACCTTTGAAAAACTTCATCACCAAGTGAAATAACTGCTTTGTCCAATGACGCACCCTGAACCTTGTGAATGGTACATGCCCATGATGGTGCAAGAGGGAACTGCTCTCTAATTACAGATCTTCCTTTATAATGGAACTCTTGACAGATAGGTTCAATAGGAATAGAACTATTTTTCGACTGATTTTGTAGAATTTTACCAATATTTTCATCATCGAACTTAACATATATACAGGTTGGTTCACCAGTATCGTTGTTAATTGAAACATTCTGAACAAACCCCATTGCTCCATTAACCAATCCTTCCTTAGTATAAATATTTCTTAGTAACATTATTCGAGTTTTCTTTGAGAAAGTGAGGACTCTATGTAATCCACCTGCATCTCTATCATCATCTGGTATTAAATCATCAGTTACATTGTCATTTTTACTTCCAAAATCACTCTGAGAAAAATAATGATGTGCTTCTACTGAATATTTGGTTTCTTTAATCATATTTTGAATCTGGTCATTATGTTTTTTAACTTGTTTATTTGTGGGAAATAAATGTAAAACACTTGTAGGTTCAATTGGTAAAGGATGAATGATTCTACTGCTTAATTTTTTAATATCTTCCTTGGTTAACAAGCCGACACGAGCTCTATTCAATAAATCTGCATAGACAATATCGTCAATTTGTCTTACATTCTCATTCAAAAAGAAAGGCTTAAACAATTTCCATAGTTCTTTATTTTTAAACGCATAATGGCCACGAACAGGTTTCAATTGATAATAATCCCCTACGACTATCATATTAATACCTCCGAAAGGCTTGTCACAATTCTTAATTGCTGATAGCCTTCTATGAATATGTTCTAATGTCTTCGCGCTTACCATAGATATTTCATCAATAATTAAGGTATGTATATTGGAATAAATTTGTCTCATTATTTTTAATGTTTTTGCAGACAACTGTAAAAAGTCTGCCTCTTTCCCATGTTGAACAGGTAATCGCAATGCATTATGCAATGTTCTACCATTTATATTTCGTGCAGCTGTTCCTGTTGGTGCACAAATCATAACAGGTTCAACCCCAGAAATACTGGATGTACAACAGCGTAACCAGTCTATAATAGTTCTAACACAAAAAGATTTTCCAACCCCAGCACCACCTGTGATAAAAATGCATGCTTGTGAAAATGAACCATTTGTTTTTCTAAACTGATAATGTGATATCAAAAATTGCATGACTTTTTTCTGTCATTTTATTTATCTGATTTAAAATTTCAGTTTTTGAAAAAGTGCATACACTCAGCTCATGCAGAGCATTATCATCTGAGCTATTATTAGTATTTGAAATAAATGTTTCTAACGTCTCATTATTATTTTGTGAACAAGAAAAGGACATATTTGCCTCTTTTTCTTTTGTTTCTGAGAAATTTGCAATATCTACAGTTGCAGGTGTAAGTGATGCCTCTAATTCTATTCTAGAGCATCTTATGAAACGAACTGCATTTTCTATCTCATCAATAAATGTAAAGGAGTCCAGAAAATATAGAGACATATCCTTTTGTTTTGCCATAAAAGCATCTCTTGCACTTGTTAACTGAACATCTCCATCATTTAATATGTCATTCTCTTGTCTATGTGGAAGGAAACAGAATAACAAACTATAAAAATAAGAGTCTGTAGCAATTGACAACCTTGGTAAACGCAATATTAAAGCTTTTACTCTTTTCCGCATATAAATATCTGAAAAGGGATCTAAAAGCCTTATTCTTATATTTGCCCTTGATGATAATTGAACAGGTTTTTGACACTTTACATACCACATAGCAAATTCATAAAAACAATATTTTTCACAAGAATATGGCCTTGACCTATAATAATCCAAAATATTTGGACAAAATATGTCAGTGCTATTCTCAGGCATTTCATCACGATCTTTTTTAGGTTTCAAAATCCTATATCTAAGTTCTGGAGGTTTTGTATTTAGTAGTAAAACAGTTCGACTGCTCTGTATTAAATGAAGATCACTCAACCTATAGGCAGCCTCCTGGCAACTCAATTTTCTATTTTTCAATACACAGCAACCTATTTTCAGTAACCTGTTTCTCTGGGGTGTATCTTCTGGCATATTTGCTATCAATTTTGATAAGGATTTCAAATCTTCTGGCTCTGACTTGCAGAGGTATGCACACACGTAATATGCTGCAGACTCTGCATTTCCAATTATTTGTATGTCCATATTTGCTTGCCAGTGAAGTAAGATTACTTCATTGTAAGCATTTATGTATGAATCTTCCGCATTTCTTGCAGTTTCATAAAATCGACCTTTTAAAGATTCTGATGAAACATTAACGTTTGAATGCAATTTTGTATTACTGCATTGGCGAAAAGGGAAACCAAACCGGCATCTTCCAGTTTTGTGCAAACAATAATGTGAATGCTGGTGAGTTTGGTATTTCTTAACCAACATTGCAATGGGAGAATTTTTACTTGGTATTTTAGTACTTATTGTTTTATCAATGTAATGAAGAAGCTTGTTTTGATCTGAAAAAATTTGTTTAAAATTTTCTATCCAAAAAAATATGTGAAAATGTGGACTTCCTCTATTTTGAAATTCAACACGAACAAAATAATCAACAACTTTACCAAGTGGTAATTGTTTACCATTAATAACATGTTTAAGAAGTGCTTTGAATCGACGTTGAAAGTGTAAAGCTGTCAGGTATGGATCATCTTTGACAAAGTTTAAACCATTTTTTACCAATTTTGCACTTTCGAATGAACATTTATTTAAAGTCATTATGAGTTCTGGCCAGTGCATGTCATTTGCTGACAAAGTTACAAATAAACTTGGAGGACCTAGCTGTTCAAACATTGCTAACAAATTAAGAAGAGTATTTTTCCAGTATGCAGCTGTTCCTTTAATGTTTTTCATGAACATGTATGAATTTTGAAGCAGGTCAGGATTATTACTTATATTATTCAAATCTCTTACTGTTATTTTAGCATTGTCATTAGCATTCTTTCTCATTCTCATGTGAATACTTGCAGAATTTTTCAACCTTAAAAACTCACAATAATTGACAGCATGCAATAAATAAGTGATGTCTTTTTGAAATCGTCCATCAAAAAATTTTAACCTATACTTGAAGTAACAACATGAGCTTATCTCTTTTTCACGCACCGTTTTGAAACCATTAACACCAAATGGAAATAAATGAGGAAATGCAGTTTCTTCACCACTTTCAATCTCGTAGGCAGTTATTGGTTCCTGACATTTTGGTAATTGAATGTGAGGAGTTTTACTAGTGATCAATTTAGCAATATTAACATCTGGTGGGGTGTAATCAATTGGAACTGCACCATATTCATCAATATTAAGCAGTGAAACATTACTATTTTCTGTGACATCTTCTGAGCCCGTACATTTCGTCGAAATTTAAAATAACATCTTCATAAATAATATTATTCCTTTTTAACCAATTCAGTGCATGAAATACCTTATTTCGCCGAATCAAATGAGTAGGTTTTACATCATTATTTTCTCCATAAGACATTGTTATAATGTTTGATTCTGAAATTTTACAAGGTAACATATTAACATTTTGTTGTAGAGAAACAGGGAAATCTATTGCTAAACCTTTTTCGGCAAGTTGACCGCCAGGTAATATTATAATTGTTAAAAAAATATGGATTTTACTTATCAGTCTTATTTCCATTATAGTCAGTTTTTTCAAGCATTCTGGTATCAACCCAGGATGAAGACTATTTCCATAAATACTGACACATGGTAAATTATTTGTTTGCAGCTTAGAGCAACAATAATTGCATACTTCATCATTCAAGTTTACCTTAGCTTTGAGTGTTGCATTAGTTTCCTTTGTAATATATTTCACCTCATTACTGAATAAAAATACATAACAACACTGGCATCTATATAATGGTTGCATCTCTATTTCACACCTATACAATTTATTTTGCATATGAAGAGTTGCCTTAATGAAATCAGTCCTATTTGACTATGAAGTAGATACAGTCTCAGTATGTGCAATACTTGTATTGCCTGTAAAATTTGCATAGTCATCATAATCAAAATTTTGGTATATTAATGAATTTTCAATAATCAAATTCTTTTCAATTTCATTTTTTTCATGTTCAACAGTGTAGTATTTTTTCTGTTTTCTTTTTTTGAAACAAGCACTGTAACCATGATCAGTCATATGATCTAAAAATGTTGTCCTGTACTGTCTTTTATTGCGAACATGCGTTACTTTTTCTTCAAACATATCTATATTACAAGCTACATGTACTTGCTTGTCTATTACTTTTTTTGCATGTTCATTGTGTTTATTTACTTTATCAATACTCTGAAGTAAGGTATCTGATGGTACATTATTTAAATTGGATGAAACTGTATGCTCATTACCATTCAATAAAAATAAATTTTCTTTCAATAAATTCTCATTTCTATCATAATCATTGTCAAAATTTGCATCAGAATTCAAATATTGCAGAGATCCAATATTTTCCAAATTATTTTCATGAACTTGACATGTTTCATTTTTCAAATAATATGACTTTGCATTCTCTTTAAAATATTTTCTTCCAACATTCACATCAATAGCATTACCATCAGTTAATTTACTGTACTTTTCATTATTGGAACTAAAGTTATAACTTTCAACTTTGCTTGATTCATTATTATTTGAAGTACTGCCAATAACTTCATTTGCTTCAAAAATAATGGGTGACAAATTAAAAACAGACCCAACATAATTTATGTGAAGATACATGTACAGAGATTCTAAGGATGAAAATTGCAAAAGAACTGCATTTCCTTGTGAATCAGCTACACCTGAAATATCTCTAGCATGCGAATCAAATATATAAAAATAATTGTTATAACAAAATATTGCTACAATTAAACTATCAAAAGTGCCAAGAACAAAATTTGAAATTTCAAAACTAGTTTCTAATCCATCATTCAGTGAAACACCATTGAATTCATTAATGGTGGAATCACTTCCAACCACTCCATAAAATATATCATAATAAACTGCGAGATTCACTTCACGGCCATTGATTAGTACAATTGATGGCAACTCGTGTGCAGAAAGAAAAGTAAAGGGATCAAGATTTCGTTCATGGATGATGCGTTCATAAAGAGTATTTCCGTTTATAATTATACTGTCTACATGCTCTGGATTCCAGTTATTTGGATCAACTCTACTGTGTATACATGTTTCTTCCGTGTTGAAAAATATAGTTCAGCTAATGCAAATAAAGCAATTGCTGTACATTGGGCACCAGCAAATGTGAAAATACTGTTTCCTTGGTGCAAATTTCCCATCACCGACTTCCGCACCATTTTAGATCTACATAACCCGTACAATAATAATACTATAGCTAGTAAAAATAAAATAATAAAATGATACTTACTATTTATTATTAACAGACTGTCAGAATATCAGAAGTGTCCTTTCCCAAAAGACTGAATATCAGAAGCCAACTTCAAGCGTCCTTTCCAAAACTTGGCCGTCGGCAAACTGGGCTTGGTCTTGTCATCAGTCCACTTTAGATTCGGAAGTTGCCGCCGAACAAGGTTCCCAATAGGATTTTCTGTTTTTCTAACCTAATTAATTTTCATTTAAATTTTGCAGATTTCCCTAAATAACCTCAAACCTTCTAACGGAATATTCAATTCGCTCGGAAGATCTATTTAGGTTTCAGATGTTGCAGGTTATATCTCGAGATTCCATGATATTTAAAAAAAAAAAAATAAATAAATTATAAGGTTACAGTGCTTACTTCATAATATTTATGGCGATGAAAGACCAAAAAAAATTCCTTTCACTAATTTTATCGTTTTACTTCCATTAACATATGTATAAAGATAAACCCCCATGGTATCCTCGTTTGTAGAATTGACCTTGCGATTAAACTGCGAAGTTACGTGTCATAAATAAGTCAAATCAGAGCTGAGAGCACAAGCGTATTTACCTCGTACATATTTACTAGCCATTAAAAATTAAGTAATTTAAGAAAATACAGCAGTTATATATTTATATATAAGCGATTACATTTATTAATTAAACTTAACAGACACACACATATATATACTGTATTATTTATATCACGTTTTAACTTTAAAAATAGCACAGTGTGTAACATCGTCTGCTCGCAAAGCGATTGTTATAACTAGATTTCATTGACCGATATTTTTATGAATGAATAAGTTCTGCGATTGTCATCTATCAATTTGCCAAAAATATAATCTCATTTAAGAGCGTAAATTAAGATGTATTGGATTATTTTAAGAAAACTATGATAACCCTTCTTTGAGGTACTTTTCCGTAAATTGATGCTGGAAAATTATCGACACCCTCAATTTGGGCACTCTCCCAAAATGCATCATTCTCCATAGCATCCGCCTTAAGAATACAATGGACCAATGGCCTTTCTATGTTATTTTCCATATGGGGTACCCCTTTTCGATTATTATTTCGTTGAAAAACAAAGTTAATTTAATGTAAAATTAAGAGAGATTATTTATGTTAAAGAATAGGGGGTTTATTTGGTGTTATTAAAAATATAGGTTCGCATTGCTTTTCTGGCTGAAAAATGAAGGTCAAAAAGGGGGAGTCTCATTTTTTTCAAATTTCCTCGAGGTGCCCTTACGTATTCGAAATTTGATTTCTTCCTCCTAAATGTGAATAAAACTCCTTTTTGTGTATTTTCATACCAAAGATTGCATTTCTTTCCAAAATATATTTACTTTAACAATCATTATTGACCAATCGCGTTTAACCTGACAGTTTTTTCACGCTTTACTTTGTGCTCATAAAATGGCCGCGCCCATACCGTTATGCAATAGTACATTGATACCTATAGAGATATTAAATGGATGCAGAATTAAGTAAATTGCATACCTTTAGTACTGTTGATTCAATTACAAAACTTGTATGTAGTTGGGCATATTCATCGATGTTCCTTTATGCTTTAAGTGCCGTTTTGTAAAGGCCACCCCTGGAAAAAAAGTCGCGTTTTTGCAAGTAGTTTTTTTCTCCTCAGTTTGAGCTGCGCTTCAAAATTGATGTTTTTTATCTTTCCTGTTGGTGTTTTTCACATAGCATGTGTAGATGCCTATGTTCGACGACTGTTCTATCTTAAATTTTCATTCAGGGTCCACAATTGAACGAACGAAATGCGGTCTAAATGATCTTCCGAAAATTAACGGTTTTTGAAACAGACTATAACTTGTTCAAAACTGACCTAAATTTCATAGTACAACATTATGGTTGAATGCTGGACCTTCCTTCGGTGATTTGTAAACAGCGTTTCGAAATCGTTTAACATTTGTGGAATTATCGCCCATTATTATAACACAACCAGAAAGTCAGATTAGGGCCGAAAAAACGTAAAGATCATAGTTCTTTTATGATTGTCAAAAGTTCAACTTCAATCACTGAATTAGACTAAATTTGCTGTTTTATGCGTCCTGTAACATACAAACTCCAAATGAAGTGTACACATTGATCACGAGCCTTTCAGTCATTGTTTTATCATTCCCACCCCTAACGTTGCATTGAAAATAGCATGTTTCATGAAATAGACTATAGCTAATTAAAACGTGAATATAAACAATGAATTTTGTAATAATCTATGATTTTATGTAGAATTTATGCGCTTAAAGTAAAATTTGCCGAATTCAAATGCCAAAAGAAACACGTATAGAATACAATGGACCAATGGCCTTTCTATGTTATTTTCCATATGGGGTACCCCTTTTCGATTATTATTTCGTTGAAAAACAAAGTTAATTTAATGTAAAATTAAGAGAGATTATTTATGTTAAAGAATAGGGGGTTTATTTGGTGTTATTAAAAATATAGGTTCGCATTGCTTTTCTGGCTGAAAAATGAAGGTCAAAAAGGGGGAGTCTCATTTTTTTCAAATTTCCTCGAGGTGCCCTTACGTATTCGAAATTTGAATTCTTCCTCCTAAATGTGAATAAAACTCCTTTTTTGTGTATTTTCATACCAAAGATTGCATTTCTTTCCAAAATATATTTACTTTAACAATCATTATTGACCAATCGCGTTTAACCTGACAGTTTTTTCACGCTTTACTTTGTGCTCATAAAATGGCCGCGCCCATACCGTTATGCAATAGTACATTGATACCTATAGAGATATTAAATGGATGCAGAATTAAGTAAATTGCATACCTTTAGTACTGTTGATTCAATTACAAAACTTGTATGTAGTTGGGCATATTCATCGATGTTCCTTTATGCTTTAAGTGCCGTTTTGTAAAGGCCACCCCTGGAAAAAAAGTCGCGTTTTTGCAAGTAGTTTTTTTCTCCTCAGTTTGAGCTGCGCTTCAAAATTGATGTTTTTTATCTTTCCTGTTGGTGTTTTTCACATAGCATGTGTAGATGCCTATGTTCGACGACTGTTCTATCTTAAATTTTCATTCAGGGTCCACAATTGAACGAACGAAATGCGGTCTAAATGATCTTCCGAAAATTAACGGTTTTTGAAACAGACTATAACTTGTTCAAAACTGACCTAAATTTCATAGTACAACATTATGGTTGAATGCTGGACCTTCCTTCGGTGATTTGTAAACAGCGTTTCGAAATCGTTTAACATTTGTGGAATTATCGCCCATTATTATAACACAACCAGAAAGTCAGATTAGGGCCGAAAAAACGTAAAGATCATAGTTCTTTTATGATTGTCAAAAGTTCAACTTCAATCACTGAATTAGACTAAATTTGCTGTTTTATGCGTCCTGTAACATACAAACTCCAAATGAAGTGTACACATTGATCACGAGCCTTTCAGTCATTGTTTTATCATTCCCACCCCTAACGTTGCATTGAAAATAGCATGTTTCATGAAATAGACTATAGCTAATTAAAACGTGAATATAAACAATGAATTTTGTAATAATCTATGATTTTATGTAGAATTTATGCGCTTAAAGTAAAATTTGCCGAATTCAAATGCCAAAAGAAACACGTATAGAATACAATGGACCAATGGCCTTTCTATGTTATTTTCCATATGGGGTACCCCTTTTCGATTATTATTTCGTTGAAAAACAAAGTTAATTTAATGTAAAATTAAGAGAGATTATTTATGTTAAAGAATAGGGGGTTTATTTGGTGTTATTAAAAATATAGGTTCGCATTGCTTTTCTGGCTGAAAAATGAAGGTCAAAAAGGGGGAGTCTCATTTTTTTCAAATTTCCTCGAGGTGCCCTTACGTATTCGAAATTTGATTTCTTCCTCCTAAATGTGAATAAAACTCCTTTTTTGTGTATTTTCATACCAAAGATTGCATTTCTTTCCAAAATATATTTACTTTAACAATCATTATTGACCAATCGCGTTTAACCTGACAGTTTTTTCACGCTTTACTTTGTGCTCATAAAATGGCCGCGCCCATACCGTTATGCAATAGTACATTGATACCTATAGAGATATTAAATGGATGCAGAATTAAGTAAATTGCATACCTTTAGTACTGTTGATTCAATTACAAAACTTGTATGTAGTTGGGCATATTCATCGATGTTCCTTTATGCTTTAAGTGCCGTTTTGTAAAGGCCACCCCTGGAAAAAAAGTCGCGTTTTTGCAAGTAGTTTTTTTCTCCTCAGTTTGAGCTGCGCTTCAAAATTGATGTTTTTTATCTTTCCTGTTGGTGTTTTTCACATAGCATGTGTAGATGCCTATGTTCGACGACTGTTCTATCTTAAATTTTCATTCAGGGTCCACAATTGAACGAACGAAATGCGGTCTAAATGATCTTCCGAAAATTAACGGTTTTTGAAACAGACTATAACTTGTTCAAAACTGACCTAAATTTCATAGTACAACATTATGGTTGAATGCTGGACCTTCCTTCGGTGATTTGTAAACAGCGTTTCGAAATCGTTTAACATTTGTGGAATTATCGCCCATTATTATAACACAACCAGAAAGTCAGATTAGGGCCGAAAAAACGTAAAGATCATAGTTCTTTTATGATTGTCAAAAGTTCAACTTCAATCACTGAATTAGACTAAATTTGCTGTTTTATGCGTCCTGTAACATACAAACTCCAAATGAAGTGTACACATTGATCACGAGCCTTTCAGTCATTGTTTTATCATTCCCACCCCTAACGTTGCATTGAAAATAGCATGTTTCATGAAATAGACTATAGCTAATTAAAACGTGAATATAAACAATGAATTTTGTAATAATCTATGATTTTATGTAGAATTTATGCGCTTAAAGTAAAATTTGCCGAATTCAAATGCCAAAAGAAACACGTATAGAATACAATGGACCAATGGCCTTTCTATGTTATTTTCCATATGGGGTACCCCTTTTCGATTATTATTTCGTTGAAAAACAAAGTTAATTTAATGTAAAATTAAGAGAGATTATTTATGTTAAAGAATAGGGGGTTTATTTGGTGTTATTAAAAATATAGGTTCGCATTGCTTTTCTGGCTGAAAAATGAAGGTCAAAAAGGGGGAGTCTCATTTTTTTCAAATTTCCTCGAGGTGCCCTTACGTATTCGAAATTTGATTTCTTCCTCCTAAATGTGAATAAAACTCCTTTTTTGTGTATTTTCATACCAAAGATTGCATTTCTTTCCAAAATATATTTACTTTAACAATCATTATTGACCAATCGCGTTTAACCTGACAGTTTTTTCACGCTTTACTTTGTGCTCATAAAATGGCCGCGCCCATACCGTTATGCAATAGTACATTGATACCTATAGAGATATTAAATGGATGCAGAATTAAGTAAATTGCATACCTTTAGTACTGTTGATTCAATTACAAAACTTGTATGTAGTTGGGCATATTCATCGATGTTCCTTTATGCTTTAAGTGCCGTTTTGTAAAGGCCACCCCTGGAAAAAAAGTCGCGTTTTTGCAAGTAGTTTTTTTCTCCTCAGTTTGAGCTGCGCTTCAAAATTGATGTTTTTTATCTTTCCTGTTGGTGTTTTTCACATAGCATGTGTAGATGCCTATGTTCGACGACTGTTCTATCTTAAATTTTCATTCAGGGTCCACAATTGAACGAACGAAATGCGGTCTAAATGATCTTCCGAAAATTAACGGTTTTTGAAACAGACAATAACTTGTTCAAAACTGACCTAAATTTCATAGTACAACATTATGGTTGAATGCTGGACCTTCCTTCGGTGATTTGTAAACAGCGTTTCGAAATCGTTTAACATTTGTGGAATTATCGCCCATTATTATAACACAACCAGAAAGTCAGATTAGGGCCGAAAAAACGTAAAGATCATAGTTCTTTTATGATTGTCAAAAGTTCAACTTCAATCACTGAATTAGACTAAATTTGCTGTTTTATGCGTCCTGTAACATACAAACTCCAAATGAAGTGTACACATTGATCACGAGCCTTTCAGTCATTGTTTTATCATTCCCACCCCTAACGTTGCATTGAAAATAGCATGTTTCATGAAATAGACTATAGCTAATTAAAACGTGAATATAAACAATGAATTTTGTAATAATCTATGATTTTATGTAGAATTTATGCGCTTAAAGTAAAATTTGCCGAATTCAAATGCCAAAAGAAACACGTATAGAATACAATGGACCAATGGCCTTTCTATGTTATTTTCCATATGGGGTACCCCTTTTCGATTATTATTTCGTTGAAAAACAAAGTTAATTTAATGTAAAATTAAGAGAGATTATTTATGTTAAAGAATAGGGGGTTTATTTGGTGTTATTAAAAATATAGGTTCGCATTGCTTTTCTGGCTGAAAAATGAAGGTCAAAAAGGGGGAGTCTCATTTTTTTCAAATTTCCTCGAGGTGCCCTTACGTATTCGAAATTTGATTTCTTCCTCCTAAATGTGAATAAAACTCCTTTTTTGTGTATTTTCATACCAAAGATTGCATTTCTTTCCAAAATATATTTACTTTAACAATCATTATTGACCAATCGCGTTTAACCTGACAGTTTTTTCACGCTTTACTTTGTGCTCATAAAATGGCCGCGCCCATACCGTTATGCAATAGTACATTGATACCTATAGAGATATTAAATGGATGCAGAATTAAGTAAATTGCATACCTTTAGTACTGTTGATTCAATTACAAAACTTGTATGTAGTTGGGCATATTCATCGATGTTCCTTTATGCTTTAAGTGCCGTTTTGTAAAGGCCACCCCTGGAAAAAAAGTCGCGTTTTTGCAAGTAGTTTTTTTCTCCTCAGTTTGAGCTGCGCTTCAAAATTGATGTTTTTTATCTTTCCTGTTGGTGTTTTTCACATAGCATGTGTAGATGCCTATGTTCGACGACTGTTCTATCTTAAATTTTCATTCAGGGTCCACAATTGAACGAACGAAATGCGGTCTAAATGATCTTCCGAAAATTAACGGTTTTTGAAACAGACAATAACTTGTTCAAAACTGACCTAAATTTCATAGTACAACATTATGGTTGAATGCTGGACCTTCCTTCGGTGATTTGTAAACAGCGTTTCGAAATCGTTTAACATTTGTGGAATTATCGCCCATTATTATAACACAACCAGAAAGTCAGATTAGGGCCGAAAAAACGTAAAGATCATAGTTCTTTTATGATTGTCAAAAGTTCAACTTCAATCACTGAATTAGACTAAATTTGCTGTTTTATGCGTCCTGTAACATACAAACTCCAAATGAAGTGTACACATTGATCACGAGCCTTTCAGTCATTGTTTTATCATTCCCACCCCTAACGTTGCATTGAAAATAGCATGTTTCATGAAATAGACTATAGCTAATTAAAACGTGAATATAAACAATGAATTTTGTAATAATCTATGATTTTATGTAGAATTTATGCGCTTAAAGTAAAATTTGCCGAATTCAAATGCCAAAAGAAACACGTATAGAATACAATGGACCAATGGCCTTTCTATGTTATTTTCCATATGGGGTACCCCTTTTCGATTATTATTTCGTTGAAAAACAAAGTTAATTTAATGTAAAATTAAGAGAGATTATTTATGTTAAAGAATAGGGGGTTTATTTGGTGTTATTAAAAATATAGGTTCGCATTGCTTTTCTGGCTGAAAAATGAAGGTCAAAAAGGGGGAGTCTCATTTTTTTCAAATTTCCTCGAGGTGCCCTTACGTATTCGAAATTTGATTTCTTCCTCCTAAATGTGAATAAAACTCCTTTTTTGTGTATTTTCATACCAAAGATTGCATTTCTTTCCAAAATATATTTACTTTAACAATCATTATTGACCAATCGCGTTTAACCTGACAGTTTTTTCACGCTTTACTTTGTGCTCATAAAATGGCCGCGCCCATACCGTTATGCAATAGTACATTGATACCTATAGAGATATTAAATGGATGCAGAATTAAGTAAATTGCATACCTTTAGTACTGTTGATTCAATTACAAAACTTGTATGTAGTTGGGCATATTCATCGATGTTCCTTTATGCTTTAAGTGCCGTTTTGTAAAGGCCACCCCTGGAAAAAAAGTCGCGTTTTTGCAAGTAGTTTTTTTCTCCTCAGTTTGAGCTGCGCTTCAAAATTGATGTTTTTTATCTTTCCTGTTGGTGTTTTTCACATAGCATGTGTAGATGCCTATGTTCGACGACTGTTCTATCTTAAATTTTCATTCAGGGTCCACAATTGAACGAACGAAATGCGGTCTAAATGATCTTCCGAAAATTAACGGTTTTTGAAACAGACTATAACTTGTTCAAAACTGACCTAAATTTCATAGTACAACATTATGGTTGAATGCTGGACCTTCCTTCGGTGATTTGTAAACAGCGTTTCGAAATCGTTTAACATTTGTGGAATTATCGCCCATTATTATAACACAACCAGAAAGTCAGATTAGGGCCGAAAAAACGTAAAGATCATAGTTCTTTTATGATTGTCAAAAGTTCAACTTCAATCACTGAATTAGACTAAATTTGCTGTTTTATGCGTCCTGTAACATACAAACTCCAAATGAAGTGTACACATTGATCACGAGCCTTTCAGTCATTGTTTTATCATTCCCACCCCTAACGTTGCATTGAAAATAGCATGTTTCATGAAATAGACTATAGCTAATTAAAACGTGAATATAAACAATGAATTTTGTAATAATCTATGATTTTATGTAGAATTTATGCGCTTAAAGTAAAATTTGCCGAATTCAAATGCCAAAAGAAACACGTATAGAATACAATGGACCAATGGCCTTTCTATGTTATTTTCCATATGGGGTACCCCTTTTCGATTATTATTTCGTTGAAAAACATAGTTAATTTAATGTAAAATTAAGAGAGATTATTTATGTTAAAGAATAGGGGGTTTATTTGGTTTATTAAAAATATAGGTTCGCATTGCTTTTCTGGCTGAAAAATGAAGGTCAAAAAGGGGGAGTCTCATTTTTTTCAAATTTCCTCGAGGTGCCCTTACGTATTCGAAATTTGATTTCTTCCTCC
Organism: Limnoperna fortunei; assembly: GCA_944474755.1. Classification (NCBI taxonomy): domain Eukaryota; kingdom Metazoa; phylum Mollusca; class Bivalvia; order Mytilida; family Modiolidae; genus Limnoperna; species Limnoperna fortunei. The sequence continues at coordinate 47,357,592 of OX104113.1, forward strand.
TAAATGTGAATAAAACTCCTTTTTTGTGTATTTTCATACCAAAGATTGCATTTCTTTCCAAAATATATTTACTTTAACAATCATTATTGACCAATCGCGTTTAACCTGACAGTTTTTTCACGCTTTACTTTGTGCTCATAAAATGGCCGCGCCCATACCGTTATGCAATAGTACATTGATACCTATAGAGATATTAAATGGATGCAGAATTAAGTAAATTGCATACCTTTAGTACTGTTGATTCAATTACAAAACTTGTATGTAGTTGGGCATATTCATCGATGTTCCTTTATGCTTTAAGTGCCGTTTTGTAAAGGCCACCCCTGGAAAAAAAGTCGCGTTTTTGCAAGTAGTTTTTTTCTCCTCAGTTTGAGCTGCGCTTCAAAATTGATGTTTTTTATCTTTCCTGTTGGTGTTTTTCACATAGCATGTGTAGATGCCTATGTTCGACGACTGTTCTATCTTAAATTTTCATTCAGGGTCCACAATTGAACGAACGAAATGCGGTCTAAATGATCTTCCGAAAATTAACGGTTTTTGAAACAGACTATAACTTGTTCAAAACTGACCTAAATTTCATAGTACAACATTATGGTTGAATGCTGGACCTTCCTTCGGTGATTTGTAAACAGCGTTTCGAAATCGTTTAACATTTGTGGAATTATCGCCCATTATTATAACACAACCAGAAAGTCAGATTAGGGCCGAAAAAACGTAAAGATCATAGTTCTTTTATGATTGTCAAAAGTTCAACTTCAATCACTGAATTAGACTAAATTTGCTGTTTTATGCGTCCTGTAACATACAAACTCCAAATGAAGTGTACACATTGATCACGAGCCTTTCAGTCATTGTTTTATCATTCCCACCCCTAACGTTGCATTGAAAATAGCATGTTTCATGAAATAGACTATAGCTAATTAAAACGTGAATATAAACAATGAATTTTGTAATAATCTATGATTTTATGTAGAATTTATGCGCTTAAAGTAAAATTTGCCGAATTCAAATGCCAAAAGAAACACGTATAGAATACAATGGACCAATGGCCTTTCTATGTTATTTTCCATATGGGGTACCCCTTTTCGATTATTATTTCGTTGAAAAACATAGTTAATTTAATGTAAAATTAAGAGAGATTATTTATGTTAAAGAATAGGGGGTTTATTTGGTTTATTAAAAATATAGGTTCGCATTGCTTTTCTGGCTGAAAAATGAAGGTCAAAAAGGGGGAGTCTCATTTTTTTCAAATTTCCTCGAGGTGCCCTTACGTATTCGAAATTTGATTTCTTCCTCCTAAATGTGAATAAAACTCCTTTTTTGTGTATTTTCATACCAAAGATTGCATTTCTTTCCAAAATATATTTACTTTAACAATCATTATTGACCAATCGCGTTTAACCTGACAGTTTTTTCACGCTTTACTTTGTGCTCATAAAATGGCCGCGCCCATACCGTTATGCAATAGTACATTGATACCTATAGAGATATTAAATGGATGCAGAATTAAGTAAATTGCATACCTTTAGTACTGTTGATTCAATTACAAAACTTGTATGTAGTTGGGCATATTCATCGATGTTCCTTTATGCTTTAAGTGCCGTTTTGTAAAGGCCACCCCTGGAAAAAAAGTCGCGTTTTTGCAAGTAGTTTTTTTCTCCTCAGTTTGAGCTGCGCTTCAAAATTGATGTTTTTTATCTTTCCTGTTGGTGTTTTTCACATAGCATGTGTAGATGCCTATGTTCGACGACTGTTCTATCTTAAATTTTCATTCAGGGTCCACAATTGAACGAACGAAATGCGGTCTAAATGATCTTCCGAAAATTAACGGTTTTTGAAACAGACTATAACTTGTTCAAAACTGACCTAAATTTCATAGTACAACATTATGGTTGAATGCTGGACCTTCCTTCGGTGATTTGTAAACAGCGTTTCGAAATCGTTTAACATTTGTGGAATTATCGCCCATTATTATAACACAACCAGAAAGTCAGATTAGGGCCGAAAAAACGTAAAGATCATAGTTCTTTTATGATTGTCAAAAGTTCAACTTCAATCACTGAATTAGACTAAATTTGCTGTTTTATGCGTCCTGTAACATACAAACTCCAAATGAAGTGTACACATTGATCACGAGCCTTTCAGTCATTGTTTTATCATTCCCACCCCTAACGTTGCATTGAAAATAGCATGTTTCATGAAATAGACTATAGCTAATTAAAACGTGAATATAAACAATGAATTTTGTAATAATCTATGATTTTATGTAGAATTTATGCGCTTAAAGTAAAATTTGCCGAATTCAAATGCCAAAAGAAACACGTATAGAATACAATGGACCAATGGCCTTTCTATGTTATTTTCCATATGGGGTACCCCTTTTCGATTATTATTTCGTTGAAAAACATAGTTAATTTAATGTAAAATTAAGAGAGATTATTTATGTTAAAGAATAGGGGGTTTATTTGGTTTATTAAAAATATAGGTTCGCATTGCTTTTCTGGCTGAAAAATGAAGGTCAAAAAGGGGGAGTCTCATTTTTTTCAAATTTCCTCGAGGTGCCCTTACGTATTCGAAATTTGATTTCTTCCTCCTAAATGTGAATAAAACTCCTTTTTTGTGTATTTTCATACCAAAGATTGCATTTCTTTCCAAAATATATTTACTTTAACAATCATTATTGACCAATCGCGTTTAACCTGACAGTTTTTTCACGCTTTACTTTGTGCTCATAAAATGGCCGCGCCCATACCGTTATGCAATAGTACATTGATACCTATAGAGATATTAAATGGATGCAGAATTAAGTAAATTGCATACCTTTAGTACTGTTGATTCAATTACAAAACTTGTATGTAGTTGGGCATATTCATCGATGTTCCTTTATGCTTTAAGTGCCGTTTTGTAAAGGCCACCCCTGGAAAAAAAGTCGCGTTTTTGCAAGTAGTTTTTTTCTCCTCAGTTTGAGCTGCGCTTCAAAATTGATGTTTTTTATCTTTCCTGTTGGTGTTTTTCACATAGCATGTGTAGATGCCTATGTTCGACGACTGTTCTATCTTAAATTTTCATTCAGGGTCCACAATTGAACGAACGAAATGCGGTCTAAATGATCTTCCGAAAATTAACGGTTTTTGAAACAGACTATAACTTGTTCAAAACTGACCTAAATTTCATAGTACAACATTATGGTTGAATGCTGGACCTTCCTTCGGTGATTTGTAAACAGCGTTTCGAAATCGTTTAACATTTGTGGAATTATCGCCCATTATTATAACACAACCAGAAAGTCAGATTAGGGCCGAAAAAACGTAAAGATCATAGTTCTTTTATGATTGTCAAAAGTTCAACTTCAATCACTGAATTAGACTAAATTTGCTGTTTTATGCGTCCTGTAACATACAAACTCCAAATGAAGTGTACACATTGATCACGAGCCTTTCAGTCATTGTTTTATCATTCCCACCCCTAACGTTGCATTGAAAATAGCATGTTTCATGAAATAGACTATAGCTAATTAAAACGTGAATATAAACAATGAATTTTGTAATAATCTATGATTTTATGTAGAATTTATGCGCTTAAAGTAAAATTTGCCGAATTCAAATGCCAAAAGAAACACGTATAGAATACAATGGACCAATGGCCTTTCTATGTTATTTTCCATATGGGGTACCCCTTTTCGATTATTATTTCGTTGAAAAACATAGTTAATTTAATGTAAAATTAAGAGAGATTATTTATGTTAAAGAATAGGGGGTTTATTTGGTTTATTAAAAATATAGGTTCGCATTGCTTTTCTGGCTGAAAAATGAAGGTCAAAAAGGGGGAGTCTCATTTTTTTCAAATTTCCTCGAGGTGCCCTTACGTATTCGAAATTTGATTTCTTCCTCCTAAATGTGAATAAAACTCCTTTTTTGTGTATTTTCATACCAAAGATTGCATTTCTTTCCAAAATATATTTACTTTAACAATCATTATTGACCAATCGCGTTTAACCTGACAGTTTTTTCACGCTTTACTTTGTGCTCATAAAATGGCCGCGCCCATACCGTTATGCAATAGTACATTGATACCTATAGAGATATTAAATGGATGCAGAATTAAGTAAATTGCATACCTTTAGTACTGTTGATTCAATTACAAAACTTGTATGTAGTTGGGCATATTCATCGATGTTCCTTTATGCTTTAAGTGCCGTTTTGTAAAGGCCACCCCTGGAAAAAAAGTCGCGTTTTTGCAAGTAGTTTTTTTCTCCTCAGTTTGAGCTGCGCTTCAAAATTGATGTTTTTTATCTTTCCTGTTGGTGTTTTTCACATAGCATGTGTAGATGCCTATGTTCGACGACTGTTCTATCTTAAATTTTCATTCAGGGTCCACAATTGAACGAACGAAATGCGGTCTAAATGATCTTCCGAAAATTAACGGTTTTTGAAACAGACTATAACTTGTTCAAAACTGACCTAAATTTCATAGTACAACATTATGGTTGAATGCTGGACCTTCCTTCGGTGATTTGTAAACAGCGTTTCGAAATCGTTTAACATTTGTGGAATTATCGCCCATTATTATAACACAACCAGAAAGTCAGATTAGGGCCGAAAAAACGTAAAGATCATAGTTCTTTTATGATTGTCAAAAGTTCAACTTCAATCACTGAATTAGACTAAATTTGCTGTTTTATGCGTCCTGTAACATACAAACTCCAAATGAAGTGTACACATTGATCACGAGCCTTTCAGTCATTGTTTTATCATTCCCACCCCTAACGTTGCATTGAAAATAGCATGTTTCATGAAATAGACTATAGCTAATTAAAACGTGAATATAAACAATGAATTTTGTAATAATCTATGATTTTATGTAGAATTTATGCGCTTAAAGTAAAATTTGCCGAATTCAAATGCCAAAAGAAACACGTATAGAATACAATGGACCAATGGCCTTTCTATGTTATTTTCCATATGGGGTACCCCTTTTCGATTATTATTTCGTTGAAAAACATAGTTAATTTAATGTAAAATTAAGAGAGATTATTTATGTTAAAGAATAGGGGGTTTATTTGGTTTATTAAAAATATAGGTTTGCATTGCTTTTCTGGCTGAAAAATGAAGGTCAAAAAGGGGGAGTCTCATTTTTTTCAAATTTCCTCGAGGTGCCCTTACGTATTCGAAATTTGATTTCTTCCTCCTAAATGTGAATAAAACTCCTTTTTTGTGTATTTTCATACCAAAGATTGCATTTCTTTCCAAAATATATTTACTTTAACAATCATTATTGACCAATCGCGTTTAACCTGACAGTTTTTTCACGCTTTACTTTGTGCTCATAAAATGGCCGCGCCCATACCGTTATGCAATAGTACATTGATACCTATAGAGATATTAAATGGATGCAGAATTAAGTAAATTGCATACCTTTAGTACTGTTGATTCAATTACAAAACTTGTATGTAGTTGGGCATATTCATCGATGTTCCTTTATGCTTTAAGTGCCGTTTTGTAAAGGCCACCCCTGGAAAAAAAGTCGCGTTTTTGCAAGTAGTTTTTTTCTCCTCAGTTTGAGCTGCGCTTCAAAATTGATGTTTTTTATCTTTCCTGTTGGTGTTTTTCACATAGCATGTGTAGATGCCTATGTTCGACGACTGTTCTATCTTAAATTTTCATTCAGGGTCCACAATTGAACGAACGAAATGCGGTCTAAATGATCTTCCGAAAATTAACGGTTTTTGAAACAGACTATAACTTGTTCAAAACTGACCTAAATTTCATAGTACAACATTATGGTTGAATGCTGGACCTTCCTTCGGTGATTTGTAAACAGCGTTTCGAAATCGTTTAACATTTGTGGAATTATCGCCCATTATTATAACACAACCAGAAAGTCAGATTAGGGCCGAAAAAACGTAAAGATCATAGTTCTTTTATGATTGTCAAAAGTTCAACTTCAATCACTGAATTAGACTAAATTTGCTGTTTTATGCGTCCTGTAACATACAAACTCCAAATGAAGTGTACACATTGATCACGAGCCTTTCAGTCATTGTTTTATCATTCCCACCCCTAACGTTGCATTGAAAATAGCATGTTTCATGAAATAGACTATAGCTAATTAAAACGTGAATATAAACAATGAATTTTGTAATAATCTATGATTTTATGTAGAATTTATGCGCTTAAAGTAAAATTTGCCGAATTCAAATGCCAAAAGAAACACGTATAGAATACAATGGACCAATGGCCTTTCTATGTTATTTTCCATATGGGGTACCCCTTTTCGATTATTATTTCGTTGAAAAACATAGTTAATTTAATGTAAAATTAAGAGAGATTATTTATGTTAAAGAATAGGGGGTTTATTTGGTTTATTAAAAATATAGGTTCGCATTGCTTTTCTGGCTGAAAAATGAAGGTCAAAAAGGGGGAGTCTCATTTTTTTCAAATTTCCTCGAGGTGCCCTTACGTATTCGAAATTTGATTTCTTCCTCCTAAATGTGAATAAAACTCCTTTTTTGTGTATTTTCATACCAAAGATTGCATTTCTTTCCAAAATATATTTACTTTAACAATCATTATTGACCAATCGCGTTTAACCTGACAGTTTTTTCACGCTTTACTTTGTGCTCATAAAATGGCCGCGCCCATACCGTTATGCAATAGTACATTGATACCTATAGAGATATTAAATGGATGCAGAATTAAGTAAATTGCATACCTTTAGTACTGTTGATTCAATTACAAAACTTGTATGTAGTTGGGCATATTCATCGATGTTCCTTTATGCTTTAAGTGCCGTTTTGTAAAGGCCACCCCTGGAAAAAAAGTCGCGTTTTTGCAAGTAGTTTTTTTCTCCTCAGTTTGAGCTGCGCTTCAAAATTGATGTTTTTTATCTTTCCTGTTGGTGTTTTTCACATAGCATGTGTAGATGCCTATGTTCGACGACTGTTCTATCTTAAATTTTCATTCAGGGTCCACAATTGAACGAACGAAATGCGGTCTAAATGATCTTCCGAAAATTAACGGTTTTTGAAACAGACTATAACTTGTTCAAAACTGACCTAAATTTCATAGTACAACATTATGGTTGAATGCTGGACCTTCCTTCGGTGATTTGTAAACAGCGTTTCGAAATCGTTTAACATTTGTGGAATTATCGCCCATTATTATAACACAACCAGAAAGTCAGATTAGGGCCGAAAAAACGTAAAGATCATAGTTCTTTTATGATTGTCAAAAGTTCAACTTCAATCACTGAATTAGACTAAATTTGCTGTTTTATGCGTCCTGTAACATACAAACTCCAAATGAAGTGTACACATTGATCACGAGCCTTTCAGTCATTGTTTTATCATTCCCACCCCTAACGTTGCATTGAAAATAGCATGTTTCATGAAATAGACTATAGCTAATTAAAACGTGAATATAAACAATGAATTTTGTAATAATCTATGATTTTATGTAGAATTTATGCGCTTAAAGTAAAATTTGCCGAATTCAAATGCCAAAAGAAACACGTATAGAATACAATGGACCAATGGCCTTTCTATGTTATTTTCCATATGGGGTACCCCTTTTCGATTATTATTTCGTTGAAAAACATAGTTAATTTAATGTAAAATTAAGAGAGATTATTTATGTTAAAGAATAGGGGGTTTATTTGGTTTATTAAAAATATAGGTTCGCATTGCTTTTCTGGCTGAAAAATGAAGGTCAAAAAGGGGAGTCTCATTTTTTTCAAATTTCCTCGAGGTGCCCTTACGTATTCGAAATTTGATTTCTTCCTCCTAAATGTGAATAAAACTCCTTTTTTGTGTATTTTCATACCAAAGATTGCATTTCTTTCCAAAATATATTTACTTTAACAATCATTATTGACCAATCGCGTTTAACCTGACAGTTTTTTCACGCTTTACTTTGTGCTCATAAAATGGCCGCGCCCATACCGTTATGCAATAGTACATTGATACCTATAGAGATATTAAATGGATGCAGAATTAAGTAAATTGCATACCTTTAGTACTGTTGATTCAATTACAAAACTTGTATGTAGTTGGGCATATTCATCGATGTTCCTTTATGCTTTAAGTGCCGTTTTGTAAAGGCCACCCCTGGAAAAAAAGTCGCGTTTTTGCAAGTAGTTTTTTTCTCCTCAGTTTGAGCTGCGCTTCAAAATTGATGTTTTTTATCTTTCCTGTTGGTGTTTTTCACATAGCATGTGTAGATGCCTATGTTCGACGACTGTTCTATCTTAAATTTTCATTCAGGGTCCACAATTGAACGAACGAAATGCGGTCTAAATGATCTTCCGAAAATTAACGGTTTTTGAAACAGACTATAACTTGTTCAAAACTGACCTAAATTTCATAGTACAACATTATGGTTGAATGCTGGACCTTCCTTCGGTGATTTGTAAACAGCGTTTCGAAATCGTTTAACATTTGTGGAATTATCGCCCATTATTATAACACAACCAGAAAGTCAGATTAGGGCCGAAAAAACGTAAAGATCATAGTTCTTTTATGATTGTCAAAAGTTCAACTTCAATCACTGAATTAGACTAAATTTGCTGTTTTATGCGTCCTGTAACATACAAACTCCAAATGAAGTGTACACATTGATCACGAGCCTTTCAGTCATTGTTTTATCATTCCCACCCCTAACGTTGCATTGAAAATAGCATGTTTCATGAAATAGACTATAGCTAATTAAAACGTGAATATAAACAATGAATTTTGTAATAATCTATGATTTTATGTAGAATTTATGCGCTTAAAGTAAAATTTGCCGAATTCAAATGCCAAAAGAAACACGTATAGAATACAATGGACCAATGGCCTTTCTATGTTATTTTCCATATGGGGTACCCCTTTTCGATTATTATTTCGTTGAAAAACATAGTTAATTTAATGTAAAATTAAGAGAGATTATTTATGTTAAAGAATAGGGGGTTTATTTGGTTTATTAAAAATATAGGTTCGCATTGCTTTTCTGGCTGAAAAATGAAGGTCAAAAAGGGGGAGTCTCATTTTTTTCAAATTTCCTCGAGGTGCCCTTACGTATTCGAAATTTGATTTCTTCCTCCTAAATGTGAATAAAACTCCTTTTTTGTGTATTTTCATACCAAAGATTGCATTTCTTTCCAAAATATATTTACTTTAACAATCATTATTGACCAATCGCGTTTAACCTGACAGTTTTTTCACGCTTTACTTTGTGCTCATAAAATGGCCGCGCCCATACCGTTATGCAATAGTACATTGATACCTATAGAGATATTAAATGGATGCAGAATTAAGTAAATTGCATACCTTTAGTACTGTTGATTCAATTACAAAACTTGTATGTAGTTGGGCATATTCATCGATGTTCCTTTATGCTTTAAGTGCCGTTTTGTAAAGGCCACCCCTGGAAAAAAAGTCGCGTTTTTGCAAGTAGTTTTTTTCTCCTCAGTTTGAGCTGCGCTTCAAAATTGATGTTTTTTATCTTTCCTGTTGGTGTTTTTCACATAGCATGTGTAGATGCCTATGTTCGACGACTGTTCTATCTTAAATTTTCATTCAGGGTCCACAATTGAACGAACGAAATGCGGTCTAAATGATCTTCCGAAAATTAACGGTTTTTGAAACAGACTATAACTTGTTCAAAACTGACCTAAATTTCATAGTACAACATTATGGTTGAATGCTGGACCTTCCTTCGGTGATTTGTAAACAGCGTTTCGAAATCGTTTAACATTTGTGGAATTATCGCCCATTATTATAACACAACCAGAAAGTCAGATTAGGGCCGAAAAAACGTAAAGATCATAGTTCTTTTATGATTGTCAAAAGTTCAACTTCAATCACTGAATTAGACTAAATTTGCTGTTTTATGCGTCCTGTAACATACAAACTCCAAATGAAGTGTACACATTGATCACGAGCCTTTCAGTCATTGTTTTATCATTCCCACCCCTAACGTTGCATTGAAAATAGCATGTTTCATGAAATAGACTATAGCTAATTAAAACGTGAATATAAACAATGAATTTTGTAATAATCTATGATTTTATGTAGAATTTATGCGCTTAAAGTAAAATTTGCCGAATTCAAATGCCAAAAGAAACACGTATAGAATACAATGGACCAATGGCCTTTCTATGTTATTTTCCATATGGGGTACCCCTTTTCGATTATTATTTCGTTGAAAAACATAGTTAATTTAATGTAAAATTAAGAGAGATTATTTATGTTAAAGAATAGGGGGTTTATTTGGTTTATTAAAAATATAGGTTCGCATTGCTTTTCTGGCTGAAAAATGAAGGTCAAAAAGGGGGAGTCTCATTTTTTTCAAATTTCCTCGAGGTGCCCTTACGTATTCGAAATTTGATTTCTTCCTCCTAAATGTGAATAAAACTCCTTTTTTGTGTATTTTCATACCAAAGATTGCATTTCTTTCCAAAATATATTTACTTTAACAATCATTATTGACCAATCGCGTTTAACCTGACAGTTTTTTCACGCTTTACTTTGTGCTCATAAAATGGCCGCGCCCATACCGTTATGCAATAGTACATTGATACCTATAGAGATATTAAATGGATGCAGAATTAAGTAAATTGCATACCTTTAGTACTGTTGATTCAATTACAAAACTTGTATGTAGTTGGGCATATTCATCGATGTTCCTTTATGCTTTAAGTGCCGTTTTGTAAAGGCCACCCCTGGAAAAAAAGTCGCGTTTTTGCAAGTAGTTTTTTTCTCCTCAGTTTGAGCTGCGCTTCAAAATTGATGTTTTTTATCTTTCCTGTTGGTGTTTTTCACATAGCATGTGTAGATGCCTATGTTCGACGACTGTTCTATCTTAAATTTTCATTCAGGGTCCACAATTGAACGAACGAAATGCGGTCTAAATGATCTTCCGAAAATTAACGGTTTTTGAAACAGACTATAACTTGTTCAAAACTGACCTAAATTTCATAGTACAACATTATGGTTGAATGCTGGACCTTCCTTCGGTGATTTGTAAACAGCGTTTCGAAATCGTTTAACATTTGTGGAATTATCGCCCATTATTATAACACAACCAGAAAGTCAGATTAGGGCCGAAAAAACGTAAAGATCATAGTTCTTTTATGATTGTCAAAAGTTCAACTTCAATCACTGAATTAGACTAAATTTGCTGTTTTATGCGTCCTGTAACATACAAACTCCAAATGAAGTGTACACATTGATCACGAGCCTTTCAGTCATTGTTTTATCATTCCCACCCCTAACGTTGCATTGAAAATAGCATGTTTCATGAAATAGACTATAGCTAATTAAAACGTGAATATAAACAATGAATTTTGTAATAATCTATGATTTTATGTAGAATTTATGCGCTTAAAGTAAAATTTGCCGAATTCAAATGCCAAAAGAAACACGTATAGAATACAATGGACCAATGGCCTTTCTATGTTATTTTCCATATGGGGTACCCCTTTTCGATTATTATTTCGTTGAAAAACATAGTTAATTTAATGTAAAATTAAGAGAGATTATTTATGTTAAAGAATAGGGGGTTTATTTGGTTTATTAAAAATATAGGTTCGCATTGCTTTTCTGGCTGAAAAATGAAGGTCAAAAAGGGGGAGTCTCATTTTTTTCAAATTTCCTCGAGGTGCCCTTACGTATTCGAAATTTGATTTCTTCCTCCTAAATGTGAATAAAACTCCTTTTTTGTGTATTTTCATACCAAAGATTGCATTTCTTTCCAAAATATATTTACTTTAACAATCATTATTGACCAATCGCGTTTAACCTGACAGTTTTTTCACGCTTTACTTTGTGCTCATAAAATGGCCGCGCCCATACCGTTATGCAATAGTACATTGATACCTTAACCTCTCCAATACTAAAAAAATAATACAAAGAAAATTTGACAACATTTAAGTTGTCTCCCTTGCAATTCTACATAAATTATACTTTGCAAAGTTTACATAAAGATCAAATCTGGACATTTCGAGAGGAAGCGTAATAGTTGAGATATAATAAAACATTTAAAATCAACATCTTTCTATTTATTTACAATACAAAACATCAATTGTCATTGTTTGTTTTCAAGGTTTCTCGTTAAATATAACTACTTCAATGAGCTATGAACATCAACACTCGCTTTTAGTATACTATAATTGTATTTGTTCGTCGAGATAGTTCACCATTTTATACTGTTCATCCATGCTCTTCTACACCATGGGCAAGTTCGTTTACTTTGTAGCCAATTTACAATACATTCTTCATGATACACACACTTATGTATTAGTTGACAGTTGACATTAGATACACAATAATCCTTGTATATATCGATAACACCAAGACAAATACTACATTCATTATCTGTATCTGTTAAGGTAGAGGGACTGGACTCACTCAGCATTGTGTCCGTCATTGGGAAAGAGTGCACAAATGTAAATCGCGCTAAGCAAGAATTTGATTTCAAGATGTTTTCTCGTCGTCGTTCGGCTAATGGTTTCCACCCAAGACTATTCACCAATTTCGTGATACTACTTTTAACGGTTGATATCTTGTATATTATTTTATTTTAATATTTTTTATTTTAACCAATCTTGCTCTTAATATTTTTTATTTTAACAAATCTTGCTTCTTACACAAATATTCAAATATTGAAGAATTTAACATACATATTTTATTAACAGGGCGTAATGTTGTGATAAAGAGCCCACGATAGCACATTTTGGAAATCTGTATTTTACATTTAAGATTTTCACTAACACTATTTAATACGCAAATTAAGGGAATTGTATCAACCTTCTCTAAAATGTGACAGAATGAATTGTCATGGCATAATGGTTTAAACTATTTTGACTGATTTTTATCAAGTATTTTTGCTTATTGCAGTATACACAATAGTGGGCCGAGTTATATATATAGTCTGTCAAACTCGTATGGCGCGTTCAGTGGGTATAAATCTTTCGAAAAATTGCAATTAAAGGACAACGTTCTAGTTTGAATGCAAATCTTGTGACCTAAAAATTAGTTGAAATTATGTTTTAGCATTTCTTCAAAAAATATTATCGGAATAAAAAAAGAAATACAAAGAAAATTTGACAAAAAAGCAAATTAAACATTTAAGTTGTCTCCCTTGCAATTCTACATAAATTATACTTTGCAAAGTTTACATAAAGATCAAATCTGGACATTTCGAGAGGAAGCGTAATAGTTGAGATATAATAAAACATTTAAAATCAACATCTTTCTATTTATTTACAAACAAAACATCAATTGTCATTGTTTGTTTTCAAGGTTTCTCGTTAAATATAACTACTTCAATGAGCTATGAGCATCAACACTCGCTTTTAGTATACTATAATTGTATTTGTTCGTCGAGATAGTTCACCATTTTATACTGTTCATCCATGCTCTTCTACACCTTGGGCAAGTTCGTTTACTTTGTAGCCAATTTACAATACATTCTTCATGATACACACACTTATGTATTAGTTGACAGTTGACATTAGATACACAATAATCCTTGTATATATCGATAACACCAAGACAAATACTACATTCATTATCTGTATCTGTTAAGGTAGAGGGACTGGACTCACTCAGCATTGTGTCCGTCATTGGGAAAGAGTGCACAAATGTAAATCGCGCTAAGCAAGAATTTGATTTCAAGATGTTTTCTCGTTTCCACCCAAGACTATTCGTCAATTTCGTGATACTACTTTTAACGGTTGATATCTTGTATATTATTTTATTTTAATATTTTTTATTCTAACAAATCTTGCTCTTAATATTTTTTATTTTAACAAATCTTGCTTCTTACACAAATATTCAAATATTGAAGAATTTAACATACATATTTTATTAACAGGACGTAATGTTGTGATAAAGAGCCCACGATAGCATATTTTGGAAATCTGTATTTTACATTTAAGATTTTCACTAACACTATTTAATACGCAAATTAAGGGAATTGTATCAACCTTCTCTAAAATGTGACAGAATGAATTGTCATGGCATAATGGTTTAAACTATTTTGACTGATTTTTATAAAGTATTTTTGCTTATTGCAGTATACACAATAGTGGGCCGAGTTATATATATAGTCTGTCAAACTCGTATGGCGCGTTCAGTGGGTATAAATCTTTCGAAAAATTGCAATTAAAGGACAACGTTCTAGTTTGAATGCAAATCTTGTGACCTAAAAATTAGTTGAAATTATGTTTTAGCATTTCTTCAAAAAATATCGGAATAAAAAAAGAAATACAAAGAAAATTTGACAAAAAAGCAAATTAAACATTTAAGTTGTCTCCCTTGCAATTCTACATAAATTATACTTTGCAAAGTGTACATAAAGATCAAATCTGGACATTTCGAGAGGAAGCGTAATAGTTGAGATATAATTAAGCATTTAAAATCAACATCTTTCTATTTATTTACAATACAAAACATCAATTGTCATTGTTTGTTTTCAAGGTTTCTCGTTAAATATAACTACTTCAATGAGCTATGAACATCAACACTCGCTTTTAGTATACTATAATTGTATTTGTTCGTCGAGATAGTTCACCATTTTATACTGTTCATCCATGCTCTTCTACACCTTGGGCAAGTTCGTTTACTTCGTAGCCAATTTACAATACATTCTTCATGATACACACACTTATGTATTAGTTGACAGTTGACATTAGATACACAATAATCCTTGTATATATCGATAACACCAAGACAAATACTACATTCATTATCTGTATCTGTTAAGGTAGAGGGACTGGACTCACTCAGCATTGTGTCCGTCATTGGGAAAGAGTGCACAAATGTAAATCGCGCTAAGCAAGAATTTGATTTCAAGATGTTTTCTCGTTTCCACCCAAGACTATTCGTCAATTTCGTGATACTACTTTTAACGGTTGATATCTTGTATATTATTTTATTTTAATATTTTTTATTTTAACAAATCTTGCTCTTAATATTTTTTATTTTAACAAATCTTGCTTCTTACACAAATATTCAAATATTGAAGAATTTAACATACATATTTTATTAACAGGACGTAATGTTGTGATAAAGATCCCACGATAGCATATTTTGGAAATCTGTATTTTACATTTAAGATTTTCACTAACACTATTTAATACGCAAATTAAGGGAATTGTATCAACCTTCTCTAAAATGTGACAGAATGAATTGTCATGGCATAATGGTTTAAACTATTTTGACTGATTTTTATAAAGTATTTTTGCTTATTGCAGTATACACAATAGTGGGCCGAGTTATATATATAGTCTGTCAAACTCGTATGGCGCGTTCAGTGGGTATAAATCTTTCGAAAAATTGCAATTAAAGGACAACGTTCTAGTTTGAATGCAAATCTTGTGACCTAAAAATTAGTTGAAATTATGTTTTAGCATTTCTTCAAAAAATATTATCGGAATAAAAAAAGAAATACAAAGAAAATTTGACAAAAAAGCAAATTAAACATTTAAGTTGTCTCCCTTGCAATTCTACATAAATTATACTTTGCAAAGTGTACATAAAGATCAAATCTGGACATTTCGAGAGGAAGCGTAATAGTTGAGATATAATTAAGCATTTAAAATCAACATCTTTCTATTTATTTACAATACAAAACATCAATTGTCATTGTTTGTTTTCAAGGTTTCTCGTTAAATATAACTACTTCAATGAGCTATGAACATCAACACTCGCTTTTAGTATACTATAATTGTATTTGTTCGTCGAGATAGTTCACCATTTTATACTGTTCATCCATGCTCTTCTACACCTTGGGCAAGTTCGTTTACTTCGTAGCCAATTTACAATACATTCTTCATGATACACACACTTATGTATTAGTTGACAGTTGACATTAGATACACAATAATCCTTGTATATATCGATAACACCAAGACAAATACTACATTCATTATCTGTATCTGTTAAGGTAGAGGGACTGGACTCACTCAGCATTGTGTCCGTCATTGGGAAAGAGTGCACAAATGTAAATGGCGCTAAGCAAGAATTTGATTTCAAGATGTTTTCTCGTCGTTCGGCTAATGGTTTCCACCCAAGACTATTCGTCAATTTCGTGATACTACTTTTAACGGTTGATATCTTGTATATTATATTATTTTAATATTTTTTATTTTAACAAATCTTGCTCTTAATATTTTTTATTTTAACAAATCTTGCTTCTTACACAAATATTCAAATATTGAAGAATTTAACATACATATTTTATTAACAGGACGTAATGTTGTGATAAAGAGCCCACGATAGCACATTTTGGAAATCTGTATTTTACATTTAAGATTTTCACTAACACTATTTAATACGCAAATTAAGGGAATTGTATCAACCTTCTCTAAAATGTGACAGAATAAATTGTCATGGCATAATGGTTTAAACTATTTTGACAGATTTTTATAAAGTATTTTTGCTTATTGCAGTATACACAATAGTGGGCCGAGTTTATATATATAGTCTGTCAAACTCGTATGGCGCGTTCAGTGGGTATAAATCTTTCGAAAAATTGCAATTAAAGGACAACGTTCTAGTTTGAATGCAAATCTTGTGACCTAAAAATTAGTTGAAATTATGTTTTAGCATTTCTTCAAAAAATATTATCGGAATAAAAAAAGAAATACAAAGAAAATTTGACAAAAAAGCAAATTAAACATTTAAGTTGTCCCCCTTGCAATTCTACATAAATTATACTTTGCAAAGTTTACATAAAGATCAAATCTGGACATTTCGAGAGGAAGCGTAATAGTTGAGATATAATAAAACATTTAAAATCAACATCTTTCTATTTATTTACAATACAAAACATCAATTGTCATTGTTTGTTTTCAAGGTTTCTCGTTAAATATAACTACTTCAATGAGCTATGAACATCAACACTCGCTTTTAGTATACTATAATTGTATTTGTTCGTCGAGATAGTTCACCATTTTATACTGTTCATCCATGCTCTTCTACACCTTGGGCAAGTTCGTTTACTTCGTAGCCAATTTATAATACATTCTTCATGATACACACACTTATGTATTAGTTGACAGTTGACATTAGATACACAATAATCCTTGTATATATCGATAACAACAAGACAAATACTACATTCATTATCTGTATCTGTTAAGGTAGAGGGACTGGACTCACTCAGCATTGTGTCCGTCATTGGGAAAGAGTGCACAAATGTAAATCGCGCTAAGCAAGAATTTGATTTCAAGATGTTTTCTCGTCGTCGTTCGGCTAATGGTTTCCACCCAAGACTATTCGTCAATTTCGTGATACTACTTTTAACGGTTGATATCTTGTATATTATTTTATTTTAATATTTTTTTATTTTAACAAATCTTGCTCTTAATATTTTTTATTTTAACAAATCTTGCTTCTTACACAAATATTCAAATATTGAAGAATTTAACATACATATTTTATTAACAGGACGTAATGTTGTGATAAAGAGCCCACGATAGCACATTTTGGAAATCTGTATTTTACATTTAAGATTTTCACTAACACTATTTAATACGCAAATTAAGGGAATTGTATCAACCTTCTCTAAAATGTGACAGAATGAATTGTCATGGCATAATGGTTTAAACTATTTTGACTGATTTTTATCAAGTATTTTTGCTTATTGCAGTATACACAATAGTGGGCCGAGTTATATATATAGTCTGTCAAACTCGTATGGCGCGTTCAGTGGGTATAAATCTTTCGAAAAATTGCAATTAAAGGACAACGTTCTAGTTTGAATGCAAATCTTGTGACCTAAAAATTAGTTGAAATTATGTTTTAGCATTTCTTCAAAAAATATTATCGGAATAAAAAAAGAAATACAAAGAAAATTTGACAAAAAAGCAAATTAAACATTTAAGTTGTCTCCCTTGCAATTCTACATAAATTATACTTTGCAAAGTTTACATAAAGATCAAATCTGGACATTTCGAGAGGAAGCGTAATGGTTGAGATATAATAAAACATTTAAAATCAACATCTTTCTATTTATTTACAATACAAAACATCAATTGTCATTGTTTGTTTTCAAGGTTTCTCGTTAAATATAACACTTCAATGAGCTAAGAACATCAACACTCGCTCTTTAGTATACTATAATTGTATTTGTTCGTGGAGATAGTTCACCATTTTATACTGTTCATCCATGCTCTTCTACACCTTGGGTAAGTTCGTTTACTTTGTAGCCAATTTACAATACATTCTTCATGATACACACACTTATGTATTAGTTGACAGTTGACATTAGATACACAATAATCCTTGTATATATCGATAACACCAAGACAAATACTACATTCATTATCTGTATCTGTTAAGGTAGAGGGACTGGACTCACTCAGCATTGTGTCCGTCATTGGGAAAGAGTGCACAAATGTAAATCGCGCTAAGCAAGAATTTGATTTCAAGATGTTTTCTCGGCGTAGTTCGGCTAATGGTTTCCACCCAAGACTATTCGTCAATTTCGTGATACTACTTTTAACGGTTGATATCTTGTATATTATTTTATTTTAATATTTTTTATTTTAACAAATCTTGCTTCTCACACAAATATTCAAATATTGAAGAATTTAACATACATATTTTATTAACAGGACGTAATGTTGTGATAAAGAGCCCATGATAGCACAATTTGGAAATGTGTATTTTACATTTAAGATTTTCACTAACACTATTTAATACGCAAAGTAAGGGAATTGTATCAACCTTCTCTAAAATGTGACAGAATGAATTGTCATGGCATAATGGTTTAAACTATTTTGACTGATTTTTATAAAGTATTTTTGCTTATTGCAGTATACACAATAGTGGCCGAGTTATATATATAGTCTGTCAAACTCGTATGGCGCGTTCAGTGGGTATAAATCTTTCGAAAAATTGCAATTAAAGGACAACGTTCTAGTTTGAATGCAAATCTTGTGACCTAAAAATTAGTTGAAATTATGTTTTAGCATTTCTTCAAAAAATATTATCGGAATAAAAAAAGAAATACAAAGAAAATTTGACAAAAAAGCAAATTAAACATTTAAGTTGTCCCCCTTGCAATTCTACATAAATTATACTTTGCAAAGTTTACATAAAGATCAAATCTGGACATTTCGAGAGGAAGCGTAATAGTTGAGATATAATAAAACATTTAAAATCAACATCTTTCTATTTATTTACAATACAAAACATCAATTGTCATTGTTTGTTTTCAAGGTTTCTCGTTAAATATAACTACTTCAATGAGCTATGAACATCAACACTCGCTTTTAGTATACTATAATTGTATTTGTTCGTCGAGATAGTTCACCATTTTATACTTTTCATCCATGCTCTTCTACACCTTGGGTAAGTTCGTTTACTTTGTAGCCAATTTACAATACATTCTTCATGATACACACACTTATGTATTAGTTGACAGTTGACATTAGATACACAATAATCCTTGTATATATCGATAACACCAAGACAAATACTACATTCATTATCTTTATCTGTTAAGGTAGAGGGACTGGACTCACTCAGCATTGTGTCCGTCATTGGGAAAGAGTGCACAAATGTAAATCGCGCTAAGCAAGAAGTTGATTTCAAGATGTTTTCTCGTCGTCGTTCGGCTAATGGTTTCCACCCAAGACTATTCGTCAATTTCGTGATACTACTTTTAACGGTTGATATCTTGTATATTATATTATTTTAATATTTTTTATTTTAACAAATCTTGCGCTTAATATTTTTTATTTTAACAAATCTTGCCTCTCACACAAATATTCAAATACCGAAGAATTTAACATACATATTTTATTAACAGGACGTAATGTTGTGATAAAGAGCCCATGATAGCACAATTTGGAAATGTGTATTTTACATTTAAGATTTTCACTAACACTATTTAATACGCAAAGTAAGGGAATTGTATCAACCTTCTCTAAAATGTGACAGAATGAATTGTCATGGCATAATGGTTTAAACTATTTTGACTGATTTTTATAAAGTATTTTTGCTTATTGCAGTATACACAATAGTGGCCGAGTTATATATATAGTCTGTCAAACTCGTATGGCGCGTTCAGTGGGTATAAATCTTTCGAAAAATTGCAATTAAAGGACAACGTTCTAGTTTGAATGCAAATCTTGTGACCTAAAAATTAGTTGAAATTATGTTTTAGCATTTCTTCAAAAAATATTATCGGAATAAAAAAAGAAATACAAAGAAAATTTGACAAAAAGGCAAATTAAACATTTAAGTTGTCCCCCTTGCAATTCTACATAAATTATACTTTGCAAAGTTTACATAAAGATCAAATCTGGACATTTCGAGAGGAAGCGTAATAGTTGAGATATAATAAAACATTTAAAATCAACATCTTTCTATTTATTTACAATACAAAACATCAATTGTCATTGTTTGTTTTCAAGGTTTCTCGTTAAATATAACTACTTCAATGAGCTATGAACATCAACACTCGCTTTTAGTATACTATAATTGTATTTGTTCGTCGAGATAGTTCACCATTTTATACTGTTCATCCATGCTCTTCTACACCTTGGGCAAGTTCGTTTACTTTGTAGCCAATTTACAATACATTCTTCATGATACACACTTATGTATTAGTTGACAGTTGACATTAGATACACAATAATCCTTGTATATATCGATAACACCAAGACAAATACTACATTCATTATCTTTATCTGTTAAGGTAGAGGGACTGGACTCACTCAGCATTGTGTCCGTCATTGGGAAAGAGTGCACAAATGTAAATCGCGCTAAGCAAGAATTTGATTTCAAGATGTTTTCTCGTCGTCGTTCGGCTAATGGTTTCCACCCAAGACTATTCGTCAATTTCGTGATACTACTTTTAACGGTTGATATCTTGTATATTATATTATTTTAATATTTTTTATTTTAACAAATCTTGCTCTTAATATTTTTTATTTTAACAAATCTTGCTTCTCACACAAATATTCAAATATTGAAGAATTTAACATACATATTTTATTAACAGGACGTAATGTTGTGATAAAGAGCCCATGATAGCACATTTTGGAAATGTGTATTTTACATTTAAGATTTTCACTAACACTATTTAATACGTAAAGTAAGGTAATTGTATCAACCTTCTCTAAAATGTGACAGAATGAATTGTCATGGCATAATGGTTTAAACTATTTTGACGGATTTTTATGAAGTATTTTTGCTTATTGCAGTATACACAATAGTGGGCCGAGTTATATATATAGTCTGTCAAACTCGTATGGCGCGTTCAGTGGGTATAAATCTTTCGAAAAATTGCAATTAAAGGACAACGTTCTAGTTTGAATGCAAATCTTGTGACCTAAAAATTAGTTGAAATTATGTTTTAGCATTTCTTCAAAAAATATTATCGGAATAAAAAAAGAAATACAAAGAAAATTTGACAAAAAAGCAAATTAAACATTTAAGTTGTCTCCCTTGCAATTCTACATAAATTATACTTTGCAAAGTTTACATAAAAATCAAATCTGGACATTTCGAGACGAAGCGTAATAGTTGAGATATAATAAAACATTTAAAATCAACATCTTTTTATTTATTTACAATACAAAACATCAATTGTCATTGTTTGTTTTCAAGGTTTCTCGTTAAATATTACTACTTCAATGAGCTATGAACATCAACACTCGCTTTTAGTATACTATAATTGTATTTGTTCGTCGAGATAGTTCACCATTTTATACTGTTCATCCATGCTCTTCTACACCTTGGGCAAGTTCGTTTACTTCGTAGCCAATTTACAATACATTCTTCATGATACACACACTTATGTATTAGTTGACAGTTGACATTTGATACACAATAATCCTTGCATATATCGATAACACCAAGATACATTCATTATCTGTATCTGTTAAGGTAGAGGGACTGGACTAACTCAGCATTGTGTCCGTCATTGGGAAAGAGTGCACAAATGTAAATCGCGCTAAGCAGGAATTTGATTTCAAGATGTTTTCTCGTCGTCGTTCGGCTAATGGTTTCCACCCAACACTATTCGTCAATTTGGTGATACTACTTTTAACGGTTGATATCTTGTATATTATTTTATTTCAATGTTTTTTTATTTTAACAAATCTTGCTTCTCACACAAATATTCAAATATTGAATAATTTAACATACATATTTTATTAACAGGACGTAATGTTGTGATAAAGAGCCCATGATAGCACATTTTGGAAATGTGTATTTTACATTTAAGATTTTCACTAACACTATTTAATACGCAAAGTTAGGGAATTTTATCAACCTTCTCTAAAATGTGAAAGAATGAATTGTCATGGCATAATGGTTTAAAATATTCTGACTGATTTTTATAAAGTATTTTTGCTTATTGCAATATACACAATAGTGGACCGAGTTATATATATAGTCTGTCAAACTCGTATGGCGCGTTCAGTGGGTATAAATCTTTCGAAAAATTGCAATTAAAGGACAACGTTCTAGTTTGAATGCAAATCTTGTGACCTAAAAATTAGTTGAAATTATGTTTTAGCATTTCTTCAAAAAATATTATCGGAATAAAAAAAGAAATACAAAGAAAATTTGACAAAAAAGCAAATTAAACATTTAAGTTGTCTCCCTTGCAATTCTACATAAATTATACTTTGCAAAGTTTACATAAAAATCAAATCTGGACATTTCGAGACGAAGCGTAATAGTTGAGATATAATAAAACATTTAAAATCAACATCTTTTTATTTATTTACAATACAAAACATCAATTGTCATTGTTTGTTTTCAAGGTTTCTCGTTAAATATTACTACTTCAATGAGCTATGAACATCAACACTCGCTTTTAGTATACTATAATTGTATTTGTTCGTCGAGATAGTTCACCATTTTATACTGTTCATCCATGCTCTTCTACACCTTGGGCAAGTTCGTTTACTTCGTAGCCAATTTACAATACATTCTTCATGATACACACACTTATGTATTAGTTGACAGTTGACATTTGATACACAATAATCCTTGCATATATCGATAACACCAAGATACATTCATTATCTGTATCTGTTAAGGTAGAGGGACTGGACTAACTCAGCATTGTGTCCGTCATTGGGAAAGAGTGCACAAATGTAAATCGCGCTAAGCAGGAATTTGATTTCAAGATGTTTTCTCGTCGTCGTTCGGCTAATGGTTTCCACCCAACACTATTCGTCAATTTGGTGATACTACTTTTAACGGTTGATATCTTGTATATTATTTTATTTCAATGTTTTTTTATTTTAACAAATCTTGCTTCTCACACAAATATTCAAATATTGAATAATTTAACATACATATTTTATTAACAGGACGTAATGTTGTGATAAAGAGCCCATGATAGCACATTTTGGAAATGTGTATTTTACATTTAAGATTTTCACTAACACTATTTAATACGCAAAGTTAGGGAATTTTATCAACCTTCTCTAAAATGTGAAAGAATGAATTGTCATGGCATAATGGTTTAAAATATTCTGACTGATTTTTATAAAGTATTTTTGCTTATTGCAATATACACAATAGTGGACCGAGTTATATATATAGTCTGTCAAACTCGTATGGCGCGTTCAGTGGGTATAAATCTTTCGAAAAATTGCAATTAAAGGACAACGTTCTAGTTTGAATGCAAATCTTGTGACCTAAAAATTAGTTGAAATTATGTTTTAGCATTTCTTCAAAAAATATTATCGGAATAAAAAAAGAAATACAAAGAAAATTTGACAAAAAAGCCAATTAAACATTTAAGTTGTCTCCCTTGCAATTCTACATAAATTATACTTTGCAAAGTTTACATAAAGATCAAATCTTGACATTTCGAGAGGAAGCATAATAGTTGAGATATAATAAAACATTTAAAATCAACATCTTTCTATTTATTTACAATACAAAACATCAATTGTCATTGTTTATTTTCAAGGTTTCTCGTTAAATATAACTACTTCAATGAGCTATGAACATCAATATACTATAATTGTATTTGTTCGTCGAGATAATTCACCATTTTATACTGTTCATCCATGCTCTTCTACACCTTGGGCAAGTATCATATTACTTTCCTTTCCGTTGTAAGCTATGATATCGCCCTAGACTGGTACACAAAGTACATGCAGGAAGCTATCTCAAACATTCTATAAGTTTTTTTTAATTATTTAAAAATCGTATTATTTTATTAATACATAACGGAAATTAGTTCAGTTTATATTTCTAATTAGCTGTTGATTTAGTTTTTTACAAGCTTTGGTAGCGTACTTGTAAACTATTGGGGTGACTTGCGAGCACAACTACCGTTCTCGTCTTCCACAAAGGAGCCACTCTTCAAAACAATGATTAAAAGCTGCGGAGAACATCTATATGAGATAATATTCTTCCTTAAACTCGTATAGTCGAGAAGAGTCACACAGTCGTATGCAAAAAGCTTTTGCATGTACACAAGCCAAATTTTAAATTAAAAAATCTATTTTTTCTCCATACTTAGCCACAGTTATTAAATCCACAGAATTATGTACGTCTTCACTATTCAACTGTCGATTTAAAAATAAAATGTCGATCGATTTTCTCACTTATATAGGTAAGGTCCTAAGGATTTTAAGTCGAGGTAGCCCAGGACGTCGTCAAAACGTAAATATAACCAATTATATAAAATATAAATTTACGAATGTATTATTTAATATTGTCATATGAATAGTATTCATCTTAACGTTAAATTCTATAGTTTTTTTCCTTTGTTTTATATTCCAATCTCTGTCTTTTATACCTTTTATCCCTTTGCTATTAGACTCGTCCATTTATTCTATCAGTCGTGGAAAGTCATCATAATGGACGGTCGTGATTTTATCGCTCGGTATAAAGTGTTAATAAATGCTGATTTATCGCGACTACATACTCACGATTTGTTTAAATGCATATATATTTATTCGTTGTGCACTCGGACATCTTT
The DNA here is from genome assembly GCA_944474755.1 of Limnoperna fortunei. Lineage (NCBI taxonomy): Eukaryota > Metazoa > Mollusca > Bivalvia > Mytilida > Modiolidae > Limnoperna > Limnoperna fortunei. The sequence goes on from OX104113.1 coordinate 47,382,542, forward strand.
TATTTTACAACTTTTACTTTAATACTTGGAATTTAAGTCTTTTCAATACGGTAAGAAAGTGGGTCAACATTCATGTTTCTGTACAATAATGTTTGTCTTTAACAATTGTTATCGTCATATCATATGCCTATTATTAAAATTGAATGAAAAAGTGTTAAAAATTAATACATGTTATATATAAATTTAATGTAAATTGTGTATATAATAAAATTATCATTTGAACTTCAGGTGACGATTTGAAATATATTTATTTACTGTCATGGCGTCGAAATCTTATAATCTGGTTTAAACCGGTTAGATACACATATAGTCAATCGATCCAGTTATAAATAGCAGATAATATTTTAAATGGGTTAAAAGATATTATAAGGTGTTCATGTCTATTAAATTATTTACGTTTTCCATATCTGTATTAGTTTATTTAACAAAACCTTAACAATGAAATAAATAGCTAACGTTAGGGGATTTGTCAACTTGTGAACTTGTCAAAAGGTCAACAATGTCGTTGGGATATTTAAAATTGCATTCAAATGTTTTGGTCGATCGAGTTATAAATAGCAGATAATATTCACGTTATAATATTAAACATAGATTAAAAAATATTATGAGGTATTAATTTCTATCCAAGTATTAACATTTTCCCAAATATCTATATTTATTTTATTATTCAAGGACTAAACAATGAAATAAACAGCTAACATTAGGTGATTTGTCAACTTGTGAACGTGTCAAAAGGTCAATGTCTTCGGGATATTTAAATACATTAAAATATTTTTTCAATTATAGATAACTTTATAATTTAACGCTTTTATGGCGTTCCTTATAGTTTTTCCCTAAAATTTGTGTGACACATTATTCTGATATAGTCTGATGTTATACATAAATACATAAAAGGAGGGGTATATATATTTAGAATCGTATTATTTCTAATTAATGCCTTTGTGGTACAGTTTATATATATTCTTTTCATATTTTAAATCAAAATCATAAAAGAAACACGAATAGTTGTACACGATAAGGACAAGTTAACATTCTTTAGATTTCTATTTATAGATTTAGACTCAGTTGTATATTTATAGAACATCTAAAATATTAATTAATCTAGATTAAAATACATCTAATTAGGATTAATTAAATATTGGATTTAACAGATATTTAACACAATGAACTATTACTAGACTTAATTAAGAGTCTTAATTGACTTAATTAATTAAAAAAGTTCATTAAAGGGTAACCACAAATAGGGTATCCACGCAGTATTTTGTTCCATAGGATTAACATGCGAATATTGTCTTTAGAACTGTGGTTTTTCCACTACTACTTCTACTGAAAGCATATTAAACATATTTAAATTATCTCCCTTTCCATCCTACATATATAGGTAGCACAGTAGTAAATGTTTTGGCTATAGTCGAATACACTAACATTTCTGTAATTTGCATACCTTTCTAACATTGATCAGCATTTACCTGGACTAGGAAATTAATAAACTTTCATTTACCATTTAAAAAATATATGCCATATATATCGGTGACCAATTCTTTTTTTTTTCGCTAGTTAGAACATTTTGAGACGCTCCCACTTTTACATGCAATTTCTAAGGCAGAAAAATATTACATTGTTTAAAAAATTACCAAAATTTTATCTTGCAAGATCTGAGAAAAATTTTACTACTTTTTAAAACTTAATTGATGAACTAAAACATTGTACACATCTAACCACTATTTACCAAATCAGAACACATCGAAGTATTCAGTACTGTACTTAATGTAGGGTGCACAATCTGGTAACTTGTTACTGGTACACATTTACTACTGTTATGCCTATATTGTACTGTGCAAAGTTTACATAAAGATAAAATCTGGATATTTTGAGGAAGCGTAATAGTTGACATAAAATAAAACATTTAAAAGCAACACCTTTCTTTTTATTTAATATTTAACATTACAATTGTCAGTGTTTGTAATCAAAGTTTCTCGTTAAATATAGCTACTCCTACTCCAATGAGGTATAAACATCAACACTCGCACTTTAGTAAACTATAATTGTATTTGTTTGTCGAGATAGTTCACCAGCTGTTTACCATTTTATACAGTTGATCCATGCTCTTCTACACCTTGGGCAAGGCGATGCAATGTGTAACCATTTTACAATGCATTCTTCATGATACACACACTTATTTATAAGTTGACAGTTGTCATTGGACATACACCTATCCTTGTGTATATCGATGTCTCTAAGACAAATACTACATTCATTATCTTTGTCTGTTAAGGTACAGATACTGGACTCACTCAGCATTGTCTCCGTCATTGTGGAAGAGTGCACAGACGTTAATCGCGCTAAGCATGTATTTTATTTCAAGACTTTTTTAATGTAATGCTAATAAAATAGAAGATTAATTGCATTTCATCTGCGAGTGCGATTTGTTCGAAAATTCACGAAACTTATTCTTCAAAGATATATCTGAAATTGTATTCGAATTCCGAAACTTCAATATCCCGGAAAAATTCAAATATTTAATGAATGCGTGTGAAACTGACGTTCTAATCAGATTCTTTTCCTACTTGGAAGATTGTATGAAGACTCGAAATTCGTCAGAGGGAGTGGCTAGGCCATAATAATTATATGAATGTTTTATGTTCCGTGTCTTTTGTTATTGTATGATATTTTGTGTATAATTATATGAATGTTATATGTTCCGTGTCTTTTGTTATTGCATGATATTTTGTCTATTGTAGTATGTTGTTTCCTTTTCAATGATGATCCTCTGTAATGGATTTTAGACTGAATAAACTAGTTAGTTAGTAGTATATAGTCTGTCAAATTCGTCTGGCGCGTTCAGTGGGTATAAATCTTTCGAAAAATTGCAATTAAAGGAACAACATTCTAATTTGAATACAAATCTTATATTGTCAAAATAAAGAAGAAAATACCATATCATTTGACAACAAGAGACGTGACCATGCCACGAACCAGGTTTTCAACGATTTAACAATTAATTTCAGTAGTCGACTAAGCGTTAACTGTTTTTCAATTTTTAGTAAAAATGACCTTGATTTTAATCCAACTGGCCGCTAATCCAATCCTAGGTCTTAATGCAAACTTGCTATATCCAAAGTTTTAGCAAGATTTGTTTATACAGGCTGAAGTTATTGACTGGAAACCTGTTTGTCTATTTATTATGCAACAGTGACCTTGATCTTGAACTGACTGGCCCTAAATCCAATCCCAAGCTATGTCTTTATTCAAGCTTGCTATATCCAACTTTTCAGCAAGATTCATATATCTGAACTGAAGATATTGACCGAAAACTGTTTTTATATTTTTAGTAATAGCGACCTTGGCCCGACTGGTCCCAAATCTAATCCCAAGCTAGGTCTTCATGCAAGCTTGCTATATCCAAAGTTTCATCACGATTGGTTTTTCCAAAATAAAGTTATTGTAATATTTATACAATTATATAATTTTTTAACTAAAAACACCCGTGTACACTTAAGTCACAATTGCTTGAATTACCACAATTCATGCACCCATTTAAAATTTAACGTCAAGCAAACCACACATACCTGTGCAAGCTTTCAACCAATGAAAAACAGTATCTACAAATTATGGACACATGCAACAGTTTGTTTACAAACAATATTCGATTATGTATACCTTTGATAAACATTAAAGTTGACATCTCTATGACTTCATTATCTGTGTCGGTTAAGGAACAGATACTGGACTACTTAGCATCCTCTCTGTCATTGAGAAGAGTGTGCAGATGTTAAATCATGTTAGCATGTATTTGATTACAAATTAGTTCTAAGTAAAAGACGCTTTTCTTGTCGTTGTTCGGCTAGGGGTTTCTGTCCAAGACTATTCGTTACTTCCTAGACACTACTTTTAAGGGTTGTAATCAATTTTAGCAAATGTTGCAGCACATACAAATTCAAATTCTTTATTGGTCCAATTAAGGTTCCACAAGGGGCAATGACATATAAAACATTAATAATTTGGTGTACAATACTGACATTACAATTAAGAAAACGAATTAAATTCAAATGCCTTAAATTGCATAAATTTCAATATGTATACATTATATATGATCTGTGACCCTGAAGAGGAGGAACATGTATGTGGCGAGTGAAGGACAATGTAGACAATATAACATAAACAAACAAATTAATAGGATTATAAAATAGAATAATAAGTAAAATAATAATTATTTCAGACAGTTTTTAGGCCTGCAAGGGAAGGTGCTCAAGGATGTTTGTGCAATGTACATCCACTCCACCTCGTGCCCAGTGCAGACCAACAATTTGTCAAGTATAGAGACCCATATTAAAATGTAATAAATTTGGCTGATTGAAGGTCTACAAAGAACACCAAGGTACCGTCCTCAAGGGTATGTGTGCAAAGCTATGCAAAGCCCACAGTCTCCACACACTCCTCTTCATGTACAATGTAGGCTAAAAATTTCAAGTATAGAAGAAAAAAGATTAAAAAAATAGGTAAATAAATTTATTCATCTGCAGTTCTTGTATATGAAATTATATAACCTGTTTTTAATGTTTACATCTTCACATTTTCAATAACAAAATTAACTTTTGCTGACAGAGCCTTCAAGTGTGTCTACCTACTTCTATTTGCAAGTGGTGTACTGACACTATAAATTTGCTCAGGCTTCTCCTATGCTCAAAACTCTTTTACATATCAAGATATTTTTCATATCCAAATTTGATAAATCAAGAAATCTCATTGGATAATATGCCTTGTCTATACTAGAATAGTGCTGGTTTTATCTTAGCAACCAAAGACTATACACAGCGATGGGAACTAAACTAGCTTCCTTAGTTTTCTCACAGGTACTAGCTAAAGGTTAATAAATTCTTGCACTTTTTCATGTTGATACAAGAAATTGAAAATTTGGTCAAATGACATGTTGTTAAAGTCATCTGATGTTAACAGCTGAATATGGTCAGCATAGGCCAAAGGTTCGTAAATGACATTTACCATAATAAATTTAAGTTTCTGATATATTTCACTTTCTTAACGTCCAATAATGTGTTATGCACTAAAAATATTGTATACTTCTTCCTCTGGAACAGTTACCGTATAGTGTTGTCTGGAGAGGTATAGTTCCCTAGCATGCAGGCTTGTGCACTATGTTCACCAGACAACACTATAGAAAAACACTTCCCTCTTGAGAAGTGAATAATAGATAATTATAATTTTTCTAGCAAGTATGTAGGATTTTAAGAAGTTTTTTTTGGAAGTAAAATTAGAGCATTATTTTATGTACATTATTGTTACATCATCAACGATCTTGTTTCTTGGGGCCTAGGTGGCAGAGTGGTTAAGGTAGTTAGTCATCTACAATTCATCACATGGTCTGTCAACACTGAGGTTGCGAGTTCATGTCTCACTGCAGGCAGGGTGTAAACTCCAATCATAATTGACAAGGATTGCCAGTTTTCCTATTGCAGGTCGGGGGTTTTCTCCAGATGCTTCGGCTTTCTCCCCCAATAAAAACTGGGCGCCATGATATAAGTGAAAAACTGCTGAACGTGGTGTTAAACGCCTTTCAAACAAACAAACAAACAATATAGTTTCTCGAACAAACATGTGTCGCTGATTAGAAAACTCAAATACAGTAGTAACTGCAGGCAAGGTTTTTCAATTTTCGTCCAATTGTCTATCAATTTTTAGTAGAAGGTGAGGGTTTCTATTGTTTCTATGAAAATTGTTGATATTTTTTGCTGAGACATGACAGCTGTAGTTCAGTCATTTTCTGTGAAGCTTGACTGCCTGTAATTTTATTTAAGGTTAATATGTGTGTCATTTGAAGATTAGTTACATGTATTTGCAAAGTTATACATATTTTAACACTTGAAAATTCCCCTCTGTTAAATTTTCCACCACAATTTCATAGCAGCTGCTATAGTGCATTAGAAATTTCTAAGATATAAAAAAGATTCCTAACTAAGTTAATGAAGCAATTGACAGTTAGTGAAAATCAAGTCAGCATTATCATTCTATATAGGCGAGACAGTATTGAAAATTAATTATCTAGTGATGATAAATATTTTGCGTGTAGAATTTTATGTTTAGATAAAGGTCAGAGTAAGGTTAATACGCACCTGTACATATTTTAGACTCTTCATAAGGTTAGGGTTTACATCAGTCTGTAATTGTATCAGTGAATTGTATGTTTGACCGTTTCGATGTACTTAATAAATAGTAGAAACTATTTAAGTTTTATTTCAAGTGATTAAGTTATCAAAGTTAACATTACACTTATAACCATTTGTGCAAGCTTGTAAAACATTAACAAATATTAGAATACATTGTTTAATCAGAAAACAGCTAATTATTAACAATAAGTCACATTTATATTTAGACAATATATATCACAATAATCCTCCTTTCCACCCCTCGCCCCTAAAAATCCTTCCCACATCCCCAACCCCTAAAAATCCTTCCCACATCCCCAACCCCTACAAACCGTTCCCACATCCCCAACCCCTAAAAATCCTTCTCGCATCCCCAACGCCTAAAAATCCTTCCCACATCCCCAACCCCTAAAAATCCTTCCCACATCCCCAACCCCTAAAAATCCTTCTTGCATCCCCAACCCCTACAAATCCTTCCCACATCCCCAACCCCTAAAAATCCTTCTCGCATCCCCAACGCCTACAAATCCTTCCCACATCCCCAACCCCTACAAATCCTTCCCACCTCCCCCCACTACTACAAATCGTTCACACCTCCCCAACCCCTTCAAATCCTTACCATCTACCCCCCACCCCCTACTAAAAAGTGGAACAGTCATTTCATGTATGGCTAGCTAAAACATTGAAGAAATGATAGACTTCTTCATTGTCATATACTCCAACAACTGTTGTACATTCAGTACATTTGACAGGATGAAAATTATCACCATCCTCCTCTTGCTGATCATCAGATTTCTTCTGTTTTTTATTTCGTTTCTTTTTCTGTAACGGTTGTTTAAGAAGTTCTGTAGTATCCACATGACAGTTCTTAACAAACATAGCTCTATACTGATTCTGATAAACATCATGTCTGCAAAGACAAAAAAAACCAATGTGCTAAGACAATAAATACAGGATGTAATACATCTAACAGTACTTGTTAAGTGGATGATTATAACTTACTGTTAGCCGAATTACTGTTTTACTTAGCTACTTTAAATTTTAAAATGTTTGCAATATTTTAACTATTATGAATATTGGAACATGATAGAATATCAAGAATACAAACTTCTAAAAGCATTATTGATATGCAGAAATTTCTGAAATTGCAATAAAAAATATTGTAATTACATGTAGCTTCAAAGCTTAGCAATCACAACACCTGTATTTTTTTTTTGAACTTAAAGTAGCTAAGAAAAATACCAAGTGTATTGCACTGGGAAATTATGGATGCTTAGAAATGTGCTCTTCATATTAAACCAACATACTTGGTAGGGATTTGGTTGTAAATGTATGCCTTGTGTCTGTTTTTTTTAAATAAATTTAATGCTTTAGATTTGACTACCACTATGTCAATTTACATAAGCCTTATACCTAATATGTCACTGAAGTGGATATTTAAACGGAAGAGAAAATTCACTTCAAAATACCTTTCTTATAAGACAAAGATTATATACAAAAGATACATCAGCCTTGATTGAAGGATTATTTTCAATAGGTAACAGATTCATATTGAGAATGAATATCCTTGATACCTCTGACAGCCTAGACACAAAACAGTCATACAAGCTGGACAGTTCAGCACAGCATCACTGCGTGGTAGAGGATTTACTTTAGATCCTGATGGTACTGTTGGCTGGTATGACCGTCTTTGAGCATCCACCCATTTTGATCGTCATCATCCATCTTGGGGTCATGCAATAAATCGTCATTACTAAATACGGGCTGTTTCCGTTTCACACGTTCATCACCTGTAAAATATCAAAATGTATTATGAAACAAAGGAAATCTGTGTTCTAAATTTTAAATGACAAAAATCAATATGCACAGGGGTGCAAAAGCCGAGTTGCCGTATTTTATTAACTAAACTTTCCTTGTCTTCATTTTAAGATTTAACATAATTGGTTATTACAGGCATTACATGTAAACTGGAGACAAAGTGAGGAAAGGTTTCAGCAGGAAAAATGTAAGCTTTATCAACAAATTTTTAAAGTTGCATAAAATATGAATATGTGAATCCTCTAACAGTATTGAACCATTGTGTAAAATTTCAGATATGTACTTGATGTAGTTTTTGAATTTTGTAGACAGACAGATTGAAGGACAAATAGCACAGACAGGCAAAGTGAAAACTATAAGGTGTCACATCTTCGATGCAGGGTCCTTATAAGAAAAACAATATAAGCAAACCATACAATATATCTGAAACCAACATCTATTTGATGCCTAGATAAATATCTACATTTGTGTAGTAAGAACAAACATGATAATTAAAAAAAACTCACACTATTGTATTTTTCAAATCTATAATCTATAATTGCAAATCTGCCCAAACAATCTTGTGATCTGACCAATCTGCTTCTTGAACTCCACAGTTGCGAATACCAAAATTTGAATAAATATGATCAAAAAATTTTCGCAAATTCAACCGTTCATAAGTAGTAATCCCTTCCAATCGTTTCATTACAATCGGTTGAGAACTTTTTGAGTTATGGTCTGGAAACCACTCAAGAAATTTTCTAACATTTTTCTGTCACTGTGACCTTGATCTTGAACGGATTTACCCCAAAATCAATAAGGTTCCTCCTCTTATGGTATGTAACAATATACCAAAGTTTCATTAAAATCGGTTGAGAACTTTTTGAGTTATGGTCCGGAAACCACTACTTCAAGAAATTTTCTAATGTTTTTCTGTCGCTGTGACCTTGACCTTGAACGGATTTACCCCAAAATCAATAGGGTTCCTCCACTTATGGTATGTTACAATATCCCAGAGTTTCAATAAAATTGGTTGAGAACTTTTTGAGTTATGGTCCGGAAACCAATTGTTGATGCCCGCCCGCCCAGTCGCCCGCCATCATCATAACAATAGCCGAGTTCAACTTCGTTGCAACTCGGCTAAAAAAATACTGCATGTTCATGGTTCAATTGTCACAGGCCAAACAGTGTATACAGCAATGAACAGTTTGATACTTTTACCAGTATCTTGGTAAATCATGTATAGGTTTTTGTACACTGTAAGTAGCTTTTAAAAATCAACCAACAAAAGGTGTCGTCAATTAATTAATATTAAATACATGCAGATTTCAAAAGAAAAAAAATGATATGGTAATTTTGTTTAAATATTAAAGTCTGAAATAAATGGAACCAGCTTCATGTATAAGTTACAAAGACAAATTTAACAGTACAAGTACAGCTGAATATTCTATTTAGATGTCAAAAAAACTTTAGCAGTTTTTTTGCAATTTGTTCAGTTTCTTCGTGTGTTTCAATTGGATTTAATCATTTCTATTAGAAATTTAACATTTTCTATGTTTTTTTTTATCTTTAATGCATTTCCAGAGAAAATTAGCTACAGAATCATGACAGATCACAAACATACATGTATGTAGCAGTATTAACATTCATCTTAATTTATTATAAATTATAAACATTATTATTACACCATTAATATAAATATCTTACTCTAAGATCATCATGGTCCTAAATTAAGTCCTATCAATACCATAAAATGAAATACAAACAATTTTTCAATGTATACTTGTGTATTCTAGAATTGTGAACATTGGCAGACTCAAAATGATTTTTCTACATTTTTAGTTTATATTCCCAGTATATGCAAATGGAATGCCTTGTTTATGAGTATATTGTATCTTAAAAACAATCCAATATTTTTATTATCTACACATTTAAAGCCATTTGGGTATACATTAAATAATGGGTCACAAAAGGAGGAAGACATTTTTTAATGCTGCAGGGTTCTACCCAGGAATTTTGGAAAGCACTGTGGTGTCGTGTTTTAAAAAAAAGTCCAATTTTGCACGTCACATCGTACATTTTGTGAATCACATGCATTTTTACGAAAAGATTTTGCGCGATCGCCAGCCCTACATTCACAATCCAGAAATTCGGCCATTGAACATGGAATGATGAGAAATATGAGGAAGGGATAGAAAAAAAGAAACATTAATTTTAAAGAAAACGAAGATCAACCTATTAGGCCAACTAGGGTACACGCCTTGATTAATCCGTGGTCTGGGCACCGTCGTCAGATTCTAAACCCCCAAAGTCGCCTTTTACAATAAGCTGGACTCTGCTGCGGACCACTAGGGGCACTCACGATGGAAAGAGTTAATGAAATCTTCACGAAACCTTTATACATATATGCACCAACCTATGAACTAACATTATTTGCACATTTATACCTCTCCTACCTACTCCATGATGAAGAAAAATATCAGTCTTCAAAGTACAACTCTTCGTGTGTGCATCGCAATAATCGTTTTTATGATCAGCACGTAAAAACAATAAAGACATTAAATACCCTGTGTGTAATTAGGGATTATGTGTAATCTTTTAAGTATTTTCATGAAATTTCAAGATAAATTATATATTTTTTTGCAACTATGTTTTTAACACCAGAAAAGTATGGAAAATGATGCATTTCAAAACCAGTTTGCGGGTCAGGTAAAAGGTGTAAAAATGGTTATAAAACCAGGTATTTCATGTAATCCTTGGTAAAAATTAGGGATTACATGTAATCCCCAAGCAATTTAGCGATTAAAAGTAATTAAAAGTAATCCTTGAATATTTAGGGAGTACGCGTAAGTCCTAATTACACACATTCCCTGTAACATATACATGTAATATAACCAAATCATAGCTAGTATTCCTAATATTAAGTAATTACTACCAAACAACCAACTTAGTTAGGTATGCATGTATATATAGAACGTTTATTGTTCTTTGGATTGTGTCTGAAGGTTTATATATAGTATTGCATATACACGCATTGTCGGACTATTAGGCTGTCGGACTTTAGGGTTGTCGGACTATCGGGTTGTCGGACCAAGGGGCTGTCGGACTATAGGGCTTTCGGACCAATGGGCTGTCGGACTATTGGTTGTCGGACTACCGGGAGGTCACCGAATGGTAACGGACTTATCGAGTTTTTTCTGTTTGACGGACTAATCGGGTCAGCAAATGATTATTGTTCAATTTTAATTGCTAGAGCTTTGTTGAATTTATTTTTAACTCAAAACAGGACATCTCTAAACATAAAAAGTTATTGTTTATATCAATTGACGTTGAATGATAGAAATTCGTGTTTGCTTTTCTCGATATTTCGATTTGTTTTTTACTTTGTGAAATAACCACGAGGTACATCGACGTAACATTTTTTTAGGAGTTATCATAGATCAATTAAGTATTTCGTGAGTATGGTTTTTAATAAAACTTACCTCTTCTTGTTATCATTTGAACTCATTTTTCTGAGTTACTTTATGTTTATTGGCACGAACAGTCATTTGCTTAACCCGGTTAAACAGAAAAAACGCGATAAGTCCGTTACCATTCTACACCGTGTGTTGATAGTTTCCGTGCCGAATCAGGATTGTAACAATGTCGGGTGTACTTTTCAACATATTAATTTAGTGTCATTGGGAACAAATGGCAAACTGAATGGTAAAAATTTTCAGTCAGAAATAATAACAAGATGTTGAAGTCTTTTGCTGCAAGTGGCAAAATATTGACAGATTGAAAAAAAAACGCTTGAAACGTGCGTGTACACCCATGATCTTGACTGTGCATTGGGTACTATATTGTTCAACATTTGTGCTCGAAAACAAATTGGGCAGGCGGGTAAGTCGTATTCGTGTGAATACATTCCTCTAGTTGTGTGTGTATTATCTCTAACACAGGGTAACTTTGTTGAATTTAATACATGTAACAAGTATTAGCTTTCCTAAAAAGCTAGCCGTCTCTAAGCTTTATTTTTCGTGGACAAAAATACGTACTGTTTTTTTAATGTTATTATGTATTGTTATTATTAACATCACTTCATTATAAGTACACAATGTTTAGATAGCCATCAGGCAACCGCAAAATATAGGTCAGAGTCAGCATATGAAGCATGCACTATGCTAAGCATCTCTAGATGCATCATTCTACGCGGTAAGATAGTTGATGTGAACCTTGTCAGTAAGCAGGAAAAGATTAAAATTGTTCTCCTGTTCTCACTTTTTTTTCCGTTTTTCTCCGTTTAAGTTTTATGATACACATTTTATGATAAACATACACAAATCAATGCGACTTTCCTTTTAAAACAGTTAAATTCTTATTATCTTGCATATTTTTTTCTTTTTTTACCGTAACCGATTCGTGATCGCTCGGCTTTTCTCGAGTGGCAACGAACGGCGGTCGGCCTATTATTATTGCAACCGCAATGTTATGCGGGGTTTTCATCACTAACTTAGCTCTGCTGATCAGCTTGTAACTCAAACATACCTGTTTAATACAACAAGAAAAAAGTATGGAGATAGTTATATCAAAACTATATGCTGCCTATGCGGAGATGAGCCAGATGATCTACAACATTTTATTCTCAAGTGTCCAAAGCTGTAAAACGTTCGGAGAAGGCATCTCCGACATATCAAAAGCTACCTAGATAACATCAGAAACGATGTTTACCAAGAGTTTGTCACCCAAAACAACCTACTTCAACTCATACTGTACTGTACAAACCAACAGATGCCGTATATCAGTAAGCTGAAAAAACAAGGTTATACAGAGCTGGATGAACTAACCAGGAACATGTGCTATAACCTACATATTGAAAGGATGAGACAGTTAAAGGAGGGGGGCAGGATTCTATAAATATATAAACTATGTATAATCCGATGCTTTTAGTGTTTTTAATAGAAAAAATGCAATAGTGATGATACCCTTCTTGTATATATATCTATGAATTTTATTTTGACTCTACGCTTGACCAAGTGCATCTTATCGTTTTAACTCAAGCATCGTGTTTTAGCAGCTTTTATAGTTTTAGAAACCGCTATACATGCCCTTTTTGATATCAGAAAGTAAAGTTTTAGATTAACAATATTTAAACATTTTAGTGCATTTATGACTAGTGCCTGATATTTTACGTATAATGCTGCTTCTTGCCTTTTAGTGCTTTTAGTGCTTTTACGATAAAGTAGTAATTAGGAAAAGTAGTGAGTTATCGCTCGTTTGCAGGTGGCGCCGTGGTAGCCGGTCCATGTTAATTTGCGGTTATAATGTAATATCAGCGTTTGTAAACTCACAAAGAAGAAAAATCGATATTAATTCTTCAAAACAAACATTAAATATCTTTCTTTCGGCCATAAAAAAATCTTTTATTATCGTTTTACAACAGATTTGACATACAGTTCGTGCAAACATGTCCACCCAGTTTCCCCTCCCCTTTTCTTATTTATACGAAAGCATACATTTTCATAACTCAAATCATTGCATTGTATCACACGTGGCGTTATAACTAATTTCAGGTACGGTTTACTGAGCTATTGCGCGATAATTAGTTCGATGTTTGCATTTACCGAAGTAAGTACTTTCTATCTGTAATATTGTTTTGACTATTTTTCAGGTGAAAAACAGTATGTTTTGTAGTGCAAAATGTAATAATTTTGTTCTTTGCATTTGAATAAAAATATAATTCTGTTCATATATTCGTACGCGATCAAGCTGGCTAGTGTTGTATTCATTACATTATGTGCACGTGATTATGTGTCATAACCATTTATTGTAAATCACGTGTTGTAAATGTGTTGAACAAATAAACATTTCGTACTATTATCATAAATGCACATTAAATCTGCTCTCATCTGAATTTAATTATATAACAAGAAAAGGTATGCGTTAAACCCATATCCAGAGATGTTCGATTTATATGTTATAGGTGTATCCCATTTGGTTTAATAGTTTTTTTTCAATTTGTTTTATTTAAAATTTTATCATATGCTGTAAAGGCAGGGGCGTAGCTAGACTAGTTACAATGTGGATTCACAAAGAACTAGTGGGGTCCGGGTATGCACCCCGGAATATTTTTGAAAACAATGGTGCAATTTGGAGAATTCTAAAGTGGTTTATTTAGAACTGAAATGGACAGTTTATTGATTACAGGGATAGATTGCAATTTTGTTCTTAAAATAATGTGGATTCAGCCGCGTACTCGCGTATAGGCAGCTACGCCCCTGAAAGGGATGCAAATATAGACGATTGTGAAAGGCAAGAAATAATCATCTTGATTATAATATCTCAACTTTGAGAAGAGTACTGTAATCAAAAAAGCAAAGTTTTCGAAGAACATATATATATTGTTTACCAATACAAATACATTGACCATAGTCAAGTGGTTCTGTGGGGGAAAATGTGAATGTAAGATCGGCAGTTATCGCGTCCTCGGAAAATCAAAGAAAACATACCGACAAGTTACAATTTTTATTGATTTAATTTTACTGTAATTACAATTGTTTCAAAAGATTTGCAATTAAATGTATTTTAAACGTCAAACTAGCATTCATGTGCATAAACCGATTGCTAAGAACTTTATAAAATTTTCAGAATTTAAAATAAAAAAAAAACAATTAGAAGAAGAGTCTTATTTTGCAAAACAATTGATGAGATTATTAACTTCTACAATTATTTTCAACAATATAAACTGTTGATGACCTTTATCAAACAATCAATCTATTTTCTCTATAAAGCATGACCAATACACGTTTATTGACGTTCTTTTATTGGTTTTAGATCAAGTTGAATCCAATTATCATCATAACAAATGCTTATCTATGTTTCATTTAAATTGTTGTCAGCAACGAATAAAACAGCGAAATTTATTGCGTCACGTTTAAGAAATTAAGGTCCGTAACACCGTTTGTGAGCGCTAAAACACTTAAAGACATTTAAATAATGTGTCATAACTGCTAAAATACATTGTTTGTTTGTTTGTTTGTTTGATGGTGTTTAACGCCACTTTCAGCAATTTTTCAGCTATATCATGGCGTCCAGTTTTTATTGGGGGAGGAAGCCGGAGTACCCGGAGAAAACCCCCGACCTGCGGTAGGAAAACTGGCAATCCTTGTCAATTAAGATTGGAGTCGAGTACACCCTGCATGCAGTGAGAATCGAACCCGCAATCTCAGTGTTGACAGACCACGTGATCAATAGTAGACGAACTACCTTGACCACTCGGCCACCGAGGCCCCCCTAAAATACATTGAAAAGCACTTCAGAACATCATTAATATATTACTTATATTTAGCACCTAAAGGCAAAATAATTTAAAATGCAGTGCCTTTATTGTACGTAACATATAATGTACGTAATGTTAATGTATGTAACGGTAATTTACGTTACATTTTACATGTGATGTTATATATTATTTTCCATTACACTATTTATTGTAGATGAGTTTGAGTCAATAAAATTATTTATATTTGTATTTGTATTTGTATTGTATTAATCTCACATATTACAATACAAAATGGGTTCCTGTTTTAATCCTCCATTTACTTTAATTGAGTTTCCCCGATATGGTTCAACCATATCTTCTCTTGTTATAATGTAGGAAATTAATTCTTTACCATTATTTTCGAGCAATTGATGTTTCATCAACACTGAAATACTTTTTGTCTTTTTTCACGGCATTGAAATATTTTGCTTCGTCCATTTCTAACTTCGAAATGGACGACACCTACAGCGGCTGTGGAGTAACATTGGTATTGTAACAAGATTTTTAAAAAAATGCTTTCTTATAAATAAATTAATTGAAAGAGAAAATATTTTTTGTATGGAAATATTGCTAGTTTATTATAAATAATCGTTTTTGGTTTCTTAGGGAACATGGTGAAACGGCGATGTTCGAAACATAGAATGCATATTTTAGTAATATTACGAAAGAAGACCAAAGAAGATTAATAGATTACAAACTTTTCAATTAACTAATTTTTATTCCAGAAAGTTTTGCATTTCTATTTTTTAATTCTTGATTATTCTTCTTTCAAATCAGAAATTGTTAAATTCGCGTATTTATCACGGTATGATTCAATTGTCAATAGCGTTACGATCAGTGTGTAAACATAAAGTCGCTGGACCGGGAACAGCGGTGCCATCTGGTAATTTTCAGGAAGAGATAATTCATACACTGTACATAAATGTTCACCTGACTCCGTCAACTATTCGTATTCTCACTGTGACTATATGCACCATACACATGCAATGATGTGCACCACATATATCTATCCAGAGGATAGAGTGCGCCGACTAACGGCGGTAGTTACCTGAACAAGACAAGACAGTTGGCCAATCGGCAGCTGTCTCCCGATTTAGCCTATTATGATTGCTACCGCCCCGTAATTATGCCGGGTTTTCATCCCTAACTTAGCTCTGCTTATTTGTTTTCCAGGGGTCATTATCCTATTCATGTAATGAATTTCTGGTGCATGTCAAAAGATGGCAGGATGAAAAAATAGTCCCATTTTTCTCTTTTGTTTCTGCTTTTGCCTATAACTGCTATTGCTTAAGAGTTGGATATTTTGAAAGGTATGGCATTACTGTAGAACATGAATATATTTTTTTCCAGTCAATGTCTTTACAGTGGAAGCACTTCCTAAAGTGTGTAATGTGGTACAATGTGACCACAACACTGAAATGAAAGTAGAAAAACCATTCTTAAACTTTAAGGTAATTTTCCCGAAAAAAATCCGTGGACAGGTATACTTTTGTCTCCATTTTTATGTAATTTAGCATTATAGGTGTAATGCCCCATATATGAAATTTTACGTGAAAGAAAGATTTTTTTAATAAAAATTTTTGATGTCTCGCCCGTCCGGTTACTTTTGCTCAGGCTATCCAAAAGGATAATGACCTCTGTAAGAGCAAAATTTACAAATTGGTCAAATACACAAATCCCATTTGTCAGGTACTTTTTATGGAAGGGTACCAGAACTCATTATAGGAAAACATGTTTTCTGCAAAATATATCTTCAGGTTTTATAGTTATAGTCTGTTTCATTATCTGCAGTAAAATTTGACTTTTTGGCCTATGGTATCATAAAAAGTTATTATTTTTGCAAAAAGCACACTGTTAACAATTCTATAGAGTACAGTAAGGTAGAACCCAAGGTGACATGAAATAAAAATGTATTACTGGTATTAAATAATACCTTTCAGACCAAAAATTGATTAAATAAAGGTAAACCATGATCCTATTTCATGTACCAGCACTTATTGCTAGACAGAAACATGTATCATACCTTGAAGATTGTAACTAAAGATGAAATGTATTCATTTTGTTTCTTAAAAGAAGGTTATACAGCAGTATTTTAATCAATATGTAGTGTTTATTCATTCCTCTGGCCTCTAGGTAATTATTTGGCATGGGTAGGCATTATTTGCAATGTGCCGTTTTAATGTAAAGTCTGTGAATCGAGTATGCTTTTGGGTACTTTGAACCAATCAGGCTAGTCAGTTGCTATGTTTTCTACTTTTTCAGTGACTTGGCATGCAAAAAGGACTGAAAAGATGCCAATGAGTCTTTTTGTATAAAAATTATATGTCAGTTTTCTTAAAACTAGTCATTACTCTACTTTGTGCATAGTTTTATTAAAGTATAAGCTACAGAAAAGAGACCTCTGCTTCTCAACCTGAATTCCATTGTGGTGTATTTCTACTTAATAAGTTCATTTATACACTCATTACAGCTAAGAAAAGCTTTTTTAGTTAGTTTTTTTCTTTTGTGAGGAAAAATGTTAATTTTTATATCATACCGTCACAGCAACAGAACCGACTGTTTTCAACCCCCCCTATATTCAAATGAGCCCTCACTTGATAAAAAGTTGCTTTTATCAGATGTGTTTCTGCTTGTTTGGTAACTATTACACCTGTACTCTCATAAAAAGGTGATATTTTGACTGTTGTGCCAAAATTGTTGAACAGAAGAAAAAAATTATACACTTACTGTCCTTATCAGTTAAAAATTGCTAAAACAAGGTTTCACCACATCTTTGGAAACTGTCATAATTTTTATTTGAGTAGCAATATATTCAAACTGCATGCTTATTTTATTTACAGAATCATTAAATAACATATAAAAAAATTTTGGTGGAAATCCGGAACTGTTGGCTTTGCTTAAAGGGGTCATTATCCTATTCATGTAATGAATTTCTGGTGCATGTCAAAAGATGGCAGGATGAAAAAATAGTCCCATTTTTCTCTTTTGTTTCTGCTTTTGCCTATAACTGCTATTGCTTAAGAGTTGGATATTTTGAAAGGTATGGCATTACTGTAGAACATGAATATATTTTTTTCCAGTCAATGTCTTTACAGTGGAAGCACTTCCTAAAGTGTGTAATGTGGTACAATGTGACCACAACACTGAAATGAAAGTAGAAAAACCATTCTTAAACTTTAAGGTAATTTTCCCGAAAAAAATCCGTGGACAGGTATACTTTTGTCTCCATTTTTATGTAATTTAGCATTATAGGTGTAATGCCCCATATATGAAATTTTACGTGAAAGAAAGATTTTTTTAATAAAAATTTTTGATGTCTCGCCCGTCCGGTTACTTTTGCTCAGGCTATCCAAAAGGATAATGACCTCTGTAAGAGCAAAATTTACAAATTGGTCAAATACACAAATCCCATTTGTCAGGTACTTTTTATGGAAGGGTACCAGAACTCATTATAGGAAAACATGTTTTCTGCAAAATATATCTTCAGGTTTTATAGTTATAGTCTGTTTCATTATCTGCAGTAAAATTTGACTTTTTGGCCTATGGTATCATAAAAAGTTATTATTTTTGCAAAAAGCACACTGTTAACAATTCTATAGAGTACAGTAAGGTAGAACCCAAGGTGACATGAAATAAAAATGTATTACTGGTATTAAATAATACCTTTCAGACCAAAAATTGATTAAATAAAGGTAAACCATGATCCTATTTCATGTACCAGCACTTATTGCTAGACAGAAACATGTATCATACCTTGAAGATTGTAACTAAAGATGAAATGTATTCATTTTGTTTCTTAAAAGAAGGTTATACAGCAGTATTTTAATCAATATGTAGTGTTTATTCATTCCTCTGGCCTCTAGGTAATTATTTGGCATGGGTAGGCATTATTTGCAATGTGCCGTTTTAATGTAAAGTCTGTGAATCGAGTATGCTTTTGGGTACTTTGAACCAATCAGGCTAGTCAGTTGCTATGTTTTCTACTTTTTCAGTGACTTGGCATGCAAAAAGGACTGAAAAGATGCCAATGAGTCTTTTTGTATAAAAATTATATGTCAGTTTTCTTAAAACTAGTCATTACTCTACTTTGTGCATAGTTTTATTAAAGTATAAGCTACAGAAAAGAGACCTCTGCTTCTCAACCTGAATTCCATTGTGGTGTATTTCTACTTAATAAGTTCATTTATACACTCATTACAGCTAAGAAAAGCTTTTTTAGTTAGTTTTTTTCTTTTGTGAGGAAAAATGTTAATTTTTATATCATACCGTCACAGCAACAGAACCGACTGTTTTCAACCCCCCCTATATTCAAATGAGCCCTCACTTGATAAAAAGTTGCTTTTATCAGATGTGTTTCTGCTTGTTTGGTAACTATTACACCTGTACTCTCATAAAAAGGTGATATTTTGACTGTTGTGCCAAAATTGTTGAACAGAAGAAAAAAATTATACACTTACTGTCCTTATCAGTTAAAAATTGCTAAAACAAGGTTTCACCACATCTTTGGAAACTGTCATAATTTTTATTTGAGTAGCAATATATTCAAACTGCATGCTTATTTTATTTACAGAATCATTAAATAACATATAAAAAAATTTTGGTGGAAATCCGGAACTGTTGGCTTTGCTTAAAGGGGTCATTATCCTATTCATGTAATGAATTTCTGGTGCATGTCAAAAGATGGCAGGATGAAAAAATAGTCCCATTTTTCTCTTTTGTTTCTGCTTTTGCCTATAACTGCTATTGCTTAAGAGTTGGATATTTTGAAAGGTATGGCATTACTGTAGAACATGAATATATTTTTTTCCAGTCAATGTCTTTACAGTGGAAGCACTTCCTAAAGTGTGTAATGTGGTACAATGTGACCACAACACTGAAATGAAAGTAGAAAAACCATTCTTAAACTTTAAGGTAATTTTCCCGAAAAAAATCCGTGGACAGGTATACTTTTGTCTCCATTTTTATGTAATTTAGCATTATAGGTGTAATGCCCCATATATGAAATTTTACGTGAAAGAAAGATTTTTTTAATAAAAATTTTTGATGTCTCGCCCGTCCGGTTACTTTTGCTCAGGCTATCCAAAAGGATAATGACCTCTGTAAGAGCAAAATTTACAAATTGGTCAAATACACAAATCCCATTTGTCAGGTACTTTTTATGGAAGGGTACCAGAACTCATTATAGGAAAACATGTTTTCTGCAAAATATATCTTCAGGTTTTATAGTTATAGTCTGTTTCATTATCTGCAGTAAAATTTGACTTTTTGGCCTATGGTATCATAAAAAGTTATTATTTTTGCAAAAAGCACACTGTTAACAATTCTATAGAGTACAGTAAGGTAGAACCCAAGGTGACATGAAATAAAAATGTATTACTGGTATTAAATAATACCTTTCAGACCAAAAATTGATTAAATAAAGGTAAACCATGATCCTATTTCATGTACCAGCACTTATTGCTAGACAGAAACATGTATCATACCTTGAAGATTGTAACTAAAGATGAAATGTATTCATTTTGTTTCTTAAAAGAAGGTTATACAGCAGTATTTTAATCAATATGTAGTGTTTATTCATTCCTCTGGCCTCTAGGTAATTATTTGGCATGGGTAGGCATTATTTGCAATGTGCCGTTTTAATGTAAAGTCTGTGAATCGAGTATGCTTTTGGGTACTTTGAACCAATCAGGCTAGTCAGTTGCTATGTTTTCTACTTTTTCAGTGACTTGGCATGCAAAAAGGACTGAAAAGATGCCAATGAGTCTTTTTGTATAAAAATTATATGTCAGTTTTCTTAAAACTAGTCATTACTCTACTTTGTGCATAGTTTTATTAAAGTATAAGCTACAGAAAAGAGACCTCTGCTTCTCAACCTGAATTCCATTGTGGTGTATTTCTACTTAATAAGTTCATTTATACACTCATTACAGCTAAGAAAAGCTTTTTTAGTTAGTTTTTTTCTTTTGTGAGGAAAAATGTTAATTTTTATATCATACCGTCACAGCAACAGAACCGACTGTTTTCAACCCCCCCTATATTCAAATGAGCCCTCACTTGATAAAAAGTTGCTTTTATCAGATGTGTTTCTGCTTGTTTGGTAACTATTACACCTGTACTCTCATAAAAAGGTGATATTTTGACTGTTGTGCCAAAATTGTTGAACAGAAGAAAAAAATTATACACTTACTGTCCTTATCAGTTAAAAATTGCTAAAACAAGGTTTCACCACATCTTTGGAAACTGTCATAATTTTTATTTGAGTAGCAATATATTCAAACTGCATGCTTATTTTATTTACAGAATCATTAAATAACATATAAAAAAATTTTGGTGGAAATCCGGAACTGTTGGCTTTGCTTAAAGGGGTCATTATCCTATTCATGTAATGAATTTCTGGTGCATGTCAAAAGATGGCAGGATGAAAAAATAGTCCCATTTTTCTCTTTTGTTTCTGCTTTTGCCTATAACTGCTATTGCTTAAGAGTTGGATATTTTGAAAGGTATGGCATTACTGTAGAACATGAATATATTTTTTTCCAGTCAATGTCTTTACAGTGGAAGCACTTCCTAAAGTGTGTAATGTGGTACAATGTGACCACAACACTGAAATGAAAGTAGAAAAACCATTCTTAAACTTTAAGGTAATTTTCCCGAAAAAAATCCGTGGACAGGTATACTTTTGTCTCCATTTTTATGTAATTTAGCATTATAGGTGTAATGCCCCATATATGAAATTTTACGTGAAAGAAAGATTTTTTTAATAAAAATTTTTGATGTCTCGCCCGTCCGGTTACTTTTGCTCAGGCTATCCAAAAGGATAATGACCTCTGTAAGAGCAAAATTTACAAATTGGTCAAATACACAAATCCCATTTGTCAGGTACTTTTTATGGAAGGGTACCAGAACTCATTATAGGAAAACATGTTTTCTGCAAAATATATCTTCAGGTTTTATAGTTATAGTCTGTTTCATTATCTGCAGTAAAATTTGACTTTTTGGCCTATGGTATCATAAAAAGTTATTATTTTTGCAAAAAGCACACTGTTAACAATTCTATAGAGTACAGTAAGGTAGAACCCAAGGTGACATGAAATAAAAATGTATTACTGGTATTAAATAATACCTTTCAGACCAAAAATTGATTAAATAAAGGTAAACCATGATCCTATTTCATGTACCAGCACTTATTGCTAGACAGAAACATGTATCATACCTTGAAGATTGTAACTAAAGATGAAATGTATTCATTTTGTTTCTTAAAAGAAGGTTATACAGCAGTATTTTAATCAATATGTAGTGTTTATTCATTCCTCTGGCCTCTAGGTAATTATTTGGCATGGGTAGGCATTATTTGCAATGTGCCGTTTTAATGTAAAGTCTGTGAATCGAGTATGCTTTTGGGTACTTTGAACCAATCAGGCTAGTCAGTTGCTATGTTTTCTACTTTTTCAGTGACTTGGCATGCAAAAAGGACTGAAAAGATGCCAATGAGTCTTTTTGTATAAAAATTATATGTCAGTTTTCTTAAAACTAGTCATTACTCTACTTTGTGCATAGTTTTATTAAAGTATAAGCTACAGAAAAGAGACCTCTGCTTCTCAACCTGAATTCCATTGTGGTGTATTTCTACTTAATAAGTTCATTTATACACTCATTACAGCTAAGAAAAGCTTTTTTAGTTAGTTTTTTTCTTTTGTGAGGAAAAATGTTAATTTTTATATCATACCGTCACAGCAACAGAACCGACTGTTTTCAACCCCCCCTATATTCAAATGAGCCCTCACTTGATAAAAAGTTGCTTTTATCAGATGTGTTTCTGCTTGTTTGGTAACTATTACACCTGTACTCTCATAAAAAGGTGATATTTTGACTGTTGTGCCAAAATTGTTGAACAGAAGAAAAAAATTATACACTTACTGTCCTTATCAGTTAAAAATTGCTAAAACAAGGTTTCACCACATCTTTGGAAACTGTCATAATTTTTATTTGAGTAGCAATATATTCAAACTGCATGCTTATTTTATTTACAGAATCATTAAATAACATATAAAAAAATTTTGGTGGAAATCCGGAACTGTTGGCTTTGCTTAAAGGGGTCATTATCCTATTCATGTAATGAATTTCTGGTGCATGTCAAAAGATGGCAGGATGAAAAAATAGTCCCATTTTTCTCTTTTGTTTCTGCTTTTGCCTATAACTGCTATTGCTTAAGAGTTGGATATTTTGAAAGGTATGGCATTACTGTAGAACATGAATATATTTTTTTCCAGTCAATGTCTTTACAGTGGAAGCACTTCCTAAAGTGTGTAATGTGGTACAATGTGACCACAACACTGAAATGAAAGTAGAAAAACCATTCTTAAACTTTAAGGTAATTTTCCCGAAAAAAATCCGTGGACAGGTATACTTTTGTCTCCATTTTTATGTAATTTAGCATTATAGGTGTAATGCCCCATATATGAAATTTTACGTGAAAGAAAGATTTTTTTAATAAAAATTTTTGATGTCTCGCCCGTCCGGTTACTTTTGCTCAGGCTATCCAAAAGGATAATGACCTCTGTAAGAGCAAAATTTACAAATTGGTCAAATACACAAATCCCATTTGTCAGGTACTTTTTATGGAAGGGTACCAGAACTCATTATAGGAAAACATGTTTTCTGCAAAATATATCTTCAGGTTTTATAGTTATAGTCTGTTTCATTATCTGCAGTAAAATTTGACTTTTTGGCCTATGGTATCATAAAAAGTTATTATTTTTGCAAAAAGCACACTGTTAACAATTCTATAGAGTACAGTAAGGTAGAACCCAAGGTGACATGAAATAAAAATGTATTACTGGTATTAAATAATACCTTTCAGACCAAAAATTGATTAAATAAAGGTAAACCATGATCCTATTTCATGTACCAGCACTTATTGCTAGACAGAAACATGTATCATACCTTGAAGATTGTAACTAAAGATGAAATGTATTCATTTTGTTTCTTAAAAGAAGGTTATACAGCAGTATTTTAATCAATATGTAGTGTTTATTCATTCCTCTGGCCTCTAGGTAATTATTTGGCATGGGTAGGCATTATTTGCAATGTGCCGTTTTAATGTAAAGTCTGTGAATCGAGTATGCTTTTGGGTACTTTGAACCAATCAGGCTAGTCAGTTGCTATGTTTTCTACTTTTTCAGTGACTTGGCATGCAAAAAGGACTGAAAAGATGCCAATGAGTCTTTTTGTATAAAAATTATATGTCAGTTTTCTTAAAACTAGTCATTACTCTACTTTGTGCATAGTTTTATTAAAGTATAAGCTACAGAAAAGAGACCTCTGCTTCTCAACCTGAATTCCATTGTGGTGTATTTCTACTTAATAAGTTCATTTATACACTCATTACAGCTAAGAAAAGCTTTTTTAGTTAGTTTTTTTCTTTTGTGAGGAAAAATGTTAATTTTTATATCATACCGTCACAGCAACAGAACCGACTGTTTTCAACCCCCCCTATATTCAAATGAGCCCTCACTTGATAAAAAGTTGCTTTTATCAGATGTGTTTCTGCTTGTTTGGTAACTATTACACCTGTACTCTCATAAAAAGGTGATATTTTGACTGTTGTGCCAAAATTGTTGAACAGAAGAAAAAAATTATACACTTACTGTCCTTATCAGTTAAAAATTGCTAAAACAAGGTTTCACCACATCTTTGGAAACTGTCATAATTTTTATTTGAGTAGCAATATATTCAAACTGCATGCTTATTTTATTTACAGAATCATTAAATAACATATAAAAAAATTTTGGTGGAAATCCGGAACTGTTGGCTTTGCTTAAAGGGGTCATTATCCTATTCATGTAATGAATTTCTGGTGCATGTCAAAAGATGGCAGGATGAAAAAATAGTCCCATTTTTCTCTTTTGTTTCTGCTTTTGCCTATAACTGCTATTGCTTAAGAGTTGGATATTTTGAAAGGTATGGCATTACTGTAGAACATGAATATATTTTTTTCCAGTCAATGTCTTTACAGTGGAAGCACTTCCTAAAGTGTGTAATGTGGTACAATGTGACCACAACACTGAAATGAAAGTAGAAAAACCATTCTTAAACTTTAAGGTAATTTTCCCGAAAAAAATCCGTGGACAGGTATACTTTTGTCTCCATTTTTATGTAATTTAGCATTATAGGTGTAATGCCCCATATATGAAATTTTACGTGAAAGAAAGATTTTTTTAATAAAAATTTTTGATGTCTCGCCCGTCCGGTTACTTTTGCTCAGGCTATCCAAAAGGATAATGACCTCTGTAAGAGCAAAATTTACAAATTGGTCAAATACACAAATCCCATTTGTCAGGTACTTTTTATGGAAGGGTACCAGAACTCATTATAGGAAAACATGTTTTCTGCAAAATATATCTTCAGGTTTTATAGTTATAGTCTGTTTCATTATCTGCAGTAAAATTTGACTTTTTGGCCTATGGTATCATAAAAAGTTATTATTTTTGCAAAAAGCACACTGTTAACAATTCTATAGAGTACAGTAAGGTAGAACCCAAGGTGACATGAAATAAAAATGTATTACTGGTATTAAATAATACCTTTCAGACCAAAAATTGATTAAATAAAGGTAAACCATGATCCTATTTCATGTACCAGCACTTATTGCTAGACAGAAACATGTATCATACCTTGAAGATTGTAACTAAAGATGAAATGTATTCATTTTGTTTCTTAAAAGAAGGTTATACAGCAGTATTTTAATCAATATGTAGTGTTTATTCATTCCTCTGGCCTCTAGGTAATTATTTGGCATGGGTAGGCATTATTTGCAATGTGCCGTTTTAATGTAAAGTCTGTGAATCGAGTATGCTTTTGGGTACTTTGAACCAATCAGGCTAGTCAGTTGCTATGTTTTCTACTTTTTCAGTGACTTGGCATGCAAAAAGGACTGAAAAGATGCCAATGAGTCTTTTTGTATAAAAATTATATGTCAGTTTTCTTAAAACTAGTCATTACTCTACTTTGTGCATAGTTTTATTAAAGTATAAGCTACAGAAAAGAGACCTCTGCTTCTCAACCTGAATTCCATTGTGGTGTATTTCTACTTAATAAGTTCATTTATACACTCATTACAGCTAAGAAAAGCTTTTTTAGTTAGTTTTTTTCTTTTGTGAGGAAAAATGTTAATTTTTATATCATACCGTCACAGCAACAGAACCGACTGTTTTCAACCCCCCCTATATTCAAATGAGCCCTCACTTGATAAAAAGTTGCTTTTATCAGATGTGTTTCTGCTTGTTTGGTAACTATTACACCTGTACTCTCATAAAAAGGTGATATTTTGACTGTTGTGCCAAAATTGTTGAACAGAAGAAAAAAATTATACACTTACTGTCCTTATCAGTTAAAAATTGCTAAAACAAGGTTTCACCACATCTTTGGAAACTGTCATAATTTTTATTTGAGTAGCAATATATTCAAACTGCATGCTTATTTTATTTACAGAATCATTAAATAACATATAAAAAAATTTTGGTGGAAATCCGGAACTGTTGGCTTTGCTTAACTGTAAGAGCAAAATTTACAAATTGGTCAAATACACAAATCCCATTTGTCAGGTACTTTTTATGGAAGGGTACCAGAACTCATTATAGGAAAACATGTTTTCTGCAAAATATATCTTCAGGTTTTATAGTTATAGTCTGTTTCATTATCTGCAGTAAAATTTGACTTTTTGGCCTATGGTATCATAAAAAGTTATTATTTTTGCAAAAAGCACACTGTTAACAATTCTATAGAGTACAGTAAGGTAGAACCCAAGGTGACATGAAATAAAAATGTATTACTGGTATTAAATAATACCTTTCAGACCAAAAATTGATTAAATAAAGGTAAACCATGATCCTATTTCATGTACCAGCACTTATTGCTAGACAGAAACATGTATCATACCTTGAAGATTGTAACTAAAGATGAAATGTATTCATTTTGTTTCTTAAAAGAAGGTTATACAGCAGTATTTTAATCAATATGTAGTGTTTATTCATTCCTCTGGCCTCTAGGTAATTATTTGGCATGGGTAGGCATTATTTGCAATGTGCCGTTTTAATGTAAAGTCTGTGAATCGAGTATGCTTTTGGGTACTTTGAACCAATCAGGCTAGTCAGTTGCTATGTTTTCTACTTTTTCAGTGACTTGGCATGCAAAAAGGACTGAAAAGATGCCAATGAGTCTTTTTGTATAAAAATTATATGTCAGTTTTCTTAAAACTAGTCATTACTCTACTTTGTGCATAGTTTTATTAAAGTATAAGCTACAGAAAAGAGACCTCTGCTTCTCAACCTGAATTCCATTGTGGTGTATTTCTACTTAATAAGTTCATTTATACACTCATTACAGCTAAGAAAAGCTTTTTTAGTTAGTTTTTTTCTTTTGTGAGGAAAAATGTTAATTTTTATATCATACCGTCACAGCAACAGAACCGACTGTTTTCAACCCCCCCTATATTCAAATGAGCCCTCACTTGATAAAAAGTTGCTTTTATCAGATGTGTTTCTGCTTGTTTGGTAACTATTACACCTGTACTCTCATAAAAAGGTGATATTTTGACTGTTGTGCCAAAATTGTTGAACAGAAGAAAAAAATTATACACTTACTGTCCTTATCAGTTAAAAATTGCTAAAACAAGGTTTCACCACATCTTTGGAAACTGTCATAATTTTTATTTGAGTAGCAATATATTCAAACTGCATGCTTATTTTATTTACAGAATCATTAAATAACATATAAAAAAATTTTGGTGGAAATCCGGAACTGTTGGCTTTGCTTAAAGGGGTCATTATCCTATTCATGTAATGAATTTCTGGTGCATGTCAAAAGATGGCAGGATGAAAAAATAGTCCCATTTTTCTCTTTTGTTTCTGCTTTTGCCTATAACTGCTATTGCTTAAGAGTTGGATATTTTGAAAGGTATGGCATTACTGTAGAACATGAATATATTTTTTTCCAGTCAATGTCTTTACAGTGGAAGCACTTCCTAAAGTGTGTAATGTGGTACAATGTGACCACAACACTGAAATGAAAGTAGAAAAACCATTCTTAAACTTTAAGGTAATTTTCCCGAAAAAAATCCGTGGACAGGTATACTTTTGTCTCCATTTTTATGTAATTTAGCATTATAGGTGTAATGCCCCATATATGAAATTTTACGTGAAAGAAAGATTTTTTTAATAAAAATTTTTGATGTCTCGCCCGTCCGGTTACTTTTGCTCAGGCTATCCAAAAGGATAATGACCTCTGTAAGAGCAAAATTTACAAATTGGTCAAATACACAAATCCCATTTGTCAGGTACTTTTTATGGAAGGGTACCAGAACTCATTATAGGAAAACATGTTTTCTGCAAAATATATCTTCAGGTTTTATAGTTATAGTCTGTTTCATTATCTGCAGTAAAATTTGACTTTTTGGCCTATGGTATCATAAAAAGTTATTATTTTTGCAAAAAGCACACTGTTAACAATTCTATAGAGTACAGTAAGGTAGAACCCAAGGTGACATGAAATAAAAATGTATTACTGGTATTAAATAATACCTTTCAGACCAAAAATTGATTAAATAAAGGTAAACCATGATCCTATTTCATGTACCAGCACTTATTGCTAGACAGAAACATGTATCATACCTTGAAGATTGTAACTAAAGATGAAATGTATTCATTTTGTTTCTTAAAAGAAGGTTATACAGCAGTATTTTAATCAATATGTAGTGTTTATTCATTCCTCTGGCCTCTAGGTAATTATTTGGCATGGGTAGGCATTATTTGCAATGTGCCGTTTTAATGTAAAGTCTGTGAATCGAGTATGCTTTTGGGTACTTTGAACCAATCAGGCTAGTCAGTTGCTATGTTTTCTACTTTTTCAGTGACTTGGCATGCAAAAAGGACTGAAAAGATGCCAATGAGTCTTTTTGTATAAAAATTATATGTCAGTTTTCTTAAAACTAGTCATTACTCTACTTTGTGCATAGTTTTATTAAAGTATAAGCTACAGAAAAGAGACCTCTGCTTCTCAACCTGAATTCCATTGTGGTGTATTTCTACTTAATAAGTTCATTTATACACTCATTACAGCTAAGAAAAGCTTTTTTAGTTAGTTTTTTTCTTTTGTGAGGAAAAATGTTAATTTTTATATCATACCGTCACAGCAACAGAACCGACTGTTTTCAACCCCCCCTATATTCAAATGAGCCCTCACTTGATAAAAAGTTGCTTTTATCAGATGTGTTTCTGCTTGTTTGGTAACTATTACACCTGTACTCTCATAAAAAGGTGATATTTTGACTGTTGTGCCAAAATTGTTGAACAGAAGAAAAAAATTATACACTTACTGTCCTTATCAGTTAAAAATTGCTAAAACAAGGTTTCACCACATCTTTGGAAACTGTCATAATTTTTATTTGAGTAGCAATATATTCAAACTGCATGCTTATTTTATTTACAGAATCATTAAATAACATATAAAAAAATTTTGGTGGAAATCCGGAACTGTTGGCTTTGCTTAAAGGGGTCATTATCCTATTCATGTAATGAATTTCTGGTGCATGTCAAAAGATGGCAGGATGAAAAAATAGTCCCATTTTTCTCTTTTGTTTCTGCTTTTGCCTATAACTGCTATTGCTTAAGAGTTGGATATTTTGAAAGGTATGGCATTACTGTAGAACATGAATATATTTTTTTCCAGTCAATGTCTTTACAGTGGAAGCACTTCCTAAAGTGTGTAATGTGGTACAATGTGACCACAACACTGAAATGAAAGTAGAAAAACCATTCTTAAACTTTAAGGTAATTTTCCCGAAAAAAATCCGTGGACAGGTATACTTTTGTCTCCATTTTTATGTAATTTAGCATTATAGGTGTAATGCCCCATATATGAAATTTTACGTGAAAGAAAGATTTTTTTAATAAAAATTTTTGATGTCTCGCCCGTCCGGTTACTTTTGCTCAGGCTATCCAAAAGGATAATGACCTCTGTAAGAGCAAAATTTACAAATTGGTCAAATACACAAATCCCATTTGTCAGGTACTTTTTATGGAAGGGTACCAGAACTCATTATAGGAAAACATGTTTTCTGCAAAATATATCTTCAGGTTTTATAGTTATAGTCTGTTTCATTATCTGCAGTAAAATTTGACTTTTTGGCCTATGGTATCATAAAAAGTTATTATTTTTGCAAAAAGCACACTGTTAACAATTCTATAGAGTACAGTAAGGTAGAACCCAAGGTGACATGAAATAAAAATGTATTACTGGTATTAAATAATACCTTTCAGACCAAAAATTGATTAAATAAAGGTAAACCATGATCCTATTTCATGTACCAGCACTTATTGCTAGACAGAAACATGTATCATACCTTGAAGATTGTAACTAAAGATGAAATGTATTCATTTTGTTTCTTAAAAGAAGGTTATACAGCAGTATTTTAATCAATATGTAGTGTTTATTCATTCCTCTGGCCTCTAGGTAATTATTTGGCATGGGTAGGCATTATTTGCAATGTGCCGTTTTAATGTAAAGTCTGTGAATCGAGTATGCTTTTGGGTACTTTGAACCAATCAGGCTAGTCAGTTGCTATGTTTTCTACTTTTTCAGTGACTTGGCATGCAAAAAGGACTGAAAAGATGCCAATGAGTCTTTTTGTATAAAAATTATATGTCAGTTTTCTTAAAACTAGTCATTACTCTACTTTGTGCATAGTTTTATTAAAGTATAAGCTACAGAAAAGAGACCTCTGCTTCTCAACCTGAATTCCATTGTGGTGTATTTCTACTTAATAAGTTCATTTATACACTCATTACAGCTAAGAAAAGCTTTTTTAGTTAGTTTTTTTCTTTTGTGAGGAAAAATGTTAATTTTTATATCATACCGTCACAGCAACAGAACCGACTGTTTTCAACCCCCCCTATATTCAAATGAGCCCTCACTTGATAAAAAGTTGCTTTTATCAGATGTGTTTCTGCTTGTTTGGTAACTATTACACCTGTACTCTCATAAAAAGGTGATATTTTGACTGTTGTGCCAAAATTGTTGAACAGAAGAAAAAAATTATACACTTACTGTCCTTATCAGTTAAAAATTGCTAAAACAAGGTTTCACCACATCTTTGGAAACTGTCATAATTTTTATTTGAGTAGCAATATATTCAAACTGCATGCTTATTTTATTTACAGAATCATTAAATAACATATAAAAAAATTTTGGTGGAAATCCGGAACTGTTGGCTTTGCTTAAAGGGGTCATTATCCTATTCATGTAATGAATTTCTGGTGCATGTCAAAAGATGGCAGGATGAAAAAATAGTCCCATTTTTCTCTTTTGTTTCTGCTTTTGCCTATAACTGCTATTGCTTAAGAGTTGGATATTTTGAAAGGTATGGCATTACTGTAGAACATGAATATATTTTTTTCCAGTCAATGTCTTTACAGTGGAAGCACTTCCTAAAGTGTGTAATGTGGTACAATGTGACCACAACACTGAAATGAAAGTAGAAAAACCATTCTTAAACTTTAAGGTAATTTTCCCGAAAAAAATCCGTGGACAGGTATACTTTTGTCTCCATTTTTATGTAATTTAGCATTATAGGTGTAATGCCCCATATATGAAATTTTACGTGAAAGAAAGATTTTTTTAATAAAAATTTTTGATGTCTCGCCCGTCCGGTTACTTTTGCTCAGGCTATCCAAAAGGATAATGACCTCTGTAAGAGCAAAATTTACAAATTGGTCAAATACACAAATCCCATTTGTCAGGTACTTTTTATGGAAGGGTACCAGAACTCATTATAGGAAAACATGTTTTCTGCAAAATATATCTTCAGGTTTTATAGTTATAGTCTGTTTCATTATCTGCAGTAAAATTTGACTTTTTGGCCTATGGTATCATAAAAAGTTATTATTTTTGCAAAAAGCACACTGTTAACAATTCTATAGAGTACAGTAAGGTAGAACCCAAGGTGACATGAAATAAAAATGTATTACTGGTATTAAATAATACCTTTCAGACCAAAAATTGATTAAATAAAGGTAAACCATGATCCTATTTCATGTACCAGCACTTATTGCTAGACAGAAACATGTATCATACCTTGAAGATTGTAACTAAAGATGAAATGTATTCATTTTGTTTCTTAAAAGAAGGTTATACAGCAGTATTTTAATCAATATGTAGTGTTTATTCATTCCTCTGGCCTCTAGGTAATTATTTGGCATGGGTAGGCATTATTTGCAATGTGCCGTTTTAATGTAAAGTCTGTGAATCGAGTATGCTTTTGGGTACTTTGAACCAATCAGGCTAGTCAGTTGCTATGTTTTCTACTTTTTCAGTGACTTGGCATGCAAAAAGGACTGAAAAGATGCCAATGAGTCTTTTTGTATAAAAATTATATGTCAGTTTTCTTAAAACTAGTCATTACTCTACTTTGTGCATAGTTTTATTAAAGTATAAGCTACAGAAAAGAGACCTCTGCTTCTCAACCTGAATTCCATTGTGGTGTATTTCTACTTAATAAGTTCATTTATACACTCATTACAGCTAAGAAAAGCTTTTTTAGTTAGTTTTTTTCTTTTGTGAGGAAAAATGTTAATTTTTATATCATACCGTCACAGCAACAGAACCGACTGTTTTCAACCCCCCCTATATTCAAATGAGCCCTCACTTGATAAAAAGTTGCTTTTATCAGATGTGTTTCTGCTTGTTTGGTAACTATTACACCTGTACTCTCATAAAAAGGTGATATTTTGACTGTTGTGCCAAAATTGTTGAACAGAAGAAAAAAATTATACACTTACTGTCCTTATCAGTTAAAAATTGCTAAAACAAGGTTTCACCACATCTTTGGAAACTGTCATAATTTTTATTTGAGTAGCAATATATTCAAACTGCATGCTTATTTTATTTACAGAATCATTAAATAACATATAAAAAAATTTTGGTGGAAATCCGGAACTGTTGGCTTTGCTTAAAGGGGTCATTATCCTATTCATGTAATGAATTTCTGGTGCATGTCAAAAGATGGCAGGATGAAAAAATAGTCCCATTTTTCTCTTTTGTTTCTGCTTTTGCCTATAACTGCTATTGCTTAAGAGTTGGATATTTTGAAAGGTATGGCATTACTGTAGAACATGAATATATTTTTTTCCAGTCAATGTCTTTACAGTGGAAGCACTTCCTAAAGTGTGTAATGTGGTACAATGTGACCACAACACTGAAATGAAAGTAGAAAAACCATTCTTAAACTTTAAGGTAATTTTCCCGAAAAAAATCCGTGGACAGGTATACTTTTGTCTCCATTTTTATGTAATTTAGCATTATAGGTGTAATGCCCCATATATGAAATTTTACGTGAAAGAAAGATTTTTTTAATAAAAATTTTTGATGTCTCGCCCGTCCGGTTACTTTTGCTCAGGCTATCCAAAAGGATAATGACCTCTGTAAGAGCAAAATTTACAAATTGGTCAAATACACAAATCCCATTTGTCAGGTACTTTTTATGGAAGGGTACCAGAACTCATTATAGGAAAACATGTTTTCTGCAAAATATATCTTCAGGTTTTATAGTTATAGTCTGTTTCATTATCTGCAGTAAAATTTGACTTTTTGGCCTATGGTATCATAAAAAGTTATTATTTTTGCAAAAAGCACACTGTTAACAATTCTATAGAGTACAGTAAGGTAGAACCCAAGGTGACATGAAATAAAAATGTATTACTGGTATTAAATAATACCTTTCAGACCAAAAATTGATTAAATAAAGGTAAACCATGATCCTATTTCATGTACCAGCACTTATTGCTAGACAGAAACATGTATCATACCTTGAAGATTGTAACTAAAGATGAAATGTATTCATTTTGTTTCTTAAAAGAAGGTTATACAGCAGTATTTTAATCAATATGTAGTGTTTATTCATTCCTCTGGCCTCTAGGTAATTATTTGGCATGGGTAGGCATTATTTGCAATGTGCCGTTTTAATGTAAAGTCTGTGAATCGAGTATGCTTTTGGGTACTTTGAACCAATCAGGCTAGTCAGTTGCTATGTTTTCTACTTTTTCAGTGACTTGGCATGCAAAAAGGACTGAAAAGATGCCAATGAGTCTTTTTGTATAAAAATTATATGTCAGTTTTCTTAAAACTAGTCATTACTCTACTTTGTGCATAGTTTTATTAAAGTATAAGCTACAGAAAAGAGACCTCTGCTTCTCAACCTGAATTCCATTGTGGTGTATTTCTACTTAATAAGTTCATTTATACACTCATTACAGCTAAGAAAAGCTTTTTTAGTTAGTTTTTTTCTTTTGTGAGGAAAAATGTTAATTTTTATATCATACCGTCACAGCAACAGAACCGACTGTTTTCAACCCCCCCTATATTCAAATGAGCCCTCACTTGATAAAAAGTTGCTTTTATCAGATGTGTTTCTGCTTGTTTGGTAACTATTACACCTGTACTCTCATAAAAAGGTGATATTTTGACTGTTGTGCCAAAATTGTTGAACAGAAGAAAAAAATTATACACTTACTGTCCTTATCAGTTAAAAATTGCTAAAACAAGGTTTCACCACATCTTTGGAAACTGTCATAATTTTTATTTGAGTAGCAATATATTCAAACTGCATGCTTATTTTATTTACAGAATCATTAAATAACATATAAAAAAATTTTGGTGGAAATCCGGAACTGTTGGCTTTGCTTAAAGGGGTCATTATCCTATTCATGTAATGAATTTCTGGTGCATGTCAAAAGATGGCAGGATGAAAAAATAGTCCCATTTTTCTCTTTTGTTTCTGCTTTTGCCTATAACTGCTATTGCTTAAGAGTTGGATATTTTGAAAGGTATGGCATTACTGTAGAACATGAATATATTTTTTTCCAGTCAATGTCTTTACAGTGGAAGCACTTCCTAAAGTGTGTAATGTGGTACAATGTGACCACAACACTGAAATGAAAGTAGAAAAACCATTCTTAAACTTTAAGGTAATTTTCCCGAAAAAAATCCGTGGACAGGTATACTTTTGTCTCCATTTTTATGTAATTTAGCATTATAGGTGTAATGCCCCATATATGAAATTTTACGTGAAAGAAAGATTTTTTTAATAAAAATTTTTGATGTCTCGCCCGTCCGGTTACTTTTGCTCAGGCTATCCAAAAGGATAATGACCTCTGTAAGAGCAAAATTTACAAATTGGTCAAATACACAAATCCCATTTGTCAGGTACTTTTTATGGAAGGGTACCAGAACTCATTATAGGAAAACATGTTTTCTGCAAAATATATCTTCAGGTTTTATAGTTATAGTCTGTTTCATTATCTGCAGTAAAATTTGACTTTTTGGCCTATGGTATCATAAAAAGTTATTATTTTTGCAAAAAGCACACTGTTAACAATTCTATAGAGTACAGTAAGGTAGAACCCAAGGTGACATGAAATAAAAATGTATTACTGGTATTAAATAATACCTTTCAGACCAAAAATTGATTAAATAAAGGTAAACCATGATCCTATTTCATGTACCAGCACTTATTGCTAGACAGAAACATGTATCATACCTTGAAGATTGTAACTAAAGATGAAATGTATTCATTTTGTTTCTTAAAAGAAGGTTATACAGCAGTATTTTAATCAATATGTAGTGTTTATTCATTCCTCTGGCCTCTAGGTAATTATTTGGCATGGGTAGGCATTATTTGCAATGTGCCGTTTTAATGTAAAGTCTGTGAATCGAGTATGCTTTTGGGTACTTTGAACCAATCAGGCTAGTCAGTTGCTATGTTTTCTACTTTTTCAGTGACTTGGCATGCAAAAAGGACTGAAAAGATGCCAATGAGTCTTTTTGTATAAAAATTATATGTCAGTTTTCTTAAAACTAGTCATTACTCTACTTTGTGCATAGTTTTATTAAAGTATAAGCTACAGAAAAGAGACCTCTGCTTCTCAACCTGAATTCCATTGTGGTGTATTTCTACTTAATAAGTTCATTTATACACTCATTACAGCTAAGAAAAGCTTTTTTAGTTAGTTTTTTTCTTTTGTGAGGAAAAATGTTAATTTTTATATCATACCGTCACAGCAACAGAACCGACTGTTTTCAACCCCCCCTATATTCAAATGAGCCCTCACTTGATAAAAAGTTGCTTTTATCAGATGTGTTTCTGCTTGTTTGGTAACTATTACACCTGTACTCTCATAAAAAGGTGATATTTTGACTGTTGTGCCAAAATTGTTGAACAGAAGAAAAAAATTATACACTTACTGTCCTTATCAGTTAAAAATTGCTAAAACAAGGTTTCACCACATCTTTGGAAACTGTCATAATTTTTATTTGAGTAGCAATATATTCAAACTGCATGCTTATTTTATTTACAGAATCATTAAATAACATATAAAAAAATTTTGGTGGAAATCCGGAACTGTTGGCTTTGCTTAAAGGGGTCATTATCCTATTCATGTAATGAATTTCTGGTGCATGTCAAAAGATGGCAGGATGAAAAAATAGTCCCATTTTTCTCTTTTGTTTCTGCTTTTGCCTATAACTGCTATTGCTTAAGAGTTGGATATTTTGAAAGGTATGGCATTACTGTAGAACATGAATATATTTTTTTCCAGTCAATGTCTTTACAGTGGAAGCACTTCCTAAAGTGTGTAATGTGGTACAATGTGACCACAACACTGAAATGAAAGTAGAAAAACCATTCTTAAACTTTAAGGTAATTTTCCCGAAAAAAATCCGTGGACAGGTATACTTTTGTCTCCATTTTTATGTAATTTAGCATTATAGGTGTAATGCCCCATATATGAAATT
The DNA here is from genome assembly GCA_944474755.1 of Limnoperna fortunei. Taxonomy (NCBI): domain Eukaryota; kingdom Metazoa; phylum Mollusca; class Bivalvia; order Mytilida; family Modiolidae; genus Limnoperna; species Limnoperna fortunei. Next base: position 47,419,637 of record OX104113.1, read on the forward strand.
TTACGTGAAAGAAAGATTTTTTTAATAAAAATTTTTGATGTCTCGCCCGTCCGGTTACTTTTGCTCAGGCTATCCAAAAGGATAATGACCTCTTCCAATCGGCAACTATCTCCCGATTTAGCAGCCAATCAAGACACAGCATTGTTTATCTGTTATCCTTGAGATACGACTGGTTTCCGCTGTTTAGCTTTTGATTATTTATCCCGTCTCGCATGCGAGACGGGAATAAATGAGATAGTATTAATATTTTTCTTAATATGTTTGTGTTAATTATTGGAATACATAACAGATGATAACGGATATAAAAGCTACTATTAACATTAGCACTTATAACACATAAGAAAACGTAACACAACTAATAAATAACGTGGTAATAGGAAACTATTAACACTTCTGTATAAAATACACTGACTTACACATGGTCTATGCAACACATCCATTTGGTTTATTTACAATCGACATCAGGATATCCCCTAACCAAGTCGTGAATGAAAGCGAGCTTTTGATTGGCTACATTCAGGTATGATGTAGCCAATCAAAACAGTGACTCCTAGCCTGGGAATTTCCTCGCAAAGTTTGCCAGGGTTTCGTGGATACATGTGGACACATAAACCCTGACTTGTGAGGATGTGTGCCATGTACAAACATTTTACATTATTTTGACACCTTTCTTATATCCGTTTTTTGTATAACTCATTATTTTTAAATAATTACATTTTTTTATTTAGTTAAGTGTGTTATTCAACACTTGGTCGTAGTTTAGTGTATAATTCAACAAGCAATACATATAATTTCAAGTATAGTTCACTTCTAGACACACAACACATTTAAAAGTTCTGTAATCAATCTTACATCCTACACCCACAACTAAATGCCCTTGGTTGGACAGTGTAATCAATCTTTCACAAAAAACTGGGTATGAATAAATTTGGTTTCTCATTTAATAGAGCAATAATTTCCATTATTTTCTGCAAAATTTACATTTAAGGGTGTAGAGATTTATATATTAATTCTTTTATTTTGTTTAAAAATGTATTAAAATGTTTGGATAGCAGTTTTTGGTCGAAATACCACACCAAGAACACAAAATACATGTATACTGCATAATAAGCACTAATGCAGGGGAAGTAAGTTTGGTCTGGTACATTTGCTTGGTGTTTTAGTCAAAATTTATCAGCATACATTTTAATGCAGATTTATGCATATCAACCACAATTTAATTACAGATAGTTTAATAATTCTGCTAATTTCTGCTCAAATAACAGAATTAAAATTAAATAATGATTACAAGAAGGTATGTGCCAAATTTCTATTGAAAGTCACAAATCGCCCGGACCACCATATGCAATTTTTTCTGGGAACTTCAGGAAATTAAGCATTCACTCCAATTACAGTATCCACATGAAATGAATGAAATCATTCAAAATTAAGCTTAATTTGTCTAATTTTATTAAAATTTTTGTATTAAAGGTGAAGAGATAAGAAATCAGTGGTTATTTATTGATGAATAAATGGTTTATTCCACTTCTGCCCACTTTTTAAATTTTATATTCTTGTTCTGCCCACTAGTCTTGTGTAAACTTAATTGGTGTGATTGTTGTTTTAGTGTCTATAGTCTGTTTCATAATTAGTAAGTAAATCAGTAATTAGTAAATAAATCAGGTAAATATGATAACTGCTCAGTATCAAAGGAAAACCTATTAACTTCTGAACAGTGTCAAAGCTGTAAAGCAGACTTAAAAGCAGGAAAACTCTAAGGTCAAATCAGTTATATTTGAGACACCATGGCACATGCACAAGTCCAAGTACAATTTGTACGCAACAAGTTTGGATCACAGAACCTAGCATACCGAGGCTACATCTACAGCGTCAAAAACAACCGTGGAGAGAGAACCTACTGGAGATGTACAATTAAAGACTGTCCAATCAACAGCTTCAACTCAACTTCCGACCAAACATCATCGTCACGGACTTCGAGACAGCGGCACACAACGCCTGAAATCTAATGGTAACTGGCAATTTGGTCTAGAGAGCGCCAATGTTTACACCTGTCCAGGTAAACCTTACCCGAGGTATTAATTAATGCTGTTTAATCTGTTGAATAAACTATACAACAGGAAATATTGACACGTGTCATTGTTTTGGATAGCACTAAGGCATGAAATTAAACCACGGTGGTAGATCAGATAGCACCGCTGCAAAAAATTAAGCACCACGGTACCACAGTGCTTAAAGGGCATAGGGAGTACACTGTGCTGGCTTTGATTCTAATACATTATATACATTTTATCAATAAAATATGACAAAAGAGTACAATTTGTTATTTCTGTCATGTTATAAGGGTAGAATTTACAGAATTAAACCTCTTATAAGATGCACTTTTCATTTCCACCTGGAAAAGGGAATCAATAGAATTTCCCTTTTTTATTTTGGACAGCGTTGTATTCAGATTGCGCCGTCCCACCAACTCGTGCCACGACATTATTCGCTGGATACGATCTTTGTTCCGCGGTTACTATTGTGATACCCGCAGAAGATAAAGAGACGATTTCTACAGACCTACAGTTGATAATACCAGAAGGTTATTACGGACGCATAGCTCCACGTTCCGGACTTGCTGCAACCATTTTATTGCCGTCGGTGGTGGTGTTGTGGACGCCGATTATCGTGGTATTGTGCATGTGATATTATATAATCATAGTAAAGTTGATTATCAAGTGACTGTCGGAGATAAAATAGCGCAGTTGATTTTAGAAAAAATAACTACACCTCCAGCTTTGGAAGTATCGGAGCCAGCACAAAAGGGAGACCGCGGTACGTTGAAACCCACAGATAAAGAACCGATTGAGTCTAATATTGAACGAGGTTGTGGAGGATTTGGATCGACGGGAAAATGATGGTTTCGTCAACACAGTTATAGTATTTTCATGCGATTACCATGTTTTTACCGTTGCAAATAATGTGTCAGATCGCAGAATATAATCTATCATTCTTAATGCAATTTATACCCCGAAGGGTTGAAAGCATACAAACAAATATAAATTCAAAAGGTCACAATATAAAGATGACATTACACGTTTTTATGTTTAACAACTAATGATTTTCGTAGCAACAATTTTTTTATGCTAACATTATCAGATTATCTCATTCTAATTGCAAACGTAAAATGATTTGTGGTGGTTTGACAGTTTTGATATGTATGTTGGGACTTGTCGTAGTTACGATAGTTGTTCCAGGAACATTCATGCCATCTTGTTGATGACCGTTTGGTTGGGAGCTGGACTGGGTGTCATGTTTAGTTCATTTCCGACGGACAACAAATTGACAATCTCATATACTTACCGTGTTTTACATCACCATTGTATACTGGTCTACATGGAATTTGCGATTCTTGACCGTCGTGTTATTTTGGGATCAGTCTAATTTGGACAAAGTTAGGGGAACCACAATCATCGGACTTATTTTATATCTAATTGAAACTCGAACAATCACCTTGGCTACTTTGCGTAACATTTGGATCGAATGTACATCTGAAGGGAATGGTGCCTGCGGGATTGTTTTTCGGCATATCGTTTCATACGTCGTTTTCTTCGATTGTGTTGTATGAAATGTGGTACACCAATATACTGTATTTACGAAAAGATAACCCGAACGAATAATTGATAGATATATGTACAGCTACAACGTTACTTAGTTGTTTACTTCCATTGTGGATCGTGTTAATTGTTATACGTACACATATGTTTGTATAAATGCGTACATATTCTTGTGGGCGTGATGCATATAATTGTAATGTTGATTGTATTCTGATCACCAATAAACTGAAGACGACTTAGTTATAATTATATCCTGATGATTGTTTACAACGTATCTCCGCATACATATCTTTGTTCACAATTTTGTAGCCTTTCGGTATCGATGTTGGCACGCGGTTATTGGATGATATCGATACGGTATTCATGTGATCTACTAAAAAAGAAGTAGTTTATAAAAGAGACTTTATTGAAGTCAACGTAGAACATTTTAGTTTAAGATCAATGCTGGAAGAGCTTTGGGATATTACGACATGAGTAAACTGACATATCTGACATAATTTCTAGTCTCGATCATCCAGACGCTTAATTACATTTGTGCGTCTGGATTCAACTCTATATTGAACTCGTTATCATTACGCCCAAAACTGGGCGTAATTTTTGATTGGATGATATTTTTATTGTCTAAAAAATTACTTCCGTTCATAGCAAATGTGTATAAAAAATTGTACCAAAGTTTAAACTTAAATATTTTTATAATATATTACTTTACCAATTAATTAAACAAATATTATTGTTATGCACAATCAAGAGAGAATCTTACTGTGACGTCATTTTATAAGTATAGACATGTTTGGATGGTTTTCCTGGTCTAAAAATAGGCCCTAAATATAGAATAATTGTTTTGTCTCCATCTATTGGTAGCGAACTTAAAACAAGGTGATCCCAGACGCTTATATATATGCGTCTGGGTGATAGAGACTAACATAATTTCGTGACCCAACCTGTATCGTACAGTGTAAACAAGACTACCACGGATCTGATCAAATCAATATAACAATGAACATCCGTGTCGTAGTGGAGTGGTTAAATAGATAAATGAAACCATTTGTGTGTGCTTGTTGTTTTCTAATACATTATTATGATTCGTGTCTTATTTTATTGTTGTGAATATTATTAAATTTTAGATTTTGTTATAAGCGGATATGTATATATAAACTCGGACGAACTTGTATTATTTGTTTAATGCCACATCCCTTTGTGAATCAAATTTTTAAAAAACAAAAAAAGAGTAGATTACAAATTCAATTCGCAAAACAGTTATAAATATACTTATATAATATAATTATCGTCTATTTTACAAGTTCAGTCTGTTGGAAGAACGGGCGACGCGTTCGATCTATGCCTTTAAAATCGGCACTGCTTCATTTTTAAAGTATTAAAATATTATCGTAATACAAAAAACCCCAAGAAAATCAATCTTATTAAAATTAAATCTTTTTACTTGCTCCCCCTTTTTGCTATGGTCGCTTACAACGCAGCGATCAATACCAAAATGGGGGCGCAAGTAAAAGATTTAATTTTAATAGATAGCAAGAAAATTTGACAAAAAGTAAATTAAACATATATATATATATATAAATTGTCTCCCTTGCCATCCTACATAAATTGTACTGTGCAAAGTTTACATAAAGATCAAATCTATAAAAATATAGCTACTTCAATGAGCTATGAATTCGAACAACACTAGCACTTTAGTGTACTATAATTGTATTTGTTCTGATCCATTCTCTTCTGCATCGTGAACACTGACAGCGAACAATTCGATGCTGTTGGTAGCCATTTTACAATATATTCTTCATGATATACACAATGACGCTAATGTATAAGTCGACAGTTGTCATTAGACACACACCTATCCTTGTATATTCGATAACACCAAGACAAATACTGCATTCATTATCTTACATTGGCGTATAGCAGCCGGTATGGCAATAACTTTTGCAGGTACGGCATGCCGTACCAATAATTTTCAAAAATAAAAAAAATTGTTCATATTTTTCTTTTTTTATTGGTGTTTTTTGACTATCCTCTCATCTCAGAGACTGTATCTGTTAAGGTAGAGAGGTACTGGACTCACTCAACATTGTCTCCGTCATTCGGGAAGAGTGCACATATGTTAATTGCACTAAGCATGTATTTGATTTAAAGACGTTTCTCGCGTCGTCAACTCCATGTTTCTACTTTTAAACGGTTGTAATCAATTTTAACAAATGTTGTAGCTCATACAAATATTCAAATATTGAAGAATTTGGTGGATAATGAAACGCACATTTTCTTTAAAGGACGTTATGTTATGTTAAGAGCTCAGGATTGCAAATTTTGGAAATGCATGAATGTTTTTTACATATAAAATTTTAACCAACACTAATTAATACGCCAAGGTAGAGAATTTTACTTGATAAACCTCCAATATGTGATATAAAGGATTGTAATGACATAGAATTTAATTGATTTAGATAAAGTATCTGCTTATTGTAATATATACACAATAATGTACCAAGTGTATATATTGTCTGTCAAATTCGTCTGGCGTGTTCAGTGGGAATAAATCTGTTGAAAAATTGCAATTAAAGGACAACGTTCTAGTTTGAATATAAATCTTATGGTCTGAAAGTATGTTCTTTAAAAAATGCTATCGAACAAATAAAAAGAAATCCAAACAAAAAATTGACAAAAAGAAACACGGCCATTCCACGAAACCAGGTTTTCAACAATTTAACAATTAATTGCAGTAGTAGACTAAGCGTTAAGCGTAAAGGGTTTTTCTATTTTTTAATAACAGCGACCTTGACCCGATTCGCCGCTAATCCAATCCCAAGCTACTAGGTATTTATGCAAGCTTGCTATATTCAAAGTTTCAGCAAGATTGGTATATATCCGAACTTAAGTTATTGACCCAAAACTGTTTTTCTATTTTTAGTAACAGTGACCTTGACCTGACTGGCCCCAAATACAATCCCAAGCTAGGTCTTTATGCAAGCTTGCTATATCCAAAGTTTCAGCAAGATTGGTATATCCGAACTGCAGTTATTTACCGAAAACTGGTTTCTATTTTTAGAAACATTGACCTTGATCCGACTGGCTCCAAATCCAATCCCAAGCTAGGTCTTTATGCAAGCTTGCTATGGCAAAGTTTCATCAAGATTGGTTTATCCAAACTAAAGTTATTGACTGGAAACCCTCTGTTTGATGCCGCCTGCCCGCCATGCCCCAATTTAACTAGAGGCTCCCAGGAGCCTGTATCGCTCACCTGAACCTGAAATCAAACAACCCCTTTTTATATAGAATTTCGTTCCTATAAGGAATTGACCAACACTTCTGCAAAAGTCATTAATTTTGACCTTTTAAGGGAAATAACTCCTATAAGGAGGAGCTTTTGATGCTTAGGAGGGAGGTTCACTTGAAATTTGCTGTACCTGTTATACTTTTTTAACTATCAGCCAAAAACTCCCTTGACCCCCTCCCCCCCCCCTTTCTATTTTAAGTCAACGTAGCTATGTAGGTAGTCAGCTGTAATGATTTGCAAAATTTTGGTAGAGGACATCCTAAAGATGATGTGTGCAATTTTTCAAAGCAGTCCTTTCATTGGTTAGAGGAGAAGATTTTTTAAAATCAATTAAAATTCATTAAAAAAATGTTCTAAGAGAATAATTCCTAAACGGTTAATCAGACAATCTTGACCCTAAAGTCATTTTTGTAGCCCTCATAGAGCAGAACAATTAAGCAATGCTAACTTTTTCTCCAGTTCTAAAAATTTTCAAGATTTTGTGGCAAAAATGTCAAAAATAATCAATTTCGACAATTAAAGGGCAATAACTCCTACAAGGAGTCATCATACAACTTCAACCCAATGGAGTGTTTTGTAGAGCTTTCGATGCTGATGAAGGCTGGTCTCTTCAGTTTTCCTGTATCTGTCATACTTTTCGAACTATAAGCCAAAAACTGTATTTTGACCCCCCCCCCCGTTCTATTTTTAGCCATGGCAGCCATGTTGGTTAATCTGCGGCCATGGTTTGTGCAAACTTGGTTGAAGACATTTGACGATAATGTGTACAAAGTTTCACAGCAGTACTTTCAGTGGTTTCAGAGGAGAAGATTTTTAAAAATCAATTAAAACCGATTAAAAAAAAACAGTTCAAGTGGAATAATTCTTAAACGGTTTATCAGACAATCTTGACCCAAAAGACATTTTTGTAGCTCTCATAGAGCAGAACAATTAAACAATGCTAACTTTTTCTCTAGTTCTAATAATTGTCAAGATTTTGAGGCAAAAATGGCAAAAATCATCAATTTCGACAATTAAAGGGCAATAACTCCTACAAGGAGTCGTCATACGACTTTGACCCAATGGAGTGTTTTGTAGAGCTTTCAATGCTGAAGAAGGAAGGTCTCTTCAGTTTTCCTGTATCTGTCATACTTTTCGAACTATAAGCCAAAAACTGTATTTTGACCCCCCCCTGTTCTATTTTTAGCCATGGCAGCCATGTTGGTTAATCTGCGGCCATGGTTTGTGCAAACTTGGTTGAAGACATTTGACGATAATGTGTACAAAGTTTCACAGCAGTACTTTCAGTGGTTTCAGAGGAGAAGATTTTTAAAAATCAAAACTGATTAAAAAAAACAGTTCAAGTGGAATAACTCTTAAACGGTTTATCAGACAATCTTCACCCTAAAGACATTTTTGTAGCTCTCATAGAGCAGAACAATTATACAATGCTAACTTTTTCTCTAGTTCTAATAATTTTCAAGATTTTGAGGCAAAAATGGCAAAAATCATCAATTTCGACAATTAAAGTGCAATAACTCCTACAAGGAGTCGTCATACGACTTTGACCCGACCAATAGAGTGTTTTGTAGAGCTTTTGATGCTGAAGAAGGAAGGTCTCTTCCGTTTTCCTGTATCTGTAATACTTTTTGAACTATAAGCCAAAAACTGTATTTTGACCCCCCTGTTCTATTTTTAGCCATGGCGACCATGTTTTTTTACGAATCAAAAATCCAAACGATAGTTTGGTAAAGGACATGCTAAGCAACAACCATACCAAGTTTGGTTGCATTCTGTCAAGTGGTTTCAGAGAAGAAGATTTTTGAAAAGTTGAACGGACAGACGACGGACGACAGACGACGGACGGACGCCAAGTGACGGCAATAGCTCACATGACCCTTCGGGTCAGGTGAGCTAAAAAGCAAGTTAAACATGTTTACGTTGTCTCTCTAGCCACCCTAGAAAAATTGTACTGTGCAAAGGTTACATAAAAAGATCAAATTTGAACATTTTGAGAGGATCTTAATACTTGAAAATATAAAACATAAAGTCAATATCTTTCTTTTTATTTAATATACATATATCAATTTTCATTATTTTTTTTCAAAGCTTTAAATATATCTACTTCAATGAACTATGAACCTCAACAGTTGCATTTGTTCGTCGGGTTGGGTTTGGGGGGGGGGGGGAGTTTTTTACGTCCTACACCGACAACTTAATGCCCTTGGTCGGATGGCATTTGTTCGTCAAGATATTTCTCGCATTTATACTGTAGGTCAACTGTCTTCTACACTTGCGCAATTCGCTGCTCTTCTCTGTAGCCATTTTAAATACATTTTTCACGATACACACACAATTATTTCCTCAAGCGAACATAAGATCTTAATCAAATAAACAAGAAGTCTCGTATTGTAGGTGCAAAGGCTTTATTGTCAAAACTACAAATTGTTCAGAATAATCTAGAAAGCAATGACGAACCAGAAAATTCAAATTCAGTTTAATGTGCGTTTTTCTTCTTTTCTTGGCTTTTGTAATCTAGAAAACACAAAATTAAAAAAAATATACATTTTTTTAAACCAAAAAAGCCTGTGTACACTTGAGTCACAAAGGTTTGAATGATCGACCACAGTTCACGTAACCCACTTAAACTTTAAGTCAAGCAAACCACACATATATGTGCAAGCTTTAACCAATGAAAAACAGTGTCTACAAATATTTAGACACATGCTACAGTTTGTTTACGAATTTATACCTATAAATATACTTATAATTTATACTTATAAATATATAAGTTGACAGTTGTCTTTAAAGAACAGATACTGGACTTACTCAGAATCGTCTCTGTCATTGGGAAGAGTGTGCAGATGTTAAATCATGTTAGCATGTATTTGATTACAAATTAGTTCTAAGAAAAAGACGCTTTTCTTGTCGTTGTTCGGCTAGTGGTTTCTGTCCAAGACTATTCGTTACTTCCTAGACACTACTTTTAAAGGGTTGTAATCAATTTTAGCAAATGTTGCAGCACATACAAATTCAAATTCTTCATTGGTCCAATTAAGGTCCCACAAGGAGCAATGACATATAAACATTAATAATTTGGAGTACAATACTGACATTACAATTAAGAAAACGAATTCAATTAAAATTCCTAAATTGCATAAATATCAATATGTATACATTATATATGATCATCTGTGACCCAGAAGAGGAGGAACATGTATGTGGCGAGTGAAGGACAATGTAGACAATATAACATAAACAAACAAATGAATAGAATTATAAAATAGAACAAGTGCTGATTGTGATTGCAAGCAAGTCACAAAAAAATCCCCTCCCGTGCCCACTTTTGTCACAATTCGGACAACTTTTCAATTTTCGCACTTTGGCGGCCATTTTGAATATGGCGGCCATCTTGGACTTTGGCAGCCATCTTGGATTTGTTCGACATGTTGTTCGTAATATCAATATTGACCTAAATGCCAATTTTTGTTGAAATCAGACAACTTTTCAATATTCGCACTTTGGCAGCCATTTTGAATATGACAGCCATCTTGGATTTGTTCGAAAGTGTCGCCATGTTGTTCGTAATATCAATATTGACCTAAATGCCAATTTTCGTTGAAATCGGACAACTTTTCAATTTTCGCACTTTGGCGGCCATTTTGAATATGGCGGCCATCTTGGACTTTGGCGGCCATCTTGGATTTGTTCAAACATGTCACCATGTTGTTCGTAATATCAATATTCACCTAAATGCCAATTTTCGTTGAAATCGGACAACTTTTCAATTTTCGCACTTTGGAGGCCATTTTGAATATGGCGGCCATCTTGGACTTTGGCGGCCATCTTTGATTTGTTCGAACATGTCACCATGTTGTTCGTAATATCAATATTGACCTAAATGCCAATTTTCGTTGAAATCGGACAACTTTTCAATTTTCGCACTTTGGCGGCCATTTTGAATATGGTGGCCATCTTGGATTTTTCGGAAAATGGTCCCATATTGTCCGGGACCTTAATATTGACCTATAAACCTATTTTGGTTCATATCCATATTGTTTGTGATTTTTTATGATTAATTTTGTATTTTTTTCAAATTCAAAATGGCCGCCAATCCAAGATGGCCGCCATTTTCAAAATTTCGAAATCGGAAACAACATTTCCTAGTGGTGACCTATCTTTCTGGTAAGTTTCATTGACCTATGTCTTTTCGTCTTCGAGAAATCCTACAGACAAAGTTAGGTCCAGAAGAAGAAGAAGAAGAAGAAGAAGAAGAAGAAGAAGAAGAAGAAGAATAATAACAAGTGCTGATTGTGATTGCAAGCAAGTCACAAAAAAATCCCCTCCCGTGCCCACTTTTGTCACAATTCGGACAACTTTTCAATTTTCGCATTTTGGCGGCCATTTTGAATATGGCGGCCATCTTGGACTTTGGCAGCCATCTTGGATTTGTTCGACATGTTGTTCGTAATATCAATATTGACCTAAATGCCAATTTTTGTTGAAATCAGACAACTTTTCAATATTCGCACTTTGGCAGCCATTTTGAATATGACAGCCATCTTGGATTTGTTCGAAAGTGTCGCCATGTTGTTCGTAATATCAATATTGACCTAAATGCCAATTTTCGTTGAAATCGGACAACTTGTCAATTTTCGCACTTTGGCGGCCATTTTGAATATGGCGGCCATCTTGGACTTTGGCGGCCATCTTTGATTTGTTCGAACATGTCACCATGTTGTTCGTAATATCAATATTGACCTAAATGCCAATTTTCGTTGAAATCGGACAACTTTTCAATTTTCGCACTTTGGCGGCCATTTTGAATATGGTGGCCATCTTGGATTTTTCGGAAAATGGTCCCATATTGTCCGGGACCTTAATATTGACCTATAAACCTATTTTGGTTCATATCCATATTGTTTGTGATTTTTTATGATTAATTTTGTATTTTTTTCAAATTCAAAATGGCCGCCAATCCAAGATGGCCGCCATTTTCAAAATTTCGAAATCGGAAACAACATTTCCTAGTGGTGACCTATCTTTCTGGTAAGTTTCATTGACCTATGTCTTTTCGTCTTCGAGAAATCCTACGGACAAAGTTAGGTCCAGAAGAAGAAGAAGAAGAAGAATAATAACAAGTGCTGATTGTGATTGCAAGCAAGTCACACAAAAATCCCCTCCCGTGCCCACTTTTGTCACAATTCGGACAACTTTTCAATTTTCGCACTTTGGCCGCCATTTTGAATATGGCGGCCATCTTGGACTTTGGCAGCCATCTTGGATTTGTTCGACATGTTGTTCGTAATATCAATATTGACCTAAATGCCAATTTTTGTTGAAATCAGACAACTTTTCAATATTCGCACTTTGGCAGCCATTTTGAATATGACAGCCATCTTGGATTTGTTCGAACATGTCACCATGTTGTTCGTAATATCAATATTGACCTAAATGCCAATTTTCGTTGAAATCGGACAACTTTTCAATTTTCACACTTTGGCGGCCATTTTGAATATGGCGGCCATCTTGGACTTTGGCGGCCATCTTGGATTTGTTCAAACATGTCACCATGTTGTTCATAATATCAATATTCACCTAAATGCCAATTTTCGTTGAAATCGGACAACTTTTCAATTTTCGCACTTTGGAGGCCATTTTGAATATGGCGGCCATCTTGGACTTTGGCGGCCATCTTTGATTTGTTCGAACATGTCACCATGTTGTTCGTAATATCAATATTGACCTAAATGCCAATTTTCGTTGAAATCGGACAACTTTTCAATTTTCGCACTTTGGCGGCCATTTTGAATATGGTGGCCATCTTGGATTTTTCGGAAAATGGTCCCATATTGTCCGGGACCTTAATATTGACCTATAAACCTATTTTGGTTCATATCCATATTGTTTGTGATTTTTTATGATTAATTTTGTATTTTTTTCAAATTCAAAATGGCCGCCAATCCAAGATGGCCGCCATTTTCAAAATTTCGAAATCGGAAACAACATTTCCTAGTGGTGACCTATCTTTCTGGTAAGTTTCATTGACCTATGTCTTTTCGTCTTCGAGAAATCCTACGGACAAAGTTAGGTCCAGAAGAAGAAGAAGAAGAAGAAGAAGAAGAAGAAGAAGAAGAAGAATAATAATAAGAAACGGTGCAAAAACAATAAATCCCCGACACTTCGTGGTCGGGGATTTAATAATAATAAGAAACGGTGCAAAAACAATAAATCCCCGACACTTCGTGGTCGGGGATTTAATAATAATAAGAAACGGTGCAAAAACAATAAATCCCCGACACTTCGTGGTCGGGGATTTAATAATAGGACGTGTATGCAATGTACATCCACTCCACCTTTTTTTATATATTTTATATGTTTTTCTGGTCAGGCTTTTACATTAACCCCACAGCACCACCTGACTAGGGTGTGTTTGGGCGTAAATCTTAAATCTTAATTAAACCTGACAAACGTTTTAATAATTGGATAATTGTAAATAATGAATAAATAAATATAATTCCTTGTAAAAACCCTTACACACGTTCTTTCATACACCATGCATGCAATATGTTATTAATACAATGTACTTGAATGCTCATATTTGTTCTATAAGTAATATGTTTGATTTAACAACAACACAAAAAAAAACATTATGATATAGACTACACATACAATATCATGGAAACAAAACATTTAAGGGGTTCCATTTTTTTCAAAGGCTAAAACTTTGTTATTTTTAATAGCAATGTATTCTTCAAGAGTATGAATATACCATAGCTTTGATTCGAGCTCAATAATGGTTGGTATTTTTTCTTTAAGTTTACAACTATAAATGTAACTCTTAATAACTAGAAACAGAAAATTTAAAAATAAGGGTTGATCAGTATAACCAAGTGAAACATCAGACTTATTTAACATAAAGTTATTATAGATTTGACCAAAGTGTGTTGTAACATTTTCTAAAAACCTATTTGCAATTCTACAATAAAAAAATAGATGCTCTAAAGTTTCTCATTCATAGTTGCAAAAACTACAATATTTTGTGTCCTTAAGGTGTATGGAATATAAAAACTTATTAGTAGGTAGAATTCTATGTAATAGCTAAAACTGAAATGTAAATAAATAAATAAGTCCACCTTGTGCACAGTGCAGACCAACAATTTGTCAAGTATAGAGACCCATATTAAAATGTAATAAGTTGGGCTGATTGTAGGTCTACAAAGAACACCAAGGTACTGTGCTCAATGGTATGTGTGCAAAACTATGCAAAGCCCAGTCTCCACACACTTCTCTTTGTGTACAATGTAGGCAAAAAAAAAGGTAAATAAATGTATTCATCTGCAGTTCTTCTATATAAAATCATATAACCTGTTTATAATGTTTACATCTTTACATTTTCAATAACAGAATTAACTTTGTGAGTGATCTAACAGCACAAAATTGGCACAAGATCAATTTATGAGTTATGTAAGTTTGAACGGTCATGTTAAGAGACATTTGACATTTGGGACATTTGAATAGGAAGTGAATTTCATCCTCTATCTTGCCTGAGCCACATTGCTGACAGAGCCTTCAAGTGTGGAGGTATACTCTTGTGTCTACCTACTTCTATTTGCGAGTGGTGTACTGACATTCTAAATTTGCTCAGGCTTCTCCTATGCTCAAAACTCTTTAACATATCAAGATATTTTTCATATCCAAATTTGACTTCATTTTTATAAATGTTCCAAGTTTTCCATCATTTGGACAGATTATCATGCCATACTTTTACATAAGATGACCTTATGGATTTACTTGTGTCTTGCTTCTCATTTTTTCTGTGGAATGTGTTGATGACATAGGTATACTGGCAGTCCAGCAAGTTCAAACCTATCACAGTAGAACAAACAAATATAAGCATTTATATCTTTACTGTACTGTGACAACTGATAAAAAACTACAAATAAACAAAAAATAAAATAACAATATTTGCAAATAGATAAAAACACAATTATAAACAAACTACATGAAATAATGAAGACACAATACCGTAATAATTTGAACAAGGATACAACTGAAATATTATTAATATAACAAAATACACCTATGTTGTGGGTAGCCACATATTGTGCTGCATGCACACAAACTGTAAATAAGAACATACATCATCAATAAAATCTATATCTACACTGGCTAACATACCAATAGCTGTGTATGAATGTTATACAGCACACTCCCAATGCTTTACATATCTAAATCAAGAAATTTCATTGGATAATATGCCTTGACTCTTCTAGAACAGTACTGGCTTTATCTAAGCAACCAAAGACTATACACAGCAACAGGGACTATATACCAGTTTCCTTAGTTTTCTCACAGGTACTAACTAAAGGTTAATACATTCTTGCACTTTTTCATGTTGATACAAGAAATTTTTAATTTTGTCAAATGACATGTTGATAGTCATCCGATGTCAACAGCTGAATATGGCCAGCAGAGGCCACAGGTTCATAAATGACATTTACCAAAATTAAATTTATAAGTTCCTGATATATTTCACTTTCTTTACATCCAATATTGTCTTATGCACGAAAAATATTTTAGACTTCTTACTCGGGAACAGTTACCATATAGTGTTGTCTGGAGAGGCATAGTTCATTTGCCTGCAGGCTTGTGCACTATGTTCACCAGACAACACTATAGAAAAACACTTCCCTCTTGAGAAGTCCATAATAGATAATTATAATTTTTCTAGCAAGTATGTAACCTTTTAAGTAGTTTTTGGCAGTATAATAAGAGCATTATTTTATGTACATTATTGTTATATCATCAACAATCTAATTTCTTGCGGCCTAGGTGGCCGAGTGGTTAAGGTAGTTAGTCATCTACAATTGTTCACATGGTCTGTCAATACTGAGGTTGCGAGTTCATGTCTCACTGCAGGCAGGATGTAAACTCCAATCATAATTGACAAGGATTGCCAGTTTTCCTACTGCAGGTCGGGGGTTTTCTCCAGATGCTTCGGCTTTCTACCCCAATAAAAACTGGGCGCCATGATATAGGTGAAAAACTGCTGAATGTGGTGTTAAACGCCATTCAAACAAACAAACAATATAGTTTCTCGAACAAACTGGTGTCACTGACTAGAAAACTCAAATACAGTAGTAACTGCAGGTATGGTTTTTCTATTTTTCGTCCAATTGTGTATCAATTTTTAGTAGAAGATGAGGGTTTCTATGAAAATTGTTGATATTTTTTACTGAGACATGACAGCTGTAGTTCAGTCATTTTCTGTGAAGCTTGAGTGCCTGAAATTTTATTTAAGACTAATTTGTGTCATTTGAAGATTAGTAATTTGCAAAGTTATACATATTTTAACATGTCCTCAATTTCAATCTTAATTGACAAGGATTGCCAGTTTTCCTACCGCAGGTCGGGGGTTTTCTTCGGGTACTCCAGGTTCCTCCCCCAATAAAAACTGGACGCCATGATATAGCTGAAAAATTGCTGAAAATGGTGTTAAACACCATTCAAACAAACATATTTTAACACTTGAAAATTCCCCTCTGTTAAATTTTCCACCACAATTTCATAGCAGCTGCTAGTGCATTAGAAATTTCTGAGATATAAAAAAAAAGATAAAAAGATTCCTAACTAAGTTAACATTACATTTATCATCATTTATGCAAGCTTGTAAAACATTAACAAATATTAGAATACATTTTTTAATCAGAAAACAGATGATTATTAACAATAAGTCACGTTTATATTTAGACAATATATATCTCAATAATCCTCCTTCCCAACGCTCACCCCCTACAAATCCTTCCCACATCCCCAACCCCTAAAAATCCTTCATACATCCCAACCCGTAAAAATCCTTATCGCATCCCTAACCCCTACAAATCCTTCCCACATCCCCAACCACTACAAATCCTTCCCACCTCCCTAACCCCTACAAATCGTTCACACCTCCCCAACCCCTTCAAATCCTTACCATCTCCCCCACCCCTACTAAAAAGTGGAACAGTCATTTCATGTATGGCTAGCTAAAACATTGAAGAAATGATAGACTTCTTCATTGTCATATACTCCAACAACTGTTGTACATTCAGTACATTTGACAGGATGAAAATTATCACCATCCTCCTCTTGCTGATCATCAGATTTCTTCTGTTTTTTATTTCGTTTCTTTTTCTGTAACGGTTGTTTAAGAAGTTCTGTAGTATCCACATGACAGTTCTTAACAAACATAGCTCTATACTGATTCTGATAAACATCATGTCTGCAAAGACAAAAAAAACCAATGTGCTAAATAAGACAATAAATACAGGATGTAATACATCTAACAGTACTTGCTTACTGTATGATTATAACTTACTGTTAGCCGAATTACTGTTTTACTTAGCTACTGTAAATTTTAAAATGTTTGTAATATTTTAACTATTATGAATATTGGAACATGATAGAATAGCAAGAATACAAACTTCTAAAAGCATTATTGATATGCAGAAATTTCTGAAATTGTTTTTTTTTTTATACATTTAATGCTTTAGATTTGACTCCCACTATGTCAAACCTTACATAAGCTTTCTACCTAATATGTCAATGAAGTGGATATTTAAACGGAAGAAAAAATTCACTTCAAAATACCTTTCTTATAAGACAAAGATTACATACAAAAGATACATCAGCCTTGATTGAAGGATTATTTTCCATAGGTAATAGATTCATATTGAGAATGAAAATCCTTGATACCTCTGACAGTCTAGACACAAAACAGTCATACAAGCTGGACAGTTCAGCACAGCATCACTGCGTGGTAGAGGATTTACTTTAGATCCTGATGGTACTGTTGGCTGGTATGACCGTCTTTGAGCATCCACCCATTTTTGATCGTCATCATCCATCTTGGGGTCATACAATAAATCGTCATTACTCAATACAGGCTGTTTCCGTTTCACACGTTCATCGCCTGTAAAATATCAAAATGTATTATGAAATAAAGGAAATCTGTGTTCTAAATTTTAAATGACAATAAAATACTGCATGTTCATGGTTCAATGGTCACAGGCCAAACAGTGTATACAGCAATGAACAGTTTGATACTTGTACCAGTATCTTGGTAAATCATTTATAGGTTTTTGTACACTGTAAGTAGCTTTTAAAAATCTACGAACAAAAAAAAAGGTATTGTCAATTAATTAATATTAAATACATGCAGATTTCAACAGAAAATAAAATCGAAGAATGTGTCCATGGGACACAGATGCCCCGCTAAATGAAGTCCCAAAGAGGAAATAGTTGTCCGACAGGTCTGAAAGTTGCTTAGGATGTACAACTTGTGATATTGAACCACTCTGCCAAATTTCAAATTGTTCTCATGTACGGTTTCTGAGAAAAGCTTGACAGAAATTCGTACATAGGGACGGACGTATTTACGTACAAATGAAGTCCCAGACAGGTCTGAAAGTCGCTTAGGACGTACAACTTGTGATACTGAACCACCCTGCCAAATTTCAAATTGTTCTCATGTACGGTTTTTGAGAGCGGCTTGACAGAAATTGGTTTGGACGTACAGACAGACAGACGGATAGACGGATATGATATAACATGTCGTCGTGAGGGTATACAAATTGATATGGTAATTTTGTTTAAATATTAAAGTTTGAAATAAATGGAACCAGCTTTATGTATATGTTACAAAGACAAATTTAACAGTACATGTACAGCTGAATATTCTATTTAAATTGCAAAAAAACTTGAGCAGATTTTTTGTAATTTGTTCAGTTTCTTTATGTGTTTCAATTGGATTTAATCATTTCTATTAGAAATTTAACATTTTCTATGGTTTTTTTTATCTTTAATGCATTTCCAGAGAAAACTAGCTACAGAATCATGACAGATCACAAACATATGTAGCAGTATTTACATTCATCTTAATTTATTATTAATTATAAACATTATTATTACACCATGAATATTAATATCTTACTCTAAGATCATCACGGTCCTTAATTAAGTCCTTACATTACCATAAAATGAAATACAAACAATTTTTCAATGTATTCTAGAATTGTGAACATTGGTAGACTCATAATTATTTTTCTACATTTTTGGTTTATATTCCCAGTATATGCAATTGGAATGCCTTGTTTATGAGTATATTGTTTCTTAAAAACAATCCAATATTTTTATTATCTACAAATTTAAAGCCATTTGGATATACATTAAATAATGGGTCACAAAAGGAGGAATCGGACATTTTTTAATGCTGCAGGGTTCACCCCAGGAATTTTGGAAAGCACTGTGGTGTCAAGTTTTAAAAAAGGGTCCAATTTTGCACGTCATATTGTACATTTCATGCATCACATGCATTTTTGTGTGTGTATTATCTCTAACACGGGGTAACTTTGTTGAATTTAATACATGTAATAAATGAGATAATATTAATATTTTTCTTAATATGTGTGTGTTAAATTATTGGAATACATAACAGATGATAACAGATATAAATACAAAGCTACTATTAACATTGGCACTTATAACAAATAAACACTAAAGCTACACGAGCAATGTGCCATGCATCCTCACAAGTCAGTGTTTCTGTGTCCACATGTGTCCACAAAACCCTGACAAACTTAGCTAGGAAATTCCTGGGCTAGAAGATTTTCATATGACGTCAAACCTTCAAAATATCAACTAATGAAATTGCTTGAAAAAAGCAAGTGTTTGGCAGTAGTCATTCTTACTCATTCTAGAGTGGGAAGAAAACGTAACGCAACTAATAAATAACGTGGTAATAACAAACTATTAACACTACTGTACAAAATACACTGACGTTCACATGGTCTATGCAACACATCCGTTTGGTTTATTTACAATCAACATCGGGATATCCCCTAACCATGTCGTGAAAGAAAGCGAGCTTTTGATTGGCTACATTCAGGTATGATGTAGTCAATCAAAACATTGACTTCTAGCCTGGGAATTTCCTAGCAAAGTTTGCCAGGGTTCGTGGATACATGTGGACACAGAAACCCTGACTTGTGAGGATGTGTGCCATGTACAAACCTTTTACATTATTTTGACACCTGTCTTATATCCGTTTTTTTGTATAACTCATTATTTTTAAATAATTACATTTTTTTATTTAGTTAAGTGTGTTATTCAACACTTGGTCGTAGTTTAGTGTATAATTCAACAAGCAATACATATAATTTCAATTATAGTTCCCTTCTAGACACACAACACATTTAAAAGTTCTGTAATCAATCTTACATCTTACACCCACAACTTACTGCCCTTGGTCGGACAGTGTAATCAATCTTTCACAAAAAAATTGGGTATGAATAAATTTGGTTTCTCATTTAATAGAGCAATAATTTCCATTATTTTCTGCAAAATTTACATTTAAGGGTATAGAGATTTTGTTTAAAAATGTATTAAAATGTTTGGATAGCAGTTTTTGGTCGAAATACCACACCAAGAACACAAAATACATGTATACTGAATAATAAGCACTAATGCAGGGGAAGCAACTTTGGACTGGTACATTTGCTTGGTGTTTTTGTCAAAATTTATCAGCGTAGATTTTAATGCAGATTTATGCATATCAACCACAATTTAATTGCAGATAGTTTAATAATTCTGCTAATTTCTGCTCAAATAACAGAATTAAAATAAAATAAAATGGGATTACAAGAAGGTATGTGCCAAATTTCTACTGAAAGTCACAAATCGCCCTGACCACCATATGCAAATTTTTTTTGGGGAACTTCAGGAAATTAAGCATTCACTCCAATTACAGTATCCACATGAAATGAATGAAATCATTCAAACTTAAGCTTAATTTGTCTAATTTTATTAAAATTTTTGTATTAAAAGTGAAGAGATAAGAAATCTATTATCAGTGGTTATTTATTTATGAATGAATCTAACGGTAACTGGCAATTTGGTCTAGAGAGGGCCAATGTTAACACCTGTCCAGGTTAACCTTACCCGAGGTATAAATTAACACTATTGTCCACAGCTTTAATCTGTTGAATAAACAATACAACAGGAAATATTGACACGTGTCATTGTTTTGGATAGCACCAAGACATGAAATTAAACCACTGTGGTAGGTCAAATAGAACAGTGGCAAAAAAATTAAGCACCACGGTATCGTGGTGCTTATAGGGCCTAGGGAGTACACTGTGCTGGCTTTGATTCTAATACATTATATACATTCGGGAAATATTCTGACTTCATTTTAGTATAAGTTTGTTTGTTTCATTCTATGAAACACAATACAATTTAAAATGTTATTAAAAAAACTTGATTTTTCATTTTTAAACCTGTAAATCCCTTAGTCTTTTTTAACACCATATTCCACACAATTATCATACCTTGCTTGACCATTTCTTCTTCATCAGAATCAAAATAAACATCATCATAAAATTTCTGTGCTGGGGTTACTTCTACAACTTCTTGGTCTTTATTGACAACAGGATCTGAAAAACATTATAAGACCTTAAATTGATATCTTTTTTTAATGTCTAAGTGTAAATGATCCACTAAGAAAGAGTTTAGTCCTATAGTAACTATGTATATTGGAGATTTATGTAAAATTCTTTTTCTACTTGTTAAAAAATACCCAATATTACATATGTGAGACAGATTATAGACTGCATAATTTTAAAACACCGATTTAGAAAATTTTTTTAGCTCCACCCACCATAATATTGATGTTTAATTTTGTAATAATAGGGTTTAATGCAATTGTTCAGCTATATGTATGTCATTGTGTCCAAATTTTGTTGGGGAGAGGGTAAGTATCATGTGAATACTCACAACCTTCGACAAGAAAACTAGCAATTCTATGTTAATGTAGTAATAGAGCACACCTTGGTCGAACTTGTTAGCTCACTGTTGACATGCTGCACAAACTTTCTTTCACCCAAAAATTCTTTGTAAAAGTTTGATTGAATTATCACAAATGTTCCATGTGAGAAAATTAAAAAATTTTGAAATTATATTTGAAACTAATTTTTAATCATCTCCCCTTTGACAAACATAAATTCCTGTGTGCCAAGTTTTACAAAAATTAGCACTACAGTACATGAGGAAGAAGATTTTTTTACAACTAATTTTAACAATTTTCTTGATTATCACCCCTCTGAAGGCCCTTCATATAAACAAACATAATTTACATCACCACAGTATACATTGTCCCAAGTTTGACTGGAATGAGTAAAATAGTGCCTGAAAAAAGGTCTTTGATGTTTTTTTTTACAAATTCCTAATTATCTCCCTTTAAAGAGGAATGGCCCTTAATTTAAAAAAAAACTTGAATCCCTTTCACCTAAGGATAGTACTTTGTGCCAAGATTGATTGAAATTGCCCCAAGGGTTCTGAAGAAGAATACTAGTACAAATGTAAAATAGTTTTAAAGGAAAATCTTACTTGAGCCTTTGGCTCAAACAAGATAAATATGACCAGAGATTTCATTGCTTTCAAACATCTGAAACCTACCACTTATTCTAATCTATATCTATATATAATATGCATTATATGTAATCTAATTTCATTATTAAATTAAAGAATACATGGAAATTAACAAACACCAATATAAAATTTAACACATTCAACATCTGACAGCCATTTTAAGGTGTCGTCATTTGCAACATTTGTACATCAACAACTGACCAGTATTTAATTCTCTATTAGATCTTTCATTTTCCAAGTCTTGTATATGTTTGTTTAATTCTGCATTCATCTCTTTCTCAAAGTCATCCTCACTGGAAGAATCTGCACCCTGCCAGACCTTGTTGTGCAATTTACGTTTCTGTTCTGGAGTTCCATGTAAAATTATGTCTAAATCATCATCAGAACTGAAAAAAAACCAACAGAATTATTTAAGACAATCATGTCTATGCAAAAACTTGGGATTTAAGGTGAGTTAGAATCCTTGGATTACACATTGCTATTCTGAGCAGTAATAAGATACATGTACTTTAACAGCTTGCTATATGGATCATTGATGTTAATTGTAATGTGAATGACAAAATGAAAATGTAGGTTGCTAGTTTAGACAGGGACATCATTTATATATTACTGTATAATATACATGGTATAAAGAATGATTTGCAGTAGTCCTTGTAAATGGAATACATCAGGAAGATGTAGAGCATCATGAATTAAGATAAACCGCCAGACAAAGAAAATTCCAAATTACTCTCAAAATTTTATCCCGACAATTTTTACAGAGAAATTTCCATATGGTAGAAAATGGTTTTAAAAATATTCCATAACTGAAAAAAAACCAACCAACATTTTTTTTTAAAGAAAATAATGTCTATCCCAAAACTTGGGGAATGAGGGCATGTTAGCATCCTTAGTTTATCATGTATTGGTATTCTAAAGAGTCAAAAGATACATGTACTTTAACAGCTTGCTGTATAGATCACTGATGTTAATTGTAATGTGAACGACAAAAGGAAAATGAAGGTTGCTAGTTTAGACAGGGTTATATTGTATATTGTCTCAGGTTTAAACAATGATTTAATTTGCAATTGTCCTTGTAAATGGAATAGGTCAGAAAGCTGTAAAGCATTATACTGAACTTGAGATAAACAACCAGATAAAAAAAATTCCAAAATGCTCTCAAAATATCCTGACAATTTAACATTGAAATTTTTATTTGGTACAAAATGGTTTTTAAAATATCACAACAAATAAATTTTCTTTGTGTTTTCGAATGATACTGGGTCGATTTTGGGATCATCTGAACTTGTCAACAATAATACTGCTATACTAGTATTGGTTATTATATATATGTGTAATGTATACCAGTGTTGTATGTTTTATATACATGTACATGTGTAATGTATAAATAATGATATAATTTTTTGTTGATATTTGTTTTTTTTTGACAATTTTTTTAGGAATATTTCATTCTAATTTAAAAAATACAATAAATAATATCTATTTAATTGTAAATAAAAATAATAATATTATAACATTTTATTTGTAATATCACGACATATTTAATAGTTATCAGAACAGCAAATATAATCAAATTAACAATATTTTTAAACTGGGTATTAAAGATACTTTAAGGATGTGGAGGCATATATAGTTTCAGGCTTGTTTAGTGTCTTGTTCAAAGTGATCTCTCCACATCTGTTTGTCAAGGTAAGATCGAAGTAGGTCTTACTTGACACCTTTCATAAGTTTAAACATTTATTTGCAGTCTTTGCCTAGTAAGTGTAAATGCTTTGTGTGTGTGCACCAGTTTCTGGGTCCACAAAGGGTAGCTGCATCACTTTTTTGAATTGGAATGACTGAGTATTGTACTTTATGGTGTATTTATGTGTACTGTTTGCTTGTTTTAACAACAACATTATTTCTCTTATTTAGTCTTAATTCAGGTCTTTCCATATGCGCGCCACCTACCGGTAACATGTTCGGTAACTCTAGTTTACATGTATAAGACTGTTGTGTCACACTATACCAATTGGCACCTACGTAGGTGAAACCCCCAATAAATTAAACGGGGTATTAAAATATGTATCCAGATATACAAACTTTGCAAACTTTTGTCGAATAAAAGTGTGCAGTTAAAAACTTTAAAATTGTATACACAATAAGTGTTAATAATGCACTGTGGTTAATAAGTTTTTAATAAATTTTTAGAATTTTTTTTTCCCACTTGGTGCCCCAAGGAAAATAATTACCTGTTCAGCGGATGCAAGATACTATATACACCTGGCTGCCTGTTAGACAAAGTTGATTTTTATTGTGGTGTCAACAAATATACATGCAATAAATAACATAAATGTATATAATTACTAGTACATGTAATTATTATATGTCTCTGATGTGGGTGAGCTTGGCTTTCAATGCATATACCTATAATTAAAAAATGTCCCAATGAGAAGTTTCCTTTACAGGTGACTGGTGTTAATTGGGAAAGGTACACGTGCAATTTGTAATAATTACCATGGGAAAATGTGTTGCTTGTTTCGGATTCGACCTTCCAAGGAATATTTTACCCACCTGTTTTAGGATAAGCATTTTCCAAATTGCAGCCATAGGTTTAGGGAAAAATATCAAAAATAAAATAGCTTAAGATTATTTCGTTTTTCATTTTTTGGAAGGAAATTATTGCAACCCAGAAAGGTGCATCGTTTTATTGCAGTGATGTAGAGATGTATTAACATGTGATTTCAAGTTTTATGAAGGAATGTTCCCATCGTGAAGTTTTTCCCGCCACACCTTTTGATTGGATTGTTATAGAGGTGTTGCTTTTGATACACGGAGCCACCCACCTGTCAATTAAGTCAATCACATCAGGCGTTCAAAAGAATGACAATTGACACTGAATACTCGCATTGTGCACGTCTGATTGTTGTTGAATTTCCAGACAATAAATAAATTTGTCAAATTAACAATTGTGTGAACCCAAAAATAACACTGGAACGTCACAATAACGAGGTCAACATATGTTGCAAAAACATTGTTTTTATGGTTTCAATAGTCCGAGAATCCTCTGGCTTCCAATGCTTTTTTTTTGCGTGGGACACCCTGCAAAAAAAAAAGAAAAAAAAAGGATTCTCGGACTATGGTTTCAAATGCATTGGAAATAAGTATTTTCTCACTGAAAGTTAGTGGTAAGCATATACTACGAAAGTCAGTTTTCTTATGTCAAAGTATTAAAATTTCTATTAAATCTAATAAATTGGTACAATTTAAGTTGTGTTATGTTTGCTTTGACATGTATCTATGACTAATATATACATATACCTGTCTTTGATGTTTGTTGTTTTAACAATTAAAGAATTCCCCAGTTACACTCAAAATACCTTTATATAAAATGAAATATTTTATTTTTATACACAAAAAGTATAATTCATAACAAATTCCAAAAACTTAACGATCAACAATTGACCCATTTCCAGTTTGGCATGATTTATCTCCATTTTTACTTCCAGTTAAAAATATCTGGCTATCATCACTAAAAGACGATGACATTGAAATAAAGATTTTGCATTGTTTTTGTATCGTTTTGTAACTGGTAAGCTTATTTAATCAAGCTATAAAACAGCTGTGGTTCTACCTTAAATTAGCATCAGGTAAATTGGGTAATAAACATTGGTTAATTAATTAACAATTTTGAACAGGACAAACTGCAGCTACTGGAAGTGGACACTAGTTGGTGTTTTTTAACATGTTTAAATTGAAAAGTCATCAAGAAACCATCATTTGACCAAAATTTTAAAAAATAAACCATACTCGTATAGATTTTATATAAGGCCACCCACTCAAATTTCGCCAATTTTCCTTCATTCAGCAATGTAAACAGTGAACACAAGGCTAAATTACTGTTAAAATATCTTTCCTTTATTACTATAAATACAGAGGGAACAACGTGTTTTTTATAAAAATCACTGACCCACCATGAAAGTTAATCCTTTCCTCTATCACCCACCATGGTATATCCACGCCTAGTATCGTGGTTAAGAATTTTCTCAGGTAATCTTACCACGGTGGATGCATATGAGGGAGTTCAGTCTACCATGGCATGTCGCCACAGGGGTCCGGCCACGATATCTCCGCGGTGGTAAATGACATGCACATGCATTTTATTTGTTGATGATTAATAATGATTTAATGTGCCGGTAGAATTGAAGATCGAATATTTGTTCAACCGGATGCATGTGTTATGCATTAAATATTACCCTGAACAAGTTATGTAAATTATCCAGATTTGAATTGTCACATTACGTTTTTTAGTGTATTACAACATCTAACGAATTGTCCTGAAGTTGTACGCGAACTTTCTTTAATCAATTATTAATCCTTTTCGACAGAAAACAGGCAGTTGAGCAGCGATCTTTTTCTTTATTTGGTATTTAAAACCCGAGTTGTTTTAACAAACGCGAACAAAAGTTTACATCACGTATCGTTATATAAAACTCGTTAACAGGATGGGATACAACAAATAAACTACTAAAATGAAGCCAACATGCAACAGGAATAATAAATATGTGAAAAGTTTATAAACGAGAATCGCCACATAAAATATAGTTTAACTACGATATGGTACAGGCGCCTGTTTCACAAGGTTGAATGAAGTCTTACGTACGCACAATTCTAAATACACATTTACCTTGGGCAATGGCGTTTTAAACTATAACAATTAATATAACAGGTTTATATAAAAAAAGTAGTGATGTGCTTCTAAGCTAGATATACCCTAGGCAAAACTGACAATTTTTTAAATAGACGCAGACGTGTTATTTGTATAAAGTTCCCGTTAAAATTAACTCGCAGTTTCTGTGTTTTTTGCATGACATAGTATTTATTGGGATGAATGTTCTCGAGATCAGACCCCTTTTAGCCTTAGTTCTCTAAATACAAATACTAATTCTTAATTTTTTGTTGTATTGTGGTACATTGATCAAACAATAAAATATGCATAGTTCCTTACGTCTGTTATAACATTAACAAAACAAACGGAATACAATTATTTTTTGAAGACGAAAGAACTGATTTGTCCACACTCATATAAATATAAAATAATTGCCCGAATTTACTCAACAGCATGTTTGTTTATTTGTTTTGTTCTTTTTTTTCTTCTTTATTTTTTGTTGTTGTTGTTTTTTTTTGCGCGCCGATACGAACGTCTGTTTGCGGACATAGGGTCTTGTCGTAATATAATAGAAATTATAAGGATGCTACTAAAGTCTTTTCTACAACAAAAGTTGATGATGTGTCAGGCTTTTAACACTGAAACGACTATTAAGGTTGATTCTATATCACGATTGTATTTTTTTAACACACGTGGTTCAACACCGAATACGAATCGAGTATAAAATCATTCATGGAACGATATATTCTGCGACATTAATATTTAAAGTGATAATTTCGAAAATTTAAAAAACAAAATGTAGCATTTTAAGTCGGTCTAGATTTTAAAGTTTTTAAAACGAATTTCTTTACAAGTCTCGCATTTATTGTGTATTTCTTTACAAGTCTCGTATTTATTGTGTAATGTGCTATTTTACCGCTAAAAATGTGAAGCCCCGTGTTCACCTGTTAATTATAAAATTATACAATACACAAGTTTATTTAAATGTTTGAGAGCACGTGCTTGATTAAATCAAGACTGGACAATACTTAGATAATCGATCGATTTAAGGTGTGACACAATTTACATCCGGTAAAAGTTCAAACGGTTGGAACATTAATCAGAGGCGCTGACAGGGAAATTTTGACGATAGAATTGCAAAGATTTTGACAATTTTAAGGCCAAAATGCGGTGTTCTAACCTTTTAGAACACGTTAATGGAATAATTGTCAATCGAAATCAGTGACAATAAACTTTAAGGTATTCTCGTATAATGAATAGATTAGCAAGAACGCAGATTAATTTTGTTGTCAAACAAACGTATTAAAACTGCATATTTTAACACAAATCTCTCAATTAAATTGCAACATTTTAATTTTTTCACTGTGTAAGCATGAAAGGAAATTGAAAATCCACCGTGGTCAACACGGTGGGTCACGATATGTAGTGGACATAATACGATGTACCGCAGCATACCACCGTGGCGTATCGTGGTGAATTTCTGAATGAAAAAACCACGACCACTGTATATAGTGGGTAATATAAATAACATGTTGTCACGTCTGTAAATGACTGATGGGCCTTTCATGGAAATTACCATCCGTTAAATGGATACAATTTCATCGCCAGAATCAGAGTGTTCTACCATACGAGTATTATATACAATACAGCAAATAATCATATAGTATAAATATAGCCGATATACAAGTATTGTTGTCGACAAGTTCAGTCGATCACAATTTTGTTATGGTGTGGGATACAGCTATAACTATAGCCAATTAGAATGCAGGATTTGTATGTGCTCCCAAACTATAACATAACTGACACAGTATCATTCGAAAACGCATGTAAATCTATTTGTACAGGTCCCTGTGCTCAAACTATGGCCACACTTAACGCTTTTGCAGCGTTTTAAAAAGTGAACTACTTTGGCCGACACTGTTACCTATCGCACTGCTCCTGATCACTGTCATCATTAAAATCGTAGAATTCATAGTCCCTGTCGACTGTTCTATTCATTTTATTCTGTTAAGTCTTTCGTGTTTTTTCTCCAATACGTTTTTCTACGTCAAAAAGCTGTTTTAATTCATAAGGCAAATATACGTAAGTTACAAACACCCTTATTACATCTACAACAAAATAAAAAAATCGTACACGGACTTATCAAAATTCCGGATAGAAGTTCATTAGAGACACAAATACAAAAACAACAAACATTTCTCTAGAACAGAAACTGAAAACACCCACATAAAGTATAAAAGTTGGGCAATTAACACAAACCAAACAACTAGGTAGTGAACTACGGGTGAAACGGAATCACTGATTGGTAAGCGGTAGGGCCTGCTCGAGGCGGCTCAACCGTCATGTTAGTCCAGTAAAAGTCGTAAACGCTCTGTCGTGGATTAAGTCAAACCTAGAGAACCGCTCTCAGCGAACTGTGATTGAATCTGCAAAATCAGATGCCTTCCAGCTTAAATATGGTGTACCTCAAGGATCCGTCCTAAAACGGTACATCGAAAGTGTAAAAACAACCCGAAAAGTGTAAAAACAACGTGGAATAGTGTAAAAACAACCATATCTGTGGTGAAAACAACTCAGAAAGCATTAGGCAAGATGATTCGGCCAAGTCAGTCTTGGGAAGACGTAAAGCCAACAATTATGGCAGAAATCTTGTTTTTACACTTTCGATGTACCCTCCGTTTTTAGGACCGATAGGTGCTATCTGTACTCGCCATAACTTGTGTTATCATTGCTTTGCTGATGATTTGCAATTGTACTATTTTATCAAACCATCCACTGACTGAAGTAGTGTAGCTCAACGTTTGCAACCTTGTTTATCGAAAATAAGCTCTTTGATGAAAATGAATATGCTCAAACTAAATTAGGACAAAACGGAAATGATAGTATTTGCACCCAGAAATAAACAACATCTATTTCGGAATTGTACTTTGAATCTTGATGGATGTACTGTTAGTGATAGTACCTGTGTTAAAAATCTTAGCGTACATCTGGACCAACCATTAAACATGGACAAACATATTAGTGCTTTGGCGAAGTCATGTTTTGCTCAGATTCGTGCTATTGGGCGTATCAGACCTTATCTTACTGTAAATGCCTGTAAAATCTTAGTATGTAGCCTTATAACATTAAGACTGGATTACGGAAACGCACTCCTGTTTGGGTTAAATAGGACATTGCTCGCAAAACTCCAACGTGTTCAGAACACAGCTTCAAGGCTTATCACACTCACTAGAAAGCATGATCACATCTCTCTCTTGTATTTAAAGAGCTTCACTAGTTACCCTTGGAATTCAGAATTCAATACTAACTTATGTTGTACGTTTTAAAAGTCTTAAATGGCTGTGCTCCACCTTATCTGGTTGACATTTTAAATCGCTATATACAATCCAGGAAGGACATTTCGATCAAACAACTCGAACTTACTTGTAAAGCCAAATGTTCGTACAAAAACTTTTGGAAAGCGACGTTTCGACAGGGCAGCATCCACACTTTGGAACAGTCTTCCGTCCATGATGAGGAAATGCAATTCCGATGAAACTTAAAAAAAGAACTGCTAAAAACACACATGTTTAGTCTAGCATACGTTGTTAGAGAACACTATTTTTTGTTCTATACCGATCAGAATAAAAACATTACAGAATACCATCAAATAAATAGTTTTATATAGTATTGTTTGTAGAAGATTTGTAGCTTCAGGGATGTAATTTTATCCTTTTGGCATTGAGTCCTATATTAAAACAAATCCTGAATTGGTTGTCATTTTAAATTGCCAAAACATAATAAGAAAATACAAAATGTATAGCAAAGAAGATAAAAAAAAACCGGCCGAACAACAAGAGCCAAAAGCCAAGGGACAGTTAAAATCTGGAAATAGACAAAAACCAAAAAATTAAAACACGGAAAGAGAGTAACCCGAACCCAATAAAAACCACGGGTGCACTCATGTGCTCCAGACGAGTAAGCAGTGCCTGCACACTGTAAATTCAAGTGTTAAAACTGAGAACACCTAATGAACACTTTTTTGTAACACTTATTGAACGTGTAATGGTGTTCCCAATATTAACACTGTTGTTCATCATATTTATGCCAAGTGTTATGTTTTTGAACACTGGTGTTCTGCTGTTGCATGTCTAAGTGTGTCGTTTTTGAACGCTAGTATTCTGAATACCTGGTGTTCAATATTTTGAACACATCCATGCGTTCAAAAATTTAATGCCAAGACGTGTTCTAAAGCCCTGTAACACTTTTTGAACACACAGAACATGTTCAAAGAAAGAATGTAAAGATTTGGAACACCTTTTTAAAGTGTTCAAAGGGAAAATGTTAAAAAGTAGAACACTGCAATGTTCATATTGCGAACATGTTCCGACAAAGTAAATTGCAAAGTAGGATCTTGCCGATTTGGAAATGAAGATGTACTGCAATCAATAATACAAGTATACTATTTAATTGTATCTGTAGTTAAGAACCATACTTAAAACCATCTTCAGTATCTAAGTGTAAGGGGGGACCGGATCACAACACTTGGCTAGCGAAAATGACTTAAAACTAATTTTGTATATTTTCATAGAGAATGAAAATAAATAAATAAGATGAATATTATTTCTTTGTAAATGTCTCTGTTAGTAAAAACATAAAAATCTTGATGCTGCAAAAATAATATCTTACAAAAAGAAATTAGACATTATATTTTTATTAATTGGTATAAGAAACATTCATATTAAGATAAAAGATTTTCAATATAGTAAATTGCTTTGTTTAAAAAAAGCACATAAATTGAGTGGCAAAATATCATTTAATACAAACATGTATACACCATTGATACATTTAGACATAATGAAACTACTTTTAAGTTTTTAGTTTCATTTAAAATACAAACTGTTTTAGAAATTTAAGAAAAAGCATCAATCTCATTTCTGCATTTTCCTGATGAGTTTAACATACATAGCATATGCTTAAAGAGAAAAAAAAACACAATTGCTACAGGTATAGGTAGCTATGCATGCACTCTAAAATAGCACTAGAGTTCATGTCCACAAGTTTGTCCAAAGAACAAATGAAAGATACATGTACATAACTCCAAATAAATGGTCAGATAAAATTTAGTACATGTCTGAATACATAATATGTCTATCCATTCTGCAAGAGTTTTATTGAAGTCATTCACCTGTCTTTAAAATATATACAGAAACTGTATGTGAAATGTCTGAAAACTTGGCACAACACATACCACAGGTAAATGCAGCCACCACCACTTTCAATAAATTTCGCAATTCTTCCTTAGAAGCTCTTCCCAATGCACAGTCTCTCCCATTTTGATAATGTCTCTCTACTTTATTCCTCCTTTAGTTTGGACAGATGAGACTAATTCTTCCTGTTTCTTAGAATTTGCCTTGGGTAAATATGTCATGACACGGGTTGTACATTCACATGTCATATGCTCCAAACCCACAATTCACACAGTTGGGGTCATTTGAATGAATTTTCAACAGTGGCAAATGAACAAAGTTTGCAAAGTAATCCATCATTATCCGTGAGAAATGCTTGTATAATTACGTCTGTATCTTTGAATTTCACCGCCCAAAAACTGAAACAGGCAGACTTCCGGTGGTTCCGTGGTGCATTCTGGTACTATATTGCGCGGGAAATGTTGAACACCAGTGTTCAGAGATATAACACTTGATAAACACTGAGTGTTCAATAACAGAACAGATTATGACATGTATGATGCATTTTAAACCATAAATACAAATATTTTGAAAGAGAAATATTTTGTGTATTATAAATTAATAAACGGAACGACATGACCACTGCACATTATTTTATTCACTGAAACATTTGTAAGAAAAAGACAGAGAACACTAATGTAACTTTGAATATCTATTTTTAAGGCATTTAAATAATAATCATTATGTATTTTTTTTTTAAATTCGTTCAATGTGCTACAAAATTGTATACAAAACACATAGATCACATTCATTTCCCCGGTATGAACACTCAGCAGTGTTAAATTTATTGAACACTTGAATGTGAACGTTTTAAACACAGATGTTTAAAACTTGAACACTATGTGTTAAAATGAACACTTCTTGAACATGCAGTGTTAAATTTTTGCACACCATGCGTATAAAATTTAAACGCGTCCGGACGCGTTAGCGTCCATTATATTTACAGTGCATGCCTCTAATTAGACACCCGTCGAGTTACTCATGGTCATGTTTAAATCAAAGTCAAATCCAGGAATAGGAAACACTCCCTATGACTCAGCGAAAATGTCAGAATAAAACGCTGGAAGTAAATTGTACAGGACCAGCCAATATAAAATGTGATAAATTGGAGAAGAATCCTTTTAGAACATTCTCCCATTGTTTTATGAGTTTAACTATGTCCTGCAGTGGAATCATGAAGTTTTGAAAATCGATCAGAATAAAAAACAAAATCTATGTAAAGGTCCATCCAACAAACATTTATAAAAATTGTAGCTTTGCAGATTTGTACTGTTGCGACGAAAGCATTTACACGTTTATCATAGGTTCCTATATGCTGAACTAAGTTATGCTTTGGATATCATTTGGATTTCAGATCAGAAAAAGCATGAAGTTTGGAGAGAACCATTCAACGAACATTGTGACAAGTGTTAAAATTGGTTCAACTGTTTTTGAGAGGAATCCCTTTAAATGTTTTTTACAAATTTTGTAGCAATATCTTGGCCTCCAGATTTAATATTTCGGGGAAAGAGCCGGTTAACCTCCGATCATCGGCAGAAACAAAGGAAAAATCTTTGTTAATTATATGGTTGGAGATTATCACAGATTGCCCTATGTCGTACTCAAACTCGAAATCCTAAATAACTATAGGACCATCCAGTACGACTTGTGCTCACATTATGGTTTTAAGAAAGAATAATTTGTAAAATATTTTCAGTTAAGTTACTATATGTTTAACTACATCCTGCGGTGGCAGCCAACTATAAATTCTAGTCGTTTAAAAACAAGACCATGAAATAGACACAGTGAACAAGTTTAGTTTCAGTTTTGATCTCAATAGATTTCTGTTGTAGACTGTCATAAGTTTATTTTAGACCAAGTCCAGTGGTGAAACTATTCACAGTATATCATTTTAGATCATTTCAGTCTAAGGTCCTGCGCTTAAATGCACTGATTAGTTAAGTATATATGAGTTTGAAACAAAATTGTATTTAAAGTCGACACACACATATATTTATACAGATAAACAATGAGCTCTTTAGACCGACTGGAATTACGTGAATTGCAAACACTCACCTTATCCGTAAATATGAAATTTTGGAGTATAGTTGACATTATAAGTCTTTTATAAACAATGTGCAGCGTTATATAACATAAAACAATTACACAAAATAAGTGTCATAATTACGAAAATCTAGCGCTTTCATCCATCATGAGACTTTTCAAGATTTGTAATGGATGAAAGCGCTAGATTTTCGTAATTATGTGACACTTATTTTGTGTAATTGTTATATAAATAATGATAATATATAAAGAATCTATAAATTATCGCCGCGTGCGGGATCCGGGTGGCCAAAAGAATAGACCGCAGTCGCGCTAGCTTGTCGTAAAAGGCGACTAAATAGAGCCTAGTACCCTGACCGGCGTGTCAGGTCGGTTTGCCTAAAGACCGACTGGGATGTGTGCCCCATGTGGTTGAATGGGGTACCCCTGGCAAGCTGCATGGGGTTGTCAGGCCATAATACGGAAAACCTGACCGCAAACCATATTAGTGCACCGTGTTGGGAAAAATGCCACGTTCCTCGCACGTTAAAGAACGCTGCTGTAGTATTCGCTATGAGTAGGGATTTCGATCCCGCTACAGGAGGCTGAATTGCCCGACCCTATCCATCCTCCCATTTGCCAGTGGCAATCTAAAATCCGTTACCCCTATTTTTCCTTGTGTTCCATCCTATTTTCATTCATCATCATTTCATGTTCATTTTATCATCCATTTCATGTTCATCGCCTGAATATAGCTGAAATAATGCTGCTCGGGCGTTAAACACCATTAATCAATCAATCAATATATAAATTATCATGCCGTAAAAAATATAACAAATAAATTATACACTTCGATTTTAAATCGTAAATTTGCATTTTAGCTAATTCAAATTTTACGAAAAAATTTGCCGTAAAATCGCGTTCAAAGTTTTACGGTATTGTAAATGAAACATTGGACATTAAGTTTTAATTTTCGCCATTATTAACTTTAATCAGGGACAGTCTATACTAAGTTAGTAGATTGTCCCTGCTTTAATGGGTCTGTTCTTTGTTATTTTAGTATATCTTTAATTTAGAATTTAAATATTATTATAAAGAGGCGTATTTTTATTTCTCTTTTGTATTGCAATTTTTTTTATCCACCTTTGTCTTTTCAATTTTCACCGTACCATCAAGGTTCAATTTCATGTAATATTTACAAACAATTAGCAAATAAACAAGGCGTCCACGAGCATTTTTAATATACAATTACATCGTATAAAAATCATTACCCCGACCTCCTCCTGTTTACGCCTTGTTCTCCATAAATGACGATCGTATGCGAGTTTGAGATTTCGAAACCGCTAATTAATGGCCAGAAAATGTTATGATATCATATTTTATGAAATCCCTATGGACGGAAAGATTTGCTAACTGTGGACTGCCTCCTAGATTTGACGATGAATAGCGCATTGTCAGTCATGATTTTGTTTTAATTTTTTTCAAACAAACTCAATTAAAAATTTTGCATTGTTCCCCTTTAGGACCCCTTATACTTTAATTTAATCAATTACGCGCAGTTTGATTGGTTAATATAAAACTGACAGGTGTGCTTTCTGTGCAGTTTTTTGTTCACTCTAATTAATCATGCTTAGGCACTGATTTGTTTTTTTCAATTTTACAAAATCAAACGTCCTTGGTGTGTACCATTCGAGAGAAATGCAGCGGAAATGAGAAAATCTCCAAACTAAAATGTAGCTAACATAAAACTTTAAACCAATCAAAAAGAGTTTTACATTTCATTCAACTTTATGATCTTGGCAGTTTTAAAGCAGGCAGAAATGGGTCTGGATCATGCATAGATGGAGAGAAAAAATCAGAGGGTACTCCGGTCCCCCTCGTTAAAGAGGAGGAGTCGTGTTATCCCTATAAACCAGCGGGTAAGTGTGTCTGTCCGACTGTAAGCTGCATCATTTTTAAACCGTCTAACATCATTTATGCATGTGATCTTCATGGTTTGTTTACCTTGTTATACCTTCGCTTGCAGGTGTAAAATCAATTGTTTACTCACAGTTTTATCATCTATATCAGTGTTACTCATCTATGATGATAAAATATCTATTTTGATATAAGTTATAAAATTTCAGGATGTCCTTCGGATGTAGTAAGGTAAATGTACTATTTGAATGTTGCTTTCTATTTACACTTTAAAATTCGCAATGTTTACTCCAGTTCCCTTCAGTACATCAAATTTTTATGTAAAGACCATCGTAAATGAAGATAAAAAGACTTTTTATATTCAATTTACTTAATGAAAATTACATTTTACCAGATTATTAACAAAATTAAATTTCTGCAAAAATCATGCTGGTCCAATTTACATGAAATTATTATAGGTGTAGTTTTATTAATAAAACCTCTCATTTCATGTTTGTTTATTGTCAACATTTTTTTATCAAATATTGATATTTGATATTTTTGTTGAAATGCGAGGTTTCATCTTTAAACGCATCCTCCCGTGCAAAAATTCCGTTAGAAAATCGTGCTGAATGTTTAAGTTTGAAATAAAAAAAGTTTGTACACCCATGCTAAACTTAAAGCAAAATGTCTGATTTTTCTAACAATTGTCTTACCTTAGTATATCGAGGATGTTTAAACTCCTGTTTGAAGCTACCCCTTCACTACCATTACATTGAATGGCCAACCCCATTTTAGTCTAATTTATGGATTAGTTTTTGACGAAACAAATTTTTCATTAGTTACAATTAGGACAAATTGTATTCGATCCACCATTAAATGTAATTTGATTCTGTAATTTTGATTTATCGTTAAATTAAAAATGTCAACTCCCAATAAAATTTTGCCTCGATATTTCAAACATGGATTACTTAAGTGAACAAAGTTTAATTCAATGAAAACACGTAGTCTTAGTATTTATGTTAGTTTCATTATATTTCACATGTTAAAATATACCGAACTTCTGAAAAAAGTCTTAGTGTTTATGTTAGTTTCATTATATTTCACATGTTAAAATATACAGAACTTCTGAAAAAATTTGATCAAAGAAAATTTAACTGACAGATAAGACATCACATTTCAAATAATAATAAAGAGTTTAAGACAAATGAAAATGATAAATATACACATGAAATGGGAGGTTTTATGTTATAGAACTATAGGTAGTGGTACAAATTACAAATACGGCCTTCTTAAGACGTAGACATCCAGAATTGTCATCTTGAGTGGGTTGTCTGTCATGAGGGTTTTAGCCTGAGCTAGGGAAGAAAACACATAAGTTTACAATTCTGGATGTCCATCGATTAAAAAGGCCACACTTGTTTACTAGGCCGAGAAAATGTTCATAGACACCAAACATGCTTCTGTAATGAGGTTATTTATCATAATTGTGTTTTCAAAAATTTGTTGCCATCCATAATTGTAAATTTGAAAAATGCATCCTGTTTCTGGTTGTGGATTATCACCTGAGATTTTAGGAAGGTGACAAGCCCTGTTTCCAGTTGTTGACTACATGATTTTGAAGTTGTCACCGTCTGGAGTTGTATAGAAAAATATCTCATTTATAAAAGTTAAGTCATGTGATATTATTCTGAGCCAATGAGTAAGTGTTTTACTAAGTGAGGTTTAATAATATTATTTATTAGAGAAAAAATATTGTTTGTCATATAAAATGCATGAATTAACAGTACACTAAACAGTTAATAATAATTTTCAAATCACAAAATATCCAGATCTTTTTGAGGAAAGTTCTATCTTTTCAAGACCTTTCTTCAATACTAACTATATATTCATTACTACATATAGTATTTGTGCACCTTTAGTTGTTTATACTAGTAGCTACATCTGTATACTGCCTTTTCTCCACAAGGATCATTTTGCATCAAGTTTATCTTCTCCATAGACACTTTCCTCATACACAGAGGTGGCAGAAAAAAAAAACTTGATTAACAAAGCTTATGGTCTCAATAGGTAAAGGCATGTTTATATGTAGACCCTGTGTGTAAAGTCACAAAACAACACTTTTAAATATATCTATAGTCATGTAATGCTACAGTATGATACATGTTGCATATAGAAAAACTGCAAATTTCATAGAAATATACAGATGTACAGTATAATATTTACAAATAATAGTGGCAATACCACGGGAATGGTGGACTCCAATAAACTTACTTCCTTAGTAACATGGTCTATAAAAAGCAGTGTGTAAGCATCTTTTAATTTGTTTATCCCTGCCACCTAATTATTTATGTGCTTGTTCCTGGCCAGTTGTTAAGCCATCTATTTTCTTTGAGTTTGAGTTGCTATTGTGAGGGTGAAGTTTGTTACATCAGTCAGACTTAAAATCTATATATCTTAATTCCATTGTTGGTCTTACCAGATCATTAAAAGAAGATGGAGTAAAAATAACTTAAGTTTACTATGATTTTTGTACCTCATTCCTTGTTAGATTCCTTGATCAGGTTTGTATTTTTTTAATGCAAACATTTCAATAATTTGAAAAAAAACAGGATTCAAGTTATCCTAAAACATTGTACTGTTATTTTAACTTATGGCTAAGTTCAGCTGGAAACACATTTTAAAAAAGACATTGCAATAATATTCTGAGAAATCTTGAAAGTAAGTGTTTCTTCAAGACCCTAAATGAAAGCCTTTGCTACTAGTACATATAAACATAAAAATAGTTTATCAGGGTGCTACATGTAAATAAAACACTTGATAATAAGTCATTTTTATTCAATTCTTAATTTACTGCAGATGAACTTGTGTGTAATTAAATTGTTTGGTTTGTGGTTTATTTATTGTTTGCTACATGTAGTATGTACATCATGTAAATATGCATGTTTCACATGTACTTTGTAAGTCACCACTGCAACAAGTGTATTATTGAAAAAAAGGGTGTTAAATTACTGTCTGTCAGACTGATTTAATTAACAACTGGTAGCAATATTAATTTAAACTTCTAACAGATCTGGTCAGCTGTTTGATATTGAAAAGTGTGTGAAAAAGCTGTTGGTCACTGTCCACACATAATTCAATCCATTTTCCAAAACTGACATACAAATCACTTTAGAATTGATATACAACAACAACATCTGTTGGGTCACTGTCTGTATGTAACTCCATCATTTTTTTTCCTTAACATACAGACAGTGATTCCAAAAAAAAAAGATGCAAGTCAGCTTTGACATTTTCATGGGACATAAATATATACATTTTAATGAAGGCCCACCACTTAGTGATCGGTGCGTCCCACCGAAACTAATATTTTCCATGCTTCTTTTCTCTTTATAGGTAGGCTTTTGATATTTAGTATATAGATACATGTAGATAATTTATAGGTGATGTGTTGCATACCATGGTTGATGACCTTTGACCTTGAACTTTGACCTAAAGGTCACATTATTGACATTAAGAAATACATGTAGTAAATACCAGTATGATGTTAAAAAAAAAAAAAAATTACTATTAGATACTATATTGTGCTTATTTCTATCAAATTTGACTTGAAGTATCTTTTCAAGTTTGTTACACTAATTATATATAAAGTGTCATGTCCTATACAGGATGGAGATAAAAGGAAATTGTTCAAGAGTAATATCAGAATTTAAAATTTAAAAAATCATCTCGGGTATTTTTGTGCTTATTTTAATTTTTGTGCATATTCATTCAGTGCAGAATTCAAAATTTGTTCAATTCAATGGCTGTTTCTTCTTTAGAACTGTAAGATATTGATTTGTTGATTGATTAATTAAAGTTTAAAATTGATTGAAGACCACATGTCAAATTTAAAGGGTCTATATATATATACCCCTCCACCATCCCTGTCGCTAGGGGGTATATACAATGTAGTGCAGAACTCCTCCTGCACTACTGAATCAAATTTGATGAAAATTAGACAGAATCTTTGTCACATAGTCCCATTGTATCAATTAGATAACATTGCTCACAGTTTTCAGTTTGTTCTTAATAGTTGTTGCAAACATACTGTAGATACATGATCCAATTTTTTAGGTAGGTTTGCAACCTTCAATAGTGTATTTAAGACATATGAACCCTGCAGTATTATTTTAAAATGTACTAGATTATAAAAATGATGTTTGTGGTACATGTAGTTAGTCATCTAGATCTACTATTACTAGCTAGTAATACATGCCTGCCTTGTTGAGCCTTAATGCAGCATGTGTTCAAGCCCAACTTTCATTGATTGACAAATATTGCCAGTTTTAATTTCCTGCTAATGGTCCTGGTGTGTTTCACAGGAATTCCTATATCTCTCTCCCCCTTTTTCAAAAATGGATGCCATTATATGGGTTAAGAATTGCTGAATCTTTGACTATAAAACCCAATTGAAACAAAACAAATCATTCTCTGCATTATCCAATACTAAAAACTGGATCCCATGATATACATGTACAAGTAGATACCAATTGCAGAAAGTGGTATACTAGTACAAACCCATTCAAACAAACAAATCTCCTTCCCCAATATAAACTGGATGCAATGATGTATGCTTAGAAATTCCTAAAAGTAGTGTTACAATATTAAACAAACAGAACAATGTTTTCGCTTAAAATGTTTACCTCTGAACATGCTTAACCAAACATGTTTTCTAGACCTACTTGCAGGTTAATATTAAGTCTTTATTAAGCAGTTTTCTTTTTCTCTCCTTAAACATGTAAATTTGTATATAATTTACATTGTTTATTTATGAAGTATATTTTGGAACCTTACTATAATAAAATGTTTAAAAAGTTGATTGAAAGGTCAGAAATATTTACTGTGTAAACACAAATTTTATTGATAGAAGATAGAGTATCACATTATTGTAAAATAGCTTTTAAATTGCTTTCACTTGTATGTATTTGCTCTATTATAAGATTTAAGGGATTTTTCTACTTGTGTCTGAAATTCAATTGTAACCATACAATGTATTCACTTAGGATCTGTAGTACAATAACTAAGGTTATGATTTTTCCAGTTTCATTTAGTAGCTGTCATTTATTCTTAACGAAAAAATAACATTTTCCGTAAACCAGTATTATAATGATAAATCCTGTCCTGAATACAACTTTTCGTCACATGGAGAATGGCTCTGTCAATAGAACTTGGACCACATTAATACATACATTGTACATTTATGTGTATGAAAGGTAGTGTACCAGTCTTTGAACAGTTTCATTTAAATATATGGCACCTTTAATAATGAATGGAGATACTGTCATTTCTCATTTGGCTGTTGAAATAAAAAAAAATGTTTATTTAAGTATTAAATGACAAGATTTCAAAATGTAGAAATAGTTCTTTCATGCTTTGACACTAAATACTGTTTAATTTACTTGTATTGGATATGTTGAATAAAACAAAGAATCCCCATGATAATTCTTGCATATAAATTACACTGTTTAATTCCAATGAAAATGACAGTAAACATTAACAAAAATCCAAAAGACAGACACTATACCTTTTTGTTTTCAATAATATTCCTTAAAAAAAAATGGCTAGACACATACACCATTTTACTGACGTAACCATGATGATATCTTTGAAGATGTCCCTGTGATATTAATTTCTATATTAGGGATATATGTATAATTGACTACTGATGCCTTAGGCTCAACATGATGTTTGTAATAACTGTGTGAACCATACCACTAAAAACATGTTGTATTAAGGACTGGGTATATTGATTATAAAATGGCCAAATATAACCGGAAAACAGTGTCCATTTCTGTAAGTACATGTTAATTTCTGACCTAAAATTCTACAAGCAGAAATTTGTGACACAGTAAACTTTTTTTTCTGCAAGTGTAGTTTTTTTCATGAATTTAAATTTCATTTATTTACATGTATGTGTTTATTTAAATGTTTGATAAGGGGATAAAGGGAATAAAGTTATACAGCATTATGCCTTAACATATAAGTATCCCCCATGTAGAGTCATAGAGTCAATCTAATGAATTATGTCAGTGTTTAAAAGAAATGTGCATGTACAGCTGGTTAAACATTGATGACATTGCATGTAATGTTTGATGCATAGTAAACTATGTAATTTTAGAAGTAGACTGAGTTAAGTATAAGTACCAACAGTCTTTATTATTGTTGGTCCAAACATTAGTTGAAATTCTAGTTTCTCTAATTTTTAAGTAATATTTCAACCGCTTGACCGGTTTGGAAAATAAAGTTCTCGTCACTAGTGAATTTGTTGTTCTCAGCAGTTGATTGGTTTAAAATAATTAGGTCATAATAAGAACTTATGACGTCATAAACAAAACACCTTCCATTTACTGCGTATTCAAGTCATGAATGTAAAATTGGGGTTGGGAGAATTTGTACTTCATTTCGCAAATTTTACTACTTTTTAAAATTAGAGAAACAGAATCTTACATTAGTACTCTTGGATTATGGGAATTCTCCTATCTTGATAGTTAACTAAGTTTTATACTGTAAAAGTGCTTGCAAATTTTACAACTTTGCATGATGCGTTAAAATAAGTATAGCAAAAATGATTTTTACAGTATTATACATTATGTATTAAGCTGACATAAAAATGAATTGTATAATATTTGAAGTACATTATTTATTAACACTATCTTTAAAAGTTTAAGGCATTAAATATATAAATTTGTAAAGGTGACAAACATTTTTAAAAAGCTTAGATTTGACAATTGCATTATTAACTATGACCAATTGTTTTTCATGTGTTGCAGGTTCAACTTGAGCGTGTAATTGGCCTAACGGCAAGTTCCAATGCAACACTCGACTGTGATATCAACACTGGTACTATTGCCTACCCAGCAGGGTAAGTTAACTTCCGGCTAGTTTTTAGCATCACAGCCTCAAATGTTACATCCTGCTGAATTAAATATGCAAATGCTTTAAACCTAATTAGGATTGAACATTTTGAAATAAATAAATTGTACAAGAAAACTAACAGAAAATATT
Organism: Limnoperna fortunei; assembly: GCA_944474755.1. Taxonomy (NCBI): domain Eukaryota; kingdom Metazoa; phylum Mollusca; class Bivalvia; order Mytilida; family Modiolidae; genus Limnoperna; species Limnoperna fortunei. Next base: position 47,462,807 of record OX104113.1, read on the forward strand.
TTCTATCAGAGAATGGGAAAAAATCATCATGGGGAGATAATAAAAGTGCTAAACACTTACAGTTTGTATGTTGTTTTTTAAAAACAATATAATTTTGATTTAAAGGTATCAACTACAAAAAATTTTTTCTCCACCGATGGATAAAACATGTTTTGTAGTTAATCCTTAAATTTTATGTTCACCTTCTTAGTGATCTGATGGAGTTATGATCATTTTAGTTTTTGTCTCACCTGTGAAGATAGTCGCTGGAGGTGAGACATATGTATGGGAATCCGGTGGCGTAAACACTCGGACATCTTGCTTCATATCTTTGTAAGCTTAAGCCCTAGGTCCATCAAATTTGGTCCAGTGGTAGCTTATGATGAGTACTTGCCAGTCAGTCACCTGTCACCTGACCTTGACCTCAATTTCATGGTCCAGTGACTACATTAATGTTTTTGGGTTACTGCAGTTTCTCTGTAACCATGCATGGTATGATGACAATATTTGGTATATAGGTTGCTGATAAATAGTACATGACTGTCTGGTAGATGTTACCTTACCTTGACCTCAATTTCAAGGTCCAGTGACTATGTTAAAGTTTTTGGGTTACGCCAGTTTCTCTGTAACCACGCATGGTAGGATGACAATATTTGGTATATAGGATATAGGTTGCTGATATATAATACATGACTGTCTAGTAGGTGTCACCTGACCTTGACCTCAGTTTTTAGTCTAATGACTACTAGTACTTTAAAGTTTTTGGGTTATAGCAGTTTCTCTGTAACCATGTATGGTAGGATGACAATATTTGGTATATAGGTTGCTGATGAATAGTACACGACTGTCTGGTAGGTGTCACCTGACCTTGACAGCAATTTAATGGTCCAGCGACTACATTAAAGTTTTTGGGTTACGGCAGTTTCTTTAACCACACATGGTAGGACGACAATATTTGGTATAGGTTGCTGATGAATAGTACATGACTATCTGGTTGGTGTCACCTTACCTTGACCTCAATTTCACAGGTCTAGTGACTACGTTAAAGTTTTTGTTTTAGGGCAGTTCCTCTGTAACTATGCATGGCATGGTGACAATATTTGGTATACAGATTGCTGATGAAGAGTACCTGACTGTCTGGCAGGTGTCACCTGACGTTGACCTCAATTTCACAGTCCAGCGACTATATTAAATTTTTTTTATTAGGGCACTTCCTCTGTAACCATGCATGGTAGGATGACATGATTTGGGATATAGATTGCTAATGATTAGTACATGACTGTCTCGTAGGTTTCAACTGACCATGACCTCAATTTTATGGTCCAGTGACTAAGTTAAAGTTTTTGGATTAGGTCCATTTCTCTGTAACCATGCATTGTATATTTTAAATGATAACAATTTAATGCTATTTATGTAATGCTTATGTGAACATAATTTTTTGCGTTACTTATGCGGAATGCAGGCGAGACATTTTTCTGTGTCCATACTTGTTGAATCTAATAATCAATAATTGGACACATTTGGAACATGTCAAAAGTTAGGTTTAGATACTGTGGTGAAAAATTTTCAACATGAAAATTTAAATTTAGACTGTTTTATGTGAATTTTAATCATTTGAAGATTAAGTCTATCACTTTTCTTTTATCATGGTAGAGGAAATTCTGCGAGGGTATGATAAACTTTCACCTGACAGGTGATCATATGGACATTTAAATGAGATCTTCTCTAAATTAAGTTAATCCATCATTTTCTATGATAGCCGTTTATTGAGGGTGTAATTGTAGAGTGTTTATCTTGTAAGATAATAACGCTAGTATAAGAAAGACTCCACAGGCACCCAGCCAATCTTATTTTACTTACAGATACAAATCAGCCTTCTATGGGAAAATCAAATTGTCATTTAAGAACTCCACTTGAACTACGTCTTGACCTGCCTCAGTGTTAAAAATCTTTAAATATACATTTTGTATGTATTTGATATCGCAGGAAAATTTGTAAGATTTATTTTATGTATGATTTGCAAGTAGATTTTCGCTCTTGTGATCAAGGCATGTAGGCATTTGCTAACTATATCAGACTGGCAAGATATCGATCTAATTAAAACTATTTCACTTGGCTCCCCCCTTTTTGCTATTGCAGCCAGCGACAATAATAAAAAGGGGGGAGCCAAGTGAAGATATTTAATTTGAATTTGATTGCAAAACAATATACAGAACAATGAAAATAGTACAACATATAGATTACCGAAATAGCCATTACAGCGTCTTATTTAATCAATCCTAATTTATGGCCATGGCTCTGTTGGTCAATTTGAGTTATACATGTACACGTAATGTCCATGAAATATCTTGGCATTCACTTCAGTTGGGTATTTGATAATCGGTTGAAAATATTGTTTATACATGTAGATCAATTCAAACCAAAGAAATTCAAATGAATTCATGTACATGACATGTACTCGATGCTGTTATGTATAGTATTACTTTAAACCATTCAGTATCTGGGGAGTAGATGTTCAGCAGCGAGTCAGAATAAATATTCATGTATATAGTCCTGTCAGATGATGTTTCAAATAATAGAGAAAATGAATGCAGTGTGGGAACAGTGAGCCCTGAGTACCTAAAACAAAATTAATTCAGTGTATGTAAATGTAGCTGTACAATTGTTTATCATCAGTGTAGATATTTTGAAAAGGGTGAAATGTTTAATGTACTTGTAGAATGAAAAAAAAAGATGAAGTAAAAACAATATAAAACCTTTTTACATAGATGAACAATGTAGGCCTGGAGCTTAATAGTAATAGGAGTAGCCATAACATGTACATGTTACAGTACTATCTACTTAAAAAGAACACCCCAGAGATTTATGTATACATGTACTAGTATGTTAGCATTAATTATTTCTAGTGTTATGTTTGGACTTTCCACCCACTTCCCCACACTTACAGATCTGCCAGTGGACATGAAAAGTGTACTGTGTAGATCTCATGTAATATTTATTGAATGATAGTAAGGTGTACATAAATAGTAAAAGAGTTGAAATTTATTAAGTGGGACTGGAATATAATAGTATGCAAAAAATTTTTGGAAAATAAATGAACAGGCATAGTTATAAAATCTTAAGACACTGTCATATATAATAAAACTTATGCTTATTCTGAAAATGTGTGTTGTGAAAATTTCTTCACCAGGTGTGTTTTATTGAAGAATTTTATGTTTAGTGTATTTAAGCTGTGTTTAATAGAGAATTTATAACTGGGCTGAAAGGATGTCAATAGTGTGTCAACGTTTGGTAATTATGCCCTCATGGCAGGGGACGCGATTGTATTTGACAAATCTACCTTGTTTACCTTTTGAAATCGTTTAAGATTTTCTAGGTGTCATACTATGTTTGTATGTGTATTGATTTGAATCTTTTGTAACATTAATTGCTGAGGGCTATTTAAAACATATGTTTTGTATGTGAGGTCATGCAATAAACATTAGTAAATTTGCATTGTTGTACAGTATTCTTCTGACAGTTAATTTGTTTTACAACAAAAACATGCTTGACAATTCATTTCTTGAAGTTTACTTACATAATTAGTATGATAATTATTTTTAAATTGACTTATAAGAAAGTGGACAGATAATTATGTAGTATTAGCTATTGTCCTGTTAGTTAGAAAAAGGTCTGGAAACAATGTGTTGTTTGATCTATACAGTTGAACATGTGTTACTTATGCCTTTTATGTTTTTAATTAACATATATTTGATTACATTACATGTACTAGTACATGCTCGGACATTTTATTGTTCAAGTTCTTAAGTAAGCCTTCATGTATATTCTTTTGCCTTGCGGTATTATACCCCTTGCTTTGTGTCCATCCATTATTACATTGGGGTACCCATCTTGTATACTGGTCTCTACCTACACCAATGGAATTTAATAAAACGTTAATAAAATCTTTGCCACATGATGTCGTTATGTTATGGACCTGATGGTTATAATTTCGAATAGCAAAAAATATACTTTGCCACACTTTGACATAAGGAAGTGGGGGTATCAATAAGTGACAACTGCTCACAGTTTTTCAAGTCTTAAATTATTTTTTGTTCACAGAGTAAAGACAAATTTATCACATTCACTATGTTGTTATTTTCTTGAGTTGACATATCTTTTCTTGCTAATTGTTATGATCCAATCTTCTCTGGAACCATACTGAGTGGTTCCCAGTACTCAGCATCCTCAGATGGTAGATATGGAGCCCTCTCTTTGTGGGATTGTCTGGTCATGGAAAGATTCGCCACTGACTATAGTGGGTGAAGTGTTTGGAGAGTCACTCTCCTTACACGATAAAGACCCCATATTTGTGGTTTTGAAGAAGAAGAGTAGGCTCATTGTAGCCACTATCAAAGCTAATACATTTCCAGAGGCAGTCTTAATCATCTCATTCATGCAGAGGAGAGGAACAGATCATCCATTTTTGCTAGCAAGGATGCAAAGTTGATGGCTTTTAATTTTCAAGTATTTTGCAAGTAATAAATTGAGTAATTTGAGCATATGTGCATGCTTTGTAAACAGTTTAAACTCCATTTTTTAAAGAGAACTGCTACAATTACAATGAAACTATGATGTTCTGTCAAGTGATCACTTTGAACTTTATACATCATCATGGTATAATACTAACTGTAATATGATATGTTTCAGTGCAGGGAAATAAGATTAAAACATTTTCAAGTGATTGATTGACACAAAGAGGATCTGGTAGATATTTTTTCAAATGTCAATACAATTTGAAGGTCCATTTTGTACCCACACACAAACAAGCTTTTATGTAAGACAGGTGTCACTGTAGGCCATGGTTAGAGATGACTAGATAACTGTATGCTTGAATGGGAATTGAATTCTTTTCACTTGAAATGATGTGCAAAATATTTATTTAATGTATGTAAATATTTTTGTAAATAGGTTAAATTTTCCTTTTATTCATGATATAACATCCCTAAATTATGCCTAACAAAATGTTGTAAATAGCCTAACTAGAGGTAGTTCTCCTTTGTGACATTTTGACTTGATTTATTCTTGGATGCACATTTTTTGCTCTGGGTCTCCAAAGTCGTTTTGCAGAAGTTACATTATTACAACATTTTGACAGTACAGTGATTAAATTAATGTGTTTGGATTAAGGGTAGTTCCTCTGTAACCATGGCAGGATGGCAAAATGTGGTATATATGTTGCTTATGAATAGTAAATGCTGATAAATGACAGTCCTGGTAGATGTCACTTGACCTTGACCTCAATTTTACAGTCTAGTGACTATATGTTAAAGTTTTTTGGATAAGGTCAGTTCCTCTGTCACAATGCATTGTATATTTTATATTATGACAATACAATATGCTTTTTACATGTTGCTCATGAAATAATTTTTTTCGCTACTGTGTGGTTGTTTGTACGATTAGTTCTCAGTAATTGAAAACTGGATCCTGCAATATTGCTGTAAACTATTGTCATTAAATAGACATTTTTTGCAAAGTTTTTATCACAATTCCATCAGTGGTGCATCACTTGCATAAATTAATGCACACAATAATTTCTGTACTTAACAGTACATTTAGATGAAAGCAGTTCATAAAGGCAATGTTTGTTGACATATTGTATAGTCTAGACCACTAATACTATAGTCAGCATTAATGTTGATGCCAGGACCATACCGGGGGGATTGGTTCCCAGTGCTCGACCCACAGTGCAGCCCAGCACGTCCCCAGGTGGCGGATAGCGGAGACCCTCTCGTTGGGGGGGTGGGTGGGTTTGGTTGTCAGGTCATAATACGGAAAGCCTGAGCGCGGGCCGTAGTGGGTAATGTGTTTGGAGAGTGCCACGCTCCTTGCACGATAAAGACCCCTTTTTTATAGATTTCGAAAAAGAGAAGGCTCGTTGTACCCGCTACAAAAGGCTAAATTATCCACCCCTACCCAAAACTCCATACTTTTCCAGTGGCAGTCAAAATTGTATTTCCTGTGACCCATCCCAACCCCATTTTCCGTTGATTTATTGTTGGTTAACTTGTTCGCGTCCTGAATTTAGCTGAAATACTGCTCGCTGGACGTAAAGCAGACATCCAATCAATCAATCAATGTTGATGATATGGGTTTTTTTCACAAGAACATGGTACAATGCCTTTACTACACATACAGGTGCATGTATTTACAAATTACATGTATGTAAGAATGGGAATTATTTTGTTTAAATGAACTATCCATGATTAACTTTCTCAAATTCTTTAAAAAAAATTATATACATGAAGTGGTTCTATGGCACAACCAGGGAATTGTAGAACAGTTGTTAAAGTTTTGCTCGAAAGACAAAATTGTTAATTAATGCATTTTCTCTTATTACACCTTAGAATTGAGATTAGGGGTGGCTATATACAGATGATGCTGTTAGTTTATGGCTTAGGTATCGGGAATGCAAAGAAGATGTTCCACTAACGAGCTGCATCTGTTGTAGAATATCATTCAAGGACATAGTTTTCATTATACTGTTTAGAAGTGTGATCAGATTATAGATAATGACAGCTAGTAATTAAAGTCCTGCAGAGAATCACTGACAGGAAAAATGTATGAGTAGAGGATTGTTACACCTGGCATTAGATAATTATCAGACCTAGTGAAAAAATTAGTTCTCTGGTATTTTGTATGTCAACATACAAATATACAATACATGTATATATTACACATTCTCAGTACTGTTTATCTTATATTTAAGTTTTTTTATATTTAATATATAAAAGTATTGACATTGATTTATAAATAAATGTGTTTGAAGTCTAACCTGGGACCTTTTCTGCAAAAGTTGGTTTATTTCTTGAATATATTATTGTTTCCGTGCATTAAAAAAACATTAGGGAACAGGACTTAAAAGTCACATCATTCAATATTTAGAGACGATAACAACTGGTTAAATTAGTAACATTGTTTTATTTTTATACCCCCCCGATTGAAAAGCGGGGGGTATATAGTGTTCATGGTGTCCGTCCGTCCGTTACACTTTCTCTTATGTGCAACTCCTCCTACACCACTGAATGGAATTTGATGAAACTTACACAGAGTCTTTGTCACATAGTGCCATTGTGCAAGAGATATTTAACATTTTGATCGGAATGATATTTGGGGTTTCCCATAGAAAAACATGGACTTTGTCATTGACCTAAGGGGGTCCCTATCTCTTATGTGCAACTCCTCCTACACCACTGAATGGAATTTAATGAAACTTACACACAAAATCCTTGTAACATAGTGCCATTGTGCAGGAGATATTAAACATTTTGATCGGAATGATATTTGGGGTTTCCCATAGAAAAACATGGACTGTCATGGACATAAGGGGATACCCATTTCTTATGTGCGACTCCTCCAACACCACTAAATGGAATTTGATGAAACTTACACAGAATTTTGTCACATATTGCCATTGTGCACTAGATATTCAACATTTGGATTGGAATGATATTTGGGGTTTCCCATGGAAAAACATGGACTTTGTCATAGACATAAGGGATACCCATCTCTTATGTGCAACTCATTCCTACACCACTGAATGGAATTTGTTTAAACTTACACAGAACCCATGTCACATGGTGCCATTGTGCAGGAGATATTTAACATTTTGATCAGAATGATATTTGTGGTTTCCCATAGAAAAACATGGACTGTCATTGACATAAGGGGATACCCATCTCTTATGTGCAACTCCTCCTACACCACTGAATGGAATTTGATGAAACTTACACAGAATCCATGTCACATAGTGCCATTGTGCAGGAGATATTTAACATTTTGATCGGAATGATATTTGGGGTTTCCCATAGAAAAGCATGGACTTTGTCATGGACATAAGGGGATACCCATCTTTTATTTGCAACTCCTCCTACACCACTGAATGGAATTTTTTGAAACTTACACAGAATCTTGGTCACATATTGCTATTGTGCACTGGATATTAAACATTTTGATCAAAATATTATTGGAGGTTTCCCATAGAAAAACATGGACTTTGTCATTGACATAGGGGATGCCATTCTTTGGGGGATTGGGGAGGGTTACCTGTTTTATCTGCAACTTCGCCTTCACGTTTAACTAGAAAAAGTTTCAATTTCATAGGTTCAAGAACACCTGAATTTTCAAAGTAATTGTGAAGCGGGGGGTATCAATGGTGAGCATTGCCCACAGGTGTTTTTACTCTAGTTTTTATTTATCTTTTTTTGTTTCCTTCTTTTGAATTACTGAATTGATCTATATCAGTCTTAAAGCAAAACAGACCTACATGTACATGTAACTATGTATAGGATGAGTGTTGAAATATATCTAATTATACTTTCCCTTCAATGAAGAGGGGTATACTGTTTTACCATTGTCTCTTCATTTGTTGGTTGATGTTGGTTTTCATTCATCCGTCCGTAACAAAAATTTCAGTTTTCTAAGCAACTATTCTATTGGATGCAGAAGCCTGATATTTAGCATAAATGTCAGTTTTAATGCCAAAGGTCAAGGTTTTCGACGATTACTCTCTACCCCAATAAATACTGTATTCTATGATGCTAGCTGGAAAATCTCACTTAAACACACATACATATGGTAGAATACTAATTTATTTGATTGTAAAATCTCTGTTGTGTGATTTTACTCTGTCCCAACCATTGTAATTTAATGGTTTATAAAAAATCATTAGGAATAATATTCAGATACTGAAATATGACATGGCCCCAAAACAGCTGTTGCTTTAGTAGATTGTATTTCTGACCAAATATATATATTAATTTTAATTGTCATCTCTATTAAAATTGATTGTTTAGTGAACTTGTATACCAGTTTTATAACCCTTTGTATAAACTGTCGATTTTAGATTATTAATACATATATTTACTCACTATCTGATGTTAGGAGATATGTTTGCTTCCATTCTTGACAAACATATATTAAATGTTTATTTTGTTTTCTTTAATCTTTAGACTATTTATACTAACAAGTCATTCAATATGAGAGTCGAACTGTTGACTACATTCTTCTTTTGAGAGACTTGAGATACAATTTAGACAAATGTGTAAACCATTCAGATTAAATATACTAATGTGTTCCGGTGGTGACAAACCAGACCACATGATCATACAACTTTAACAGTATGAACAGTGTGGCCTGGTCAATATGTCATATGTTTTCGTTTTAAATGCTTTCTGATTTGCACTAAAGTTCTACAGATTCAAAGGCTTTCTTTGTTTTTTTTTTAATCGTAGATATTAGACAAGACCCACATTCTCCATCCCCATAAGTGAGTTTGTAGTTTTATCATAGAACATGTTGTACTGTAATCCAAAGTAAATAGATCTTCCGATATTTAGTTTCACACCAGGTGAACTAGATATTTATAAGATGCAAAGTAAAGAAAATAAATAAATACCACTTTGAGGCAAATCTTCTTCTTGTATTGCATAATTTGACCAGAATGTTTAGTTGTTAAGATAACAGCTTAACAATCTGAACACAAACATGTTGCTGAACATTTGTTAAGTGGAAATGATTGTTTTAGAATGTATAGGACTGAAATAGTACATGATGTCAATATCAGTTAATAATGGATGGATCAAACCAAGTAATGTCACTTTCAGCAATTTTCAGCTATTTCATTCCCTTTTACATTAGCAAAGGATGCAAGCATAGCCAGGTGTTATGCTGGCATTGCTGAACCAAACTGGCAAAATTAAGTTTAACAAATTGGTATTAAACACATCTGGTAATTGGACACAGCAGATACATGTACGATTTAGTATGGTTATCTATATACTATACATGTGAGAAAGTGTTGTATTTTCAAGTGAAAATAATCTTAAATGATAAATTGATGGAAAGAATACTATTAATTGAGGAAAAAATTGTTTCATAAAAACTGTTTATAGGTAAAAAAATTTCATAAAATTGGTGGTAATTTTGTTTATCAGACTCACTGACTTCCAAGAGAACCTACATGTATTGGAAATCATGTGTACAATTTTAGGTAGAATTAATTAGGTAAAAAGCCAGTATTTATACTAGTAGTTCAATGATAAACATGTAAAGGTAATATTGACGAAAATACTCTCCTTTGAAATTCACTTTTGATCTTTTATTTCTTAAAGCTGTGCAATAAATATCACTTTGTAAACTTTATAGTTTAATTGTATTTAGGATGTTCAATTGATGATGACATGAAAGAGAAAATGTGGGCATGGCCACTGCTATGTTTATTTCTTTAAATTTACTCCAAATTCAAGTTTCTCTACTATATTATACTGAATCTCATGATCCAGTTTTTATTTTTATGTGTTACAAGGTTGGTTTGTTAGAGGAGGAAATATCTTTACCAGGCACCGCTAGTATAATGTCAATGTTGCATGACAAAATAATAGCAACAAGATCAATACGTAATTAATTACAGTAATGGTGGTAACAGACATCTATTATGCATTTATTGTGTATTTTTACTTGCATCTTTTTGTCTGTTATGGAGTGAAAGTCAGGTTGCACTTGAGCACAACAACTTTGCATCAATTGTTGGTGAAATAAATATGTCGTTATTTTTTTTATTTTGTCCATGGGTGATGACAGCCTTTCGACAATCTGCATGCAACCTACAAATACATAAATGGTTACTATATATTTTTTTAAGGGAGAAATCAATCTATATAATGACTACATCTTTTTTCTAACTTGGTTCAGATTTGAATTTTCTATGAAAAGAGCCGTTAATGTTCAGTGACATAGTCTAAACTTACTGCTCTAATTTGTTTTAAAAACCTGTTTAAGGCTTTTGTATTTTCAAAGTTTTTAAGTGGATACAGGAAATGGTACACTTTTTGGATTTTGGTGATTAAAGGTCTTCAGCATCATATTTGTTTGGTCTAGCAATGTTTTGAGTTGAGTGCAACTGATGAGTCGTGATTAGACAAAACATGCATTTAATTGAATAAATAATAACCTTCGTATCTTCAATACTTTATGTAAAATATTTTTACTGAAACTTTTTGGCCTACTACATATTTTATGAAAGGTGCTTGGGTTGTAACTGTTTCCTTTGCAAAGTGTAGACATACACCCTCTTCTATCAGATATAGCCACATTTGTGAAAATATTTTTTAAAATCGATGGAAAAATATCTGGTTGTACTCTGTCTTTAAAATCATGTCCTCTTAAGAACAAATCCTGTAAAGATTGCAGCATTTTGTCATAATTAATAGAATGTTTGGGATGACAGTCTACTTTAAGTAATTGTTTGAAATCAAGCAGGTTTGCATGGACAATTGCAAATCACTTGAAGGGATTACACAGTGCCAGACAACTAGGCTGTTAATGGTGATTGGGGTGCAGACTGCTAAGTTTTTGTAATAATTTTTCCCTTCATATTATTATCCAAATCTTTTAAACTCTGCAGATGTTTACAGACTGTGCTAATAGTATATTTAGTGTTTAAAGATATATTTTCTGTTGTCTACAAAGCTGTTTATAAATGAATCAAGGAATTAAAATATCTAGCACAGGTGCCTTTAAATCTATGAATCCAGTAAGTTCTTGTCTTTTAATTTCAGATGTGTTATTGTACTTTTAAATGGAAAGAAACAGTCACACATAATCAATTCATGTAAAAAGACGTTCACTGCAGTAAAGTTCTCAAAAGATGGAAAAAACATTGTCACAGGGGAGGTAAGTCTCATACATTTTAGTGTGTCAAAATGTCCTAGGAGGGAAGGGAAATCTTGTACAAGTTAAGTGAGATATTTATTTAGGAATCCAACAGAAGTATAAGCATTTTGCTTTATATCTTTGTAAGCTTAAGCCCTATGTCCATCAAATTTGGTCCATTGGTAGCTTATGATGAGTACTTGCCAGTCAGTCAGTTACCTGTCATCTGACCTTGACCTCATAATTTCACGGTCTAGTGGCTATGTTAAAGTTTTTGGATTAGGGCAGTTCCTCTGTAGGATGATGGTATTTGGTATATTGGTTGCTAATGTTTTTGGAATAGGACAGTTCCTCTAACCATGCATGGTAGGATTATAATATTTTCATACAATACATGTATATAGATTGCTGTGGAATAGTACATGGACTGTCTAGTAGGTGTCACCTGACCTTGACCACAATTTTATGGTCCAGCAACTATGTTATAAGGGCAGTTCCTTTGTAACCATGCTTGGTAGGATGACAATATTTGGTATATAAATGGTATTGACAGCACAATATAGATGTACATGTATCTTAACATGCTTTTAATAATTCCAATCCTAATTATATGGATTTTGGCAGGAAAAATGTCTGTAGGATATCATATGAAATAATTATTAGTGAAAATGGTATTGAAGCCTACATGTATCTAATTAAAATTAAATTGAATGGAGTAGAATATTGGTTTAAATCACAAACGTTTATGTTGAAATGTTATGATTATTTTAAATTTGCGAAAGTAATACATTTAATTTTCTGATACAAGAATTGTATTTTGTAGTGTGGCCATCAGCCTGCAGTACGAGTGTGGGATGTTGAAGAGAAGACACAAGTAGCAGAACACCATGGCCATAAATTTGGCATAAACTGTGTGGTAATAGCTCTATTATTGTTCTCCTTGATGTGCTTACATAACTTAATTATTTCTTCCATTACCCACTTCAAGACAGTGTATGCTAAGATGTTAAGAACGAACTTTGTTATATAAACAGTAACTAAAAAAAGTGTGTGCATACAAACCTGTTTATTGTATTAAGCTCTGATATTACAAAACAAAAGATACTGAAAGCAAAGCCAAAATGTAATAAATACAGATTTATTGACCTAAAAAGTTTGCTCTGGAGTGTAATTGTAGCCACATTTGGAGCAGTAATCATGGTAATGATTGCTCTTTTTTTTCTCTTGTATAATCATCTTGAAGAAAATATTCTTTGTAATTTATTGAGAAGAGAATTTTCATTGGGATCATCTTTGTACCACTGACATTCAAAATGCCTAATAATTCAATTCTAAATATAATGTTCATTCTTTAATGAATTGAAATATGTATTGGAATAAAAATTTGGCAGTGAAATATTATGAGCAATAATGCCCATGAAAACATAATATCATGTTCAAAGAGCCATATGTAGCTATAGTCCCATAGCAAACCAGGTTTAACCTGTATAACCGTTATACAGTATAAACAGTGTTGTATCTCCCACATCCAATCAAATTTTACAATTTAAATCAAATAAGATTATAAATAGATGACAGAACATTGCACTACCTTTCAGGCCTTTTCTCCAAATCTGAAATATATTGTGTCCATTGGATCTCAACATGACATGATGGTTGCTGTTTGGAACTGGAAGACGGGAACCAAAGTAGCTTCAAACAAAATATCCAGTAAAGTAAGTTATAAATACAAGGTAGGCAAGGGTAAAGTAAAATAAGTAGCAGTCAAAGGGAATGCTATGTTATATGTTTCTTAATATTTATTTATAATTTCACACCAGCACCATGTTGTAATAACGTGACCTTCTAGTTTTTGTACTTAAGAAGTATATTATAAAAAAAAAATGCATAACTTCATCTGTGTTTTTTGACATTTATTTTGTGCTAACCAATTATCAAGTGGTCCTATACTTAGTTTTCCTCATTGACAGATCATTGACAGATTTAAATATTTCACATTTTTGTAGAAATTGGTAGTAGACTTGATTGTTTTGTTTATCTTTGTTTTTAAGTTCTTACACTCAAATATTTGCATGAATCGTCTCAAGTAGTTTTACAATGTATTATTCAATTATGGACTGCTTAATATGAACTAGGGTCATATAAATTATATTGACTGAATTAAAAGTCCTTTATTATTAATGAAAACCATTTATGAACAATTTTTCACTTATAAGTCATGGTTGTCTGCTGAACATCTGCCATATTGTTTATATCAGTTGTTTAATGAAATCAAACTGGAATGTCTATCCAGATCTATATTAAGAAACATGCCTAAAATTATTCTTTAAATATAGTAGCGAGCTTATATATTCTTATTCTTTTAAAATAGCAACAGCCCCAATATACTATTTAAAAAAAGACAAACGTTTTTATCTTTCATATGTTATATTATACATACTTCCACTATGTAATGTATTTATACAATACTAAAATATTTGATTTCTACAGGTAACCTCTGTAGCATTTTCGGAAGATGGGTCAATGTTCGTAACAGTTGGTAATAGACATGTAAAATTCTGGTATCTGGAAAGCAGCCGATCAAAGGTACACAATTTGTTACAGGTTATAGCTCAAAGATTTTTTTAAGTATGGTCTTTTGAGCAAGGAAGTTTTCTTATTTATTTTATTTTCATTAACTGAATCTAGATGCTTTGATTAATTGAATAATTTTAGAAAGCTGGACACAACTGAAGTCAACAATTGTAATACCTCACAAAACACATTTTCTAGTTAAAAAAATCTTTGTTTTCTTCAGAAGTGTGAAATAAATTTTTATTTGCTGCTCGGAATATTATTATTGAGATTTAAATGTTTACAGCCCCTGTGAGGTATACATCCATTCTTTCCAGATTGTCATGAATGCTGTTTATTTTCAGATTAATGAGACAGTTCCATTGATAGGAAGATCTGGTATCCTTGGAGACTTGAAGAACAACTTCTTTACAGATGTTGTTTGTGGAAAAAATAAATCTGTTTTTTGTGTTACACAGTCTGGATTGTTATGTAATTTTAATGAAAAACGACTGTTGGAAAAATGGGCTGAACTTCGGGTATGTGTATAGGAAATCTGATTAGTAACAGACTGATTTAACTGTTCATAGTTAAAAAAGATCTATTTCTGTTTACATGATAATATTCATCTGTTAGAGGTCTCATATTTTTCAGATCTAACAGAACCAAGTAGTCTAGCTTCCTTCCTCAAAGGAAACTGAATGACATGTAAAGCTGATATTTTTCTGAAATTGACATATTGACACAAACATCGTTAGGCAAATGAATCTGCTGAAAATGTTATATATGTTTTATTCATGTATTGTTTTTATTTTACAGACTAATTGTGCCAATTGTGTCACTGCTGCTGGAAATTATATTTTTATTGGTTGTGCCAATGGGGTTGTGAGAGTATTCAGTGCACAGAATCTACATTACATAGCCAATCTACCACATCCTCATTATTTAGGTGTAGATGTAGCATCAGCTCTTAATCCCAGGTAAATGTTTATAGTGTACATGAAGAGTTAACTGAAATGGAAAGGAGTATTTTTATACACCTAAATCACATTGATGTTCAGTAATGTAAAACTTAAAACAAGTTTAAAAAATCCCTTTGGTGTTATATTTTGGGACAGGTGAGCTATTCTCATCACTTGGAATTCCTAGTCGTCGTCAATCTCCAAACAAAGGCTACATATTTCCTATGTCAAAATTCACCTCTGCCACACAAGGAATTTCAGCTCTGCCCTAATTTTTGTTTGTTAGCTCTATGAAATATGATTGAACAAAACAAACTAATTGATCAATTGATTTCACATTTTTTAAAGTATTCATTTTAATTTTACCCCCGCAAAATTTTTTGGGGGTATATAGGAATCACCCTGTCTGTCTGTCCGTCTGTCTGTCCCTTGTAAGTGCAACTCCTCCTAAACTGCGTGATAAAATTTAATGAAACTTAGCATAAAGGAAGTACATTATATGTAGATGTGCATAAAGGATTTCTATTGACCTAGGACATCATTAAGGGGAGATAATTGGACTTGAAAGCGAAGCGGGGAGTATCCCTTTGTGAGCGTGCTCACAGTCCACACTTGTTGAATATATTATGTAGTTTAACAAAACTATAAACATTTTTTTTTATATTATCTTAGTTATGTATCGTCTATAATTTCCGGAATAAACAAATTTGTCAACCTAATTTACTATTTAAATTTTGATAAACTGTGGTCAAAAATAGGTACCAGAGTGCAAGACTGAATTTTCTGGGTATTTTCATAATTTGAACCAATTTAGTGGGCATAGTTACAGGAAAAGCTCCAGCTTGTGTGTCAGAGGTGATATATATCCTTAGCTTAGTATTATGGAATATGAAATGGAGCAGATATGACCTTGGCTCTTGAGATTGAGTGGTCGTCAGCTGTAAACTTTTTACATTTCAATCATCTCCAATACCATTTTGGCCAATTAGAACCAAACTTGGAAGGAATGTTCATTAAGTAGTTCTTAAGATTTTGGTGCTGATCAAAAATCCAAATGGCTTTCAAGGAAATGTACCCAAGATGGTCCCACACATTAAAACCATTTTATGCAGAAATGAAGTCAGGTCCTTTCTCTTATTATTTTGCATTTTCCTGCTAAAATGAAATTCACAACAGGGCTGCTAAATTCTTCTGACAACCCCTTGGCAAATTGAATTGTATTATTATTGTAGAAATATACCTCAGATAGTCCTCTACAAATTTTAAGTTTTAGGGGACAATAATTCTTTACATAGGACTTAAAGAAAAATATGTACAAATGACATTCTCAGAAACTATATAACAACTATTTAAACCAAATCATGCAGAAAATAATCCAGAATAGTTCTTTTATTATTTTGATTTTTTTTTCAATTGGAAATTCAAAATGTCTGCAAGGGCTGTTAATGTATTCTGATAAGCTGAAATTTGTAAAATTGTCTTTTGACAAAATGCTTAGCCGATTGAATTGTAATTATGTCCCTCAGATGGTCCTCTGCTTATTTTGAGTATTTGGTATTGATCCTAATTCAAGATGACCACTATTGAGCTCAAACAACGCTTACTGCAGGACCTTACTAACAGTTTCTGCTTAGAACCCTCTCACTGAGACATTAAAATAAAAATTTGCAGAAAAATTCATGTCTTCAATAAAAAAATTTATAAGTAAGTCATGAGCATTAAAGGCTCCTTAGAGCCTCTAGTCTTGTTTTATTGTCTTCCACTTAAGATAGAGACCAAAGTTTCCCTCAGGATAACTTCTTGCTTTAAATTTCAGCCAAATGGTAAATCAGAAAGTAGATGCCAAGTATCCAGATACAATAGGAATAGTGTATGATGATTGGAACAATAAGGTAAAGATCAGTTATATTCCTGTGGGAAAAATTAATAATGTAAACAATTTTTTTCACTGTGTATTTTTTCGCTATTTCAAAGTTCATTGACAGCTGTGAAAAAATAGTTCCCAGAAAGTGCAAGAGGTATGTTATTTCTTATGTTACTACGTTTAAAACCTCAAAAATTCTATAAATAGGTACCAGCAAAAATAAATATGTTTCCAGTATTAGAAGACATCTACTAATTATTCTGCTGATGAATCAAACTTGAATTTAAAAAAAAAAATTCAACATTTTGATAACTTAATTTTTGCATGTTTGATTTCATAGTATTTTTTGTTGTAGGTGTTTTATTTTTGCTGAAATGTATTCAACAGAATTCAAATTGTTTAATATATTGATTCAATGATTGCATAACTCAGAATTTATATTAGATTTGTTATGGTCATACAATGGTACACAAAATTCTCAAACATTTGAAAGGTTGACTTTGTCTCTGATATCCTCCAATCATTCTGTAGTGAGAATAATTAAGCAGAAAATGTTGGCATTAAAAACTTTTGTTCAATCATGGAAGACAAATGATTATTTACTATTGCAGGTGACATGTATTTATAACGACCACAGTATGTATTTATGGGATGTCCATGATGTAAAGAAAGTTGGAAAATCTAGATCATTTCTATACCACAGTTCTTTTATCTATAGTTTGGAGGTATGTGTTTGTAACTGAATTATTTTCATTTGTATTATCTGTCTGCTTTGAGATGTCTATTTATCTGAAAATTTGATAGTTTTTTTTTATTAGGGATTTCCTTTACAAACAAGATCACACAATCATGCACATTAAACTAAAATTATGGTGAAATTTTCATAAAATACATTTATGTTAATTATACCCCCACTTCGAAGAAGGGAGTATATACTGTTTTACCCTTGTCTGTTGGTTCCTCCGTTCGTAACAAATATTTCTGTCACAGTTTTCTATGCAACTATAGGATGCAGAAGCCTGATATTTTGCATATTGCTTTATCCTATAGTACCATATGGTGTATAGCAATGCTCACTTGTCGTCTGCTTCCTGTTTACCAAATACTTTTTGTGAAAGTGGAGGTATCACTATTAAGCACTAGCTCACAGATTTACTTGTTCTGTATGAAAGTATAAGTCACTTATATAAATAGATGTGTTTTTATTGTAATTTCAGACTTGTCCTCCAGTCACTGAAGACGAGAAGCCAATTTTACCTCCAGGGACATTTATAACTTGCTCAAGTGATGACACAATCAGAATCTGGAATCTTGATCCACACATGAAAGATCTGAAATCATACAAAAGAAATATATTTTCTCAGGTATGTATTTGTGGTTGATACAGGGACATGTATACTTTGTAACTTGTAATGTTTCTTTATAATGCATCATACATTAGGAAATTCTACTGACACTAAGTTGCTGTTGGGTAAATCTGTCCACTTAAGCATAAAATTTGGCAATTCGCAGTAACTTCAAAATAATTTCTTCGATATTATTTAATAAACTATGAAATTTGGATTATTTAAGTTTTTTTCAAACCGGTGGACCATAGTAGCAGCAGACATAATTGACAGTAGATAAAGAAAGTGACATTACTGAAAGCAGGCAGGTTTACTGGATGGACTTAATTACTGGACTTGTGTGTGTATCATATGTCATGGTTTTGGGCATAAATCTTAACGATAAAAAATGTTGCCAGTGGCATAAGTAGTGTCTTATTGGTGAGGATCTGGGGGCGATTGGGTCCTGGGGGGTGGACTGATAAAATTGTAAAGCAACTAATAAAGCAACGTTAATACAGTCTGATGATTTACCTAAAATTAAGTATGTATTTCGTCAAAATCTGAAAAAATATCGATTGATACAACCTGTGTGATAAAAAACCTTGTATCATCTATTTTGTCAGAACTACTTCTTGACATCACAATGAATGCTATAACTAATGATTCGTTGAATGACTTTCATTCTATGAATAAAGTATGACGTCATAATATGTGTGATGTTAGTGGCTATATTTAACAAATGCTTCGTTGAATGTTAAATTTAAAATTGTAAACGTTCAGTTTTGTTCTGCTCTTTGTATACTTCTTAATTTTAGATAAACCTATTACATACATTTAAGTCTAGGTATAACTACCTGTATCACGTCTCGACAGTTGCATACATTCCACATCACAACTCGATGCTGCACGTATCATTGTGATACGAATGTACACAACTGTCTCGACATGATACAGGTAGTTGTACTTACACATAATGTATGTAATGTATATATATCTTCCATGCAGCATTCAAACTGGAGAGGGGTAGTAAAAAATTGGGAAGCAGAAAAAAGAATGGGTAAATGCATTTTTTAAGAGGTCTTTTTTTTTCCATTAGAACCTTTTTTGTTACTTGCACTTACATATATCCCGTAATATAAACATGTTAAAAATAACATTAATTTTATTCATTATGCATATTTTTACAGGAATTACTCAAGGTTATTTATACGGATCCAACATTAAATTATCTGAGGGATGTTAATTATAATCCAGGTAAGACTTAAATGCTATAAATGTGTAAGAAGGCGGGGTATACTGTTTTTACCCTTGTCTTTCCATCGGTCTATTCGTTCGTTCGTCTGTCCATAACAAAAATTTCTGTCACAGATTTCTAAGCAACTATAGTATGCAGAAGCCTGATATTTTGCATATTGCTTTATCCTGTACCACCATATGGTGTGTATAGCGATTCTATGCTCCTTGGCCATCTACTTCCTGTTTACCTAATATTTTTTGTGAAAGCGGGGGTATCACTTATGAGCACCAGCTCACAGATACACTTGTTTGGTACAAGATTCCAAATATCCTGTGAGATTTGCAGATCAAGAGGGATAATTGAAAATTTTCAGTTACTTCATAGGTAATAAGAATATTATTTTTATTTTAAAAAGGAAATTCTGTTTGCCCAATACTATGTCATAGATTATTGTGTGATAATGAACATGCATGGAAACTTATAATTTATTCAATTTCAGCAGCCATGAACATTACTTTGATGTAACAAATTAATTTGTTTAATAATATATAAATTCTGCAATGTTTATGCTTTTTAGTTGGAACCAGATCTATTTAAATTTAATTTAACTTTCTTTATTTACAGCTGGTGGTATTGATAAAACAGATACAAATTATGATGATAAAAATGGAATTCGGTCACTCTGTATTAGTCCTGACTTGAAACATTTGGCATCTGGTGATAGAATTGGAAATGTTAGGTATGTTTTTTTTTTTTAATTGATTATTATTGCCTTTCTATAATACATATTGCTTGACGGGTGTGGAAAAAATAGTTCTTGTCATTAGTGAATATTCTCATATGTTGTTTGGTATAAAGTAATAATATCATGCAATAATGATCTCATAAAACAAAACAACAACAATTTACTGTGACCATATAATGGGGTTGTGAAAATTTGTATTTGATTTCACAAATTTACTACTTTTTAAAATAGAACAGAAACAGAGAAACAGAATCTTATATAAGTACTCTAGGATTATTGGATTTCACCAAACCTGATAATCCACTCCTACCAATGAAGAGCCTACATATCTAATACTCTTTATTTTGTTAAATTCCAAATTTAATGAAAAAAATTTGAGCTATTAGTGGATTCTTTTATTTAAAGTACTCAAAAATAGAAAATAACTGATGTTTTGTGTAATTTAATTTCAGAATACATGACTTAGAAACAATGAAAGAAATAACAACAATTGAAGCACATGACCAGGAAGTGTTATGTCTACAGTACAGTAATTTTAAGCATGGTTAGTGCTTTACCTTGTAAGGGCTACTTTACAAATTACCACAAATAAGTGACTTTATTAAAAATATTGAGTGGTAGTATTTCTTTTCTTCCTTTTTGAGGCTAGAGAAAATTGCTAAATAATCATGTTTCAATTTTAAAATTTATAGTTTTATACATTGCATGAGTGTACCAAAGTACCTTTATATGTGCTAACTTTATTAGAATATATATGACAGTATATTCAGATTTTTTTGACATTATTTTACAGGTCCAAAATTATTAGCAACAAGTAGTAGAGATAGAATGTTACATGTGTTTGACGTGGAACAGAATTACAAACTACTGCAAACATTAGATGACCATTCATCATCAATAACAGCCGTTAGATTTGCACAGAATGAAAAACAATTCAAAATGCTTAGCTGTGGAGCAGACAAGTCTCTCCTGTTTAGAAATGCTCAAATGGTAAAATTTATTCATTGAAATAATATAGCTAAAATGGGTAAAAAGCCAACATCTTTTAATTAGAGAATTTTAGGTATAAATAGACATAATTTTCTAACAGAAACCTGTTCTTAGAAGTTTTTTCATTGGGTTTTAAATTAAATCCATAGAAAGTTACATTTGATAACCTTATTCAGGCTCTGCCACTAAGTGGCTGACAACCAGTAGTAATCTTTCTGTCAGTGCGTAGGAAACTAATTAGGATGCCCTATAGTGATCAGTATGTCTGTGCGTCCGTCCATCCTTCTGAAACTAATCGTGTCCGGGCTGTAACTTTTTTTATCTTTTGAGGTAGGCTTTTGATATTTGGAATGTTTGGAATCAAGGCGATGTGTCGCATACCATGGTTGATCATCTTGACCTTGAACTGTGACCTTAAGCTCACATTATTGCTTTCTGCATGACAAATTCATGTCCATGCTGTAACTTTTTAATCTTTCGGGGTAGGCTTTTGATATTTGGAATGTGGGTAGATAATATCAAGGCGATGTGTTGCTTACCATGGTTGCTGACCTTTGACCTTGAACTTTGACCTTAGGTCACATTATTGCTTTCTGCAAGACAAATTCATGTCCGGGCTGTAACTTTTTTATCTTTCTCGGTACGCTTTTGATATTTGTAATGTGGGTAGATAATATCATGGTGATGTGTCACATACCATGGTTGTTGACCTTGAACTTTGACCTTAGCCCACATTATTGCTTTCTGAATGAAAAATTCATGTCCGACTGTAACTTTTTTATATTTCGAGGTAGGCTTTTGATATTTGGAATGTGGGTAGATAATATCAAGGCGATGTGTCAAATACCATGGCTGATGACCTTTGACCTTGACCTTAAGGTCCAGGGGGCCCGCAGAGATGGGTACCATCTCACTGTTATCTAGTTGTGCCTAGGTTATAACTTTTTAATCTTTTGAGGTAGGTTTTTGATATTTTGTGTATAAGTAGATAATATAAAGGTGATTTGTCGCATACTACCATGGTTGGTTGCATTTGACCTCGCAATCAGTGGGGCCAACAGAGATTGATACCATCTGATGGATATCTATTTTATATCCTTATATTTTTACTTATGCATTAAATGGTTCTCTTTCAGCAAACAAGTCTTCATACTTGTACATGAATGTGAACAATTTAGTGGCAATTTTGGAAAATATTTTAAAGGTAATAAACTTCCTAATTTTTTTTTTGCAGGACCCAGATCTGCAGTTCAATTTAGACCAACATCTTGTTGGGAAGACCACCATATATGACATGGTCATTGATCCTACAGAGAAGTTTGCTGCTACAGCTTGTCAAGATAGAAATATTAGGTCAATTTTACAGATTAAAATACAATATCTATTCAGTGTAAAAAATATAAGTTATTGGTATGAGCTTTAGAATGAGGTAAAAATGTGAGGCTGTACTGATCATTTTAAGGTTTTCATTTTGAGTACAAATTTTTTTATTCTTACAACTACAGATATTGTGTTTGTTCTGCAGTTTACAGCAAATGTAATATAGCAGAGTAAAATAGTGTATTTACCATTTTACTTTAATGACAACCAACATATTTAAGTTTTTGAATTTTCTAATGGAAAACTGTAAAATAACAGGCATTGTTTTTACCATTATTTTCTTGATTAATAAAGTATTTCTGGTACAAAATGAATGCAGATAAAGTCAAATTTCTGTTGAGTCTATATTTAGGAAATAAAATTTTTAAAAATTTTGTAAAAAATTTTATTACAGGATTTATTCAATTAAAACATCAAAGCAAAGAAAAAACTTCAAAGGGACTGTAGGAGATGATGGTGTGCTGATGAAACTACAGTTAGACCCTTCAGGATCTTATCTCGCTACTAGTTGTACTGTTGACAAGAGTATAACCATAATAGACTATGCCACCGGAGAGATACAGGCATCTATGTTTGGACATGCAGAGTACATAACAAGCATTAAGTTTACAAACAGTCTTAAGCATCTGATTTCTGTCTCGGCTGATGGGTAAGTTAAAAATGTAATGAGATATTCTTTAAATTGGGTTGGCCATAGTCACTAGTTGTAGCCAGAAAAACTCCAGATCAATTATAACCAACTTATCTATGAGTATATTTTTCACTTAATAGGGGCCATATATGAATGAATCTTATTTAAGATGGTAGTCCACCAAACCTAGAATTGAATTATGTTGGTCGTCGTTATGATGAAATAGAAAGAAAATATGATGGAGGGGGTATTGTCTATCAGGATACTTTTTATATTTTTATTGTGTTCGTTTTAGTGTTTGAATCTTATAAGTTTTCAGTTGAGTTATTTCCCTTTTTATTTTTACATTTAGATTTTTAGGAGAAACGAACTTAACAATTTAATTAACTTAAATGCAAAAAATTCATTTGTTTTTTAAAAAGTTGTTTCTGATTGGACAAACAAGTTATGGTTCTTTGAATTTTATTCAACAACAATGTGTAAACATACTCGTTATATAAGTATTCTCCTCCCCCATTAAGTATCATCATCATTATACCCTGCTGCCTCTTTTGGAGATCGTTTGTTTTTTCTGTGTAGGTCCATTACCATTTTTTGTCACATTTTTTTCTGCAGTCATAAGTACTGAAAGTTTTTCAATAGCTTTGTATGGTCATGCCATATTGTGGGATTTACTTTCAGACCCCTCTGAAGTTATATTAGGTGTATTAGCTCACAGTAATACTTGTTTATTTATAACAATTCGGACAATTTTGTTTTTAAAACAGATGTATATTTGTGTGGCGACTACCGATAGAAATGACAACAATAATGCACAAAAGATTACAAGACCTTGGCAGTATGTACCAGGAAGCTACAACAGTTACTCTGAATAATAATAATGAAATGTAAGTAGAATTGGTCAGGGTAATGTTCTAAATAGTCACCAAAGATATAAAATAAATTCAAGAAGGAATATTTCAGCAATATTCATGAAGATGAAGTTTACAAACAATAAATCATTAGGTAAAGGAATGAAGCACAGGGATCAAATTTTTACCGTTACTGAAAAGTGTATGGAGTAATTTTAACTCCCTCACGAGAGGTCCTCCAATTTTCTGCTGTAGACGCACAGGGCAGCTCTGTGATCGAGCACTAGGAAGCCTGTATTTTGATATGGTACTTATCAAATGGCATTTTTTTGAAGCAATTTTTGAATAGATATATTATCGGGTATATCTTGACCAAATGTGAAAACTATCAAGGGGAGATAATTTACAATTTACAAATTTGTACTGTGGATTCATTATTAAATATGTTAAAAATTGTGTGAATGTTATAAATAAATACAATAAAATTATCTACCCTCAAAACAGGAACTTTTTTCAAACCTTGAAAAATGGGTATCAACACAATTAGGTTATGTAATATTTGTTTTGAAAACTTCTAATCTGAAAAAAAATGTGTGGTATAAATAAAGCAGTTCTTTATGGTGAAACATAATTAAATTATCAGTGATAAAAATGTTCCATGCTTCATTGTTTGAATTTTAGTTTTGAATAGTAAATTGCCACCAGTTAGGGTACCAGTAGAACACAAGTTAAAGACTGCTAGTAAGATACTGGTACCATTTATTGTTTGATTTTTTTGTTTTGAATAGTAAACCACCACCAGTTAGTGCACCAGTAGAACACGAGTTTAAGACCCCTAGTAAGATACTGGCAGAACTGAATCAGTACAACCAGGAACAGCAACAGCAAAATCCTAAATCACCGTTAGCTTTCAGATTTAGCATAGGACAATTACCAAAATGGGCTAAAAACAAGGTATGTTATAAAGAATATTGACTGTTTAATGAAAGGTGGTGTTGTGCGTACAATAAAGTAAAAGGTTAAAAAAAAACCAACACATTTTTTTCATCTGGTCTTAGGAATCTTATGAATATGATTTGCAATCGAAAGATGTTCAGAGGGAGATAACTCCTTCCAAAAAATATATATAAATTTGAAATGACAAACAAATTTGTATTCAAAAATATAGTTTACTTGCTCATTTGTCTATTTACCACTAACAAATGTCTCCATAAATATCTTTTCTAAGACCAATGCAAAAAGTAGCCAAACATTTCTATTTTATGAATTGAAAAAATGTAATCAGTTGTGCATTAGATAAATGATAACTTGTTATCTAGAAGTGCCATTTTCATTACCTTACTTAATCAAGCCTAATTTGTTGCTTGGAGTTGTTTTGAACGATTGTTTTACTGAAATTCTTTCCAATATTTTTTCCTACACAAATGACCAATTTAGTTAAAGAACTGATTTCTGAATGGTTTTTGTAAGGAACTGCATATCCAGTCCAACAAAAAAATGTTGCAGTCCGGTAATTGATAAACTTGTTAGACATTATAAGTTTGTTTTTTGTTTGAATGGGGTTAACATAATAATCATCAAGTGTTAGATATATCATGATCTCCAATTCTTAAATTCTTATTTATGAGGGGGTGGGGTGGGTCAAAGTACCTGCTGAAATTGTTCATATTTAAGAGCCTGAATTGTGATGTACTACCTGTCTTTTTCAAGTTTTTTTTAACTATTTATTTCAAAGGACATGCAAGTTAACATCAGTGTTTAAAATTTTTTTTAATAGTTTGGTGATCAGCAGTCTAAAAGTCCTGAAGTAACGTCCAGTCAGCCAAAGGGTAAATGGGCCGATAGAACAGAACAAAAGACAATTTTGGCTCAGATATCTGGAAAGAAAATCGAGATAGACACACAAGCTGGTAAGCTATTTTTTTATTTAACGTGTGAATATCTTCTGATAATTGATATTGCTTAACAACACAGCTGGTTACAGTAAATGCAAATCTGAAACACAGATGACAAGTCTCTGCACAGTCTCTGTTGCAGTTGTACTGAACTTTCCTCACATGTGGGTTGCCAATGGGGTCTTGCTGAATCAGGGTGCAAACAGTTGCTTCCTCTTTCTGTCGTCATCCTATGACTCTCCAGATTGATGGATTGGCATAACCAACTAGGTTGAAGAACTTTTGTTCCAGCCCTCACAGAGGTTATTTATTCTTGTCACTCTTTACAGTTGCAGCATCCACATTTTCTAGATGGCTGGTGGAAACATTGGTGGGGTCTTGCACATCATATGCAGACCTTGTTCTGGTACAATAGCACAGTGGCTGCCACAGATGTATGTGGTGTCAAAGTAGTCCAATAACTCGACTGCTTCAGGAGGGTAAGCTGGACAGAGTGTTCTCAGTAGGTGTATACCATTCTGTAACTAGTCAACTGGTAGGAAGGCCATCTATCATACCAAAAAACTGTTGAAGTCATCATTCTGTATGTACAACAGTACCCGGCCAAGTTGTTGTACCTTCTCCAAGTGGCATGGGTTAAATGGTAAAAGCACCCTTGGTGGTTGTTGTGTATGCCCAACACTGCTGTCATTTCTTGAAGACCACCATCTTCAAAGTCAGTTACTACTGTTTGTATTGCCTTCTGGAGCTGACTTGCTTGGCAGCGATCAACAATGGCCTAGAAGAGCTCTGCAGAAGTCTATTCTTGGTTCTTGATTGAAGGCATAAACAGATGGTCACATCTCTGAATGGAAATATGATGGTGTATAGTTCCGGTTATGGATGTGGTGCTACTGCAAAAGTACCATCTATGTATAGGGCGTTTGTGTCTGTTTGTGGCTGTAAACTGGCATAAGTGCAGAAGACAATCATTTTGTTGACATCATGTGATAGAAAAGGAATTGCTGGTGATAAGTAGTCACAGTAAACTGTTCTGGTAATATGACTTCATCAAGAGAATGTGGTACTGAAGGTATTTGTCTCTGGTACCCCATGGTTCTCTTAGAGTCTAAAAGTGACAGACTGTGCAGCCCCTGTATATTCCAACATCATAAGGAGCAAATTTCATGGCAAATATTGTCAATATGACCCCCACATACAGAATTTTAACACCTTTCATTCACCTTTAGAAGCCTAACAGTTGGAAATTTAATAAAACATCATAAGGCAAATATGTTTCTTTTTTATCTTTAAAATAACATCTCATATTTCATTATTTCATTGGGTAGCACCGGCGTACTCACCAGTAGCCCATAAGGTGATGACAGGTTCAAGGAAGCCATGTTTAGTAATTAGGGCCCTGCCACTTTGTGGCATACACCCGATAGTGATCAGTCTGTCCATCTTTTCGTCTGAAGCTAATTGTGTCTGAGCTTTTTATCTTTTGAGGTAGACTTTTAATATTTGGTATTTGGGTAGATAACATTAAGATGATGCATCGCATACCTTGGTTGATGACCTTTGACCTTTACCTCAAGGTTGGCCGGCCCACAGAGATGGATACCATCTCACTGATATCTAGTTTATAATTTAAAATTTTTATGCCCCGCGACGACATGTCGGGGGGCATTAAGTTTTACTCATGTCCGTCCGTCCGTCTGTCCGTACGTACGTCCGAACAAATTTCCGTCAAGCTTTTCTCAGAAACCGTACATGAGAACAATATTAAATTTGGCAGGGTTGTTCAGTATCACAAGTTGTATGTCCTAAGCGACTTTCAGACCTGTCGGACAACTACTTCCTGTTTGGGACTGGGCCGATATGAAAATGTGTTAACACAAGTATGAAAGTTTCCGTCAAGCTTTTCTCAGTAACCGTACATGAGAACAATTTGAAATTTGGCAGGGTGGTTCAGTATCACAAGTTGTATGTCCTAAGCGACATTCAGACCTGTCGGACAACTACTTCCTGTTTGCAACTGGGCCGATATGAAAATGTTCTAACATGAGTATGAAAATTCCGTCAAGCTTTTCTCAGAAACCATACATCAGAACAATTTGAAATTTGGCAGGGTGGTTCAGTATCACAAGTTGTACGTCCTTAGCGACTTTCAGACCTGTCGGACAACTACTTCCTGTTTGCAACTGGGCCAATATGAAAATGTGTTAACATGAGTATGAAAATTTCGGTCAAGCTTTTCTCAGAAACTGTACATTAGAACAATTTGAAATTTGGCAGGGTGGTTCAGTATCACAAGTTGTACGTCCTTAGCGACTTTCAGACCTGTCGTAAAACTACTTCCTGTTTGCGATTGGGCTGATATGAAAATGTGTTAACATGAGTATGAAAATTTCTGTCAAGCTTTTCTCAGAAACCGTACATGAGAACAATTTGAAATTCTGCATTGTGGTTCAGTATCACAAGTTGTACGTCCTAAGCGACTTTCAGACCTGTTGGACAACTACTTCCTGTTTGGGACTTACTTTAGCGGAGGCATCCGTGTCCCATGGACACATTCTTCAATTTTTTTATATTGGTATGTTGAATGGTATGACAAATGTACATCGATCATTGATGGTTTTGCTAACCCTGTGCTATAGGTTGTCAGATAAAGATTACATAAATATTTGTGTTGTATTGGTTGAATTCGTCCTTAGTGTTCAGCAGTCAGTATTTTAGCTGAATATTCAGGACAATTACAATTTATTGAACAATAAATCAATCAGAAATTAGGGTTTGGTCTAAGAGACAGGATAGTTACTGTCATTGGAAAAGTATGGGGAGTTGTTAGGGACAGAATTAAACCCTCAGTGTTATGTTACATTATCTGTATCATTAGAATATTAGATTACACATTTAGTAGCAATACTTACCTTGTTGAATCCTTCTGATCAATTCTTTTTTAGAAATTTCTAAATTTGTTCATGTTTGTTTGCCCCCCACTGATTGGCATTGATTCTAGATTCAGTTCTGTGCATACGCTCTGCAATTTTTTTGTGCATGATAACTTACCATTGCCTTGACAATCATTTAAAATTTTAAAATGTTATTTAGGATCAATAAATACAGATTGAGTTATCATTTGAGGTTACAGTAAACCAATTATTTGTTTACGATAAAATGGGTTATTTTTCACCCCAAGATGCAGAAGAAAATACATCTGGTTGGATGGTGAGGTTCTAAAAGTAGCAAAATTTCAAAATATAAACATTACTGATTGAAAAACTTTGGGGTAATAGTTATAAGTTACATCAATCTAATTACGTGGTGCTCCTGGTCAATGGTACTACACCAAAAAATCTGTTGATGTGCACAGAATTCCATCATTTGATTAAATATGTATTACAACTAAGATTACCAATGTTTTTTGTATTTTACTTTATTTTGGTACGTTTTATGTGTTTGAAATGGATTACCCACAAATTGTTTACTACTTTCGAGATGCATCTAATTACTTAGAGACACCAATCAGAAAAAATTAGTAGAGTACAATGGCCCTTTATGAAAAATTGTAACTGATTAATAAATTTTAAGTTACATTTAAGTTACTTTTAAAATAAAAGTTCTTTCAAAATTTTATAAATATCTTTTATTTTATTTACTGTCTTTGAGAACAAATAAAAGCAATTGAAAGAATATACTTGTTTATACTGGACAATTATATGTCACATTACCATGGATGCTTCTGAGCAGATTCAGCATGCAAAAGTCCTTAAAATCCTGGTCACTGCTCAAATTGATGATTTCCATGTTTGTTGATTCTTAATACTGGCTTTGTATGTGTTCCCATAGGACCTTGGGTAATTTACTCATGCTGGGGCTTCTGTTCTACAGATACAGAAACCTTTCTTCTTATATTTGTTTTATTTGTTGATAAATGAATTAATTAGCTAGTTATCAAAACAAGAACAAGTATAATGTCTGAAGTGCATCCATTACTAATGCTTTTTTGTATGATTAAATTGAGTCCAATCTTTGCATTGTTAAAATTGAAGGCTCAGAAGTATCGCTTTTTTCCTCACATGTTTGTCCCACCATGTGAGCTTATTTAGTATTGTTTAATATTATTGCTGGTAACACATAGAACAAGGTTAATAACAATTTAGAAGTCTGTTTCTCACCTCTGGCGATGGGATTATATTCACATGGAAAAGCAATTGGATGAACATACTTCTAAACTTTTAATCTCTTAATTTGTATACTGAAGTACATAGTTAAATACTTATATGGATTATTACTAATCCAAAGTCATTAATATCAAGGTCTGAATATTCTGATTAAGATCTTTGTTCTTTATTTCTTAGCTGATTAAGTAGCTCTTGAATATAACGGATTAAATTCTCCAGTTTAAGTAATGTACTATAATAGCTATATATTCTGAGCATATACCAATGTTGCACAGCAGGTGTAGGATTATGTAATCCGTCATGCACAAAGGAAACTATACAATAGCTTTTAAATATCTACCATTTGTTGACTAAACACTGTATGGCTGGTGTGCAATTATGTAATTTATCCTGTGTTGGGGAGCTTTAAAATTTCTCTTCATCCAGATATTAATGTCAAATAAAAACACCTTTTCAGCTGGAAAGCAAAACTTGTAATTTTAATGATAAGTAATACTGGAATCATACAGACAATATAGACCCGTCTTTAATGAAAAGGTTTAGCCTCTTTTATGACATCCTCAAGATTTATCAAACTTTTTCTTATCTCAACTTAAAGTATGTGCTTTGACTTGTATCATAATCTAGCATAAACCTTCAGCCTGTATAATCCCTAAGGGTCTGGTTCATGACAAAATCTCAAATTTAAGGATTTCCTTAAGTCTCCTCAACTCAGATTGGACTTATCAGGCTCCAGTTTCATTAAACAACTCAAATCTGATGATCTTCTAAATTCAAATAGACCAATCAGATTGCTGGGAAATGTAAATTTGAAGAAAACTTCAATTGGAGATGTTTCCTTAAACTAGGGCCATGTTGAGTTGAAACAAGATACTGCAGTCTCTGATTAATGTTCTTGCATTTTGAAATATATTAAATATAGACAAGCACATCTATTGCTAATTTTTGTCCCTACCATAGATTATGTAAATTGTTTTAAAATAATTGGAGGTTACAACAAACAATTTACTAGTATTTATTTATTATTAAAGAATTGACAACAACACTTCGCAGGATGCAACAGTGGATGTTTATTTTGTTCGACTAGTTTTCTTCTTAAGTTCTTGTATATATGTTGAAACTGTAATTATGTTCTCTCTCTGGTGGGCTCACTACCTAAGCTCCCTACAACTTCTATTGGCTTCACACCATGACCATGGTGCTGCTGCTTCCAATAGCGTCGGAAATCTTACGGCAGTAGGTTGCCGCAGTTGGAGAAAGTTGTATCAATATCACGTGGTTGTTATTCTCAATATAGTTTCGAGTGAAGAGGAAGACTAAAATTTACGGTTCCACGTTAATCTGTAATTTTGTTCCCATCGGACAAGTCACGTTAAATATCTTTTAGGTTTTTTCTTAACCCTGAAGGTTCGTTCCAAGTATGTTCCATTACGATCGGCTTGTGATATTTCGGCTTTCAAAGAGATTGATGGTCGCAGATGTTGGCTGAAGTTGTTTTTTCTTTTTGCTTAAATAAATTTCAATTTGCTGTATTGTCGTTTGCCTCTAAGTGCAGGTGCTGAAAAGATCAGCGCAGGTTTGCAGCTCTTTAGTATTTATTTAGTTAAAAAATTCTGAATCTTTGGCATAATTTGGCATTCAGTTAACAACTTATTTGACATCTTATTTTTTAGTTTATATATAGATTTAGCAGTTTGGCTGGTTTTCTGTTTCCTTTAAAAACTTTTTTATAGCTATTGTTTTTTTATAAACCCTTTAGTTTGCTTTCTTTTTATCAAAAACATGTTGGTTTTAAGCCGAGTTGCAATGAAGTTGAACTCGGCTATTGTTATGATGATGGCGGGGGGGGGGGGGGGGGGCGTTAACAATTGGTTTCCAGAAGATAACTCAGAAAGTTGTGAACTGATTTTAATGAAACTTTAGGATATTGTTACATACCATAAGAGGAGGAATCCTATTGATTTTGGGGTAAATCTGTTCAAGGTCAAGGTCACAGCGACAGAAAAGCGTTAGAAAATTTCTTGAATTAGTGGTTTCCGAATCATAACTCAAAAAGTTCTCAACCAATTTTATTGAAACTTTGGGATATTATAACATACCATAAGAGGGGGAACCCTATTGATTTTGGGGTAAATCCGTTCAAGGTCAAGGTCACAGCGACAGAAAAAGATTAGAAAATATCTTGAATTAGTGGCTTCCATACCATAACTCAAAAAGTTCTGAACCGATTTTAATGAAACTTTGGTATATTGTTACATACCATAAGAGGAGGAACCTTATTGATTTTGGGATAAATCCTTTCAAGGTCAAGGTCACAGTGACAGAAAAACGTTAGAAAATTTCTTGAATTGGTGGTTTCTGGACCATTACTCAAAAACTACATCAAGTACATATCTGAAATTTTACACAATGGTTCAATACTGTTAGAGGATTCACATATTCATATTTTATGCAACTTTGAAAATTTGTTGATAAAGCTTACATTTTTCCTGCTTGAAACCCTTCCTCACTTTGTCTCCAGTTTACATGTAATGCCTGTAATAACCAATTATGTTAAATCTTAAAATGAAGACAAAGAAAGTTTTGGTTAATAAAATACGGCAACTCGGCTTTTGCACCCTTGTGCATATAGATTTTTTTCAAATTATTATTCTAAACAGAAATCTAGAGATACAAGTACATGTATTTATATTTCTTGTTATTAAAGATTTTCTAATTTTTAAATTAACCAGACAAGTATGTTTAGTTTGTAGCGAATTAAATCCTAATGTTGTTTTAACTAAATAGATGGGATTAAATACAATTTACCATAATATTACTATCAAAACAAACACACTTTATGATTGTGGATTTCTATTTATGTTTTATGTATGGGATCACATTATGAGTCGTTTGTATTTCTTTGTTCATCCCTAGTAAGCGACCTGACCTAGTACAATTTTTTCTTCGGACAATTTTCTATATATTTTCTGACTTTTTAATGTTTTTCTTTATATATTATTTTTTGGCATAAAAATAAAAAATATATGAAATATATTTCTCATGCATGGTAGTAGGGGCCTAGGTAGGCAGTAATATTGAGTAAATTTTATAGAGCTCAGTATTCCTTGTATCATTTTAAAGCTACAATTTCTTGTCATCTGATTTTAAATTATACCATAAAACAGGTGCACTAGATTCCAGAACTTTTGTGATAAACCATTCAATTCTTTATCTAATAAAGTGGCTGCCCAAAACTTGTTCATACCTGTTTTACAGAATTACACCAATGATCATTTGTAATCATGAACTGTTGATGTGTTTCACCTATTTGTAGCTCCTCCAAACTAAACTAAACTTATACAATTCATTGTCATAAACAGTTGATGTGCACCTGATATTTTTTCCCTCTATAAGAGCTGTTCTTGGGAAAAACTGTCAGGCTTTGTATTTGCTCTTTTGGAAGGGGGTTGGGGTTTTCTTTCTCATAATGGAAATTCTGAAGCAAAAATAATGAGCTCTATTGCAGTTGGTTAATATGATAGAAACAAAAAAGGGGGTTTATTTATAATCTAATCTGTGAAATCATCTGTAAAAAGTTTCCCCTGGATTTTGTGTATTGCCTTTCTAATTAATACTTACCTTGTTATGGATTAACTTTAATGAAATCTTATCTCAGACCAGGTCATTGAAATCCATTTGTTGTGCAAATGGAAAATTTGGTCTTTTAAAAATCTGATAATTCATGGACATTTAAATGACTTGCATTTGTGATAAAAGTTGTGATCAAAGCGCTTGATAGTGAATTTACGATACAGCATGGTTCATAATTAATGAATTAATTAAAATACATTTTTTTTTGTTTTATAAAATATGTCTTTGACATGACTTAGTAGCTAAGGAGAAATGTAATATCTGGTTTGAAAGAACTTTAAGAAGTGTTGTAATCAGTTTAATCAGCAACGAACATGTGTTTTAAATGATGGTTTTATCTGGAATGATCATGTTTAATTCCACCTACAATATGCTGTGATTTGTGAGATTACGGAACTACAGAATATAAGTTGAAGAAACTTATTACTAATTTATTGCTGTGATAGTAATTTTGTTCATTTGAATACAGTCTTAAATTAATGGACTAATTATTGGACATTTTATTTAAAGCTAACAGTACTCAGTGAGGGTACATAATGGATTCATCAGATATTGTTTATCTGCAAATTTTATACTTTCTAGACCGTAACATGAGAAAGTTACCAGTAGGGGACGATGATGAGGATGATATCCTCAGTCTCAGGAGGGAGACTATGATCATGCCACACCCAGAAAACACACCCAGGGTATGTATCTGTTGATAATACATGTATTTCATAGTGAAAAGTTTTAGAATATACAGAAAGGAAAACTGAAATATAATTAATGCTATTGCAATTTTGGTTATTTAAGAAAGGGAGCCTTGGTGCCTGAGTGGTTAAGGTAGTTCATCTAATATTGTTCATGTGGTCTGTCAACACCGAGATTGCTGGTTCGAGTCTTACTGGGGGCAGGGTGCAGTAGACTCTAATCTTTATTGACAAGGATTGACAGTTTTCCTACCAAAGGTCGGGGTTTTTCTCCTGGTACCCTAGCTTTCTCCCCCAATACGTCCTGAATATAGCTTAAATCTTGCTTGTTGGACAATAAACAACAATCAATCAATCCTCCCCCAATAAATAATTAGATGGTATAATATAGCTGAAAAGTTGTTGTTTAACATTATTCAAACAAACAAACAATGTTTAAGACAGAAATATAATACACTCCAATCTACATTTGAGTTGTGATGTGATTTTTCTTGATTGGTTTGTTTGTCTTATTATTGGTCTAACATAAACTGTAATTTTCAATTAAAAAAAATTACATACATTTATTCCTATCAAATAATTAATATTGAGTATAAGTTTAAATTGGGTTTAATAATTTTTTTAAAGACTTGTCCTTCTGTTGTTACTTTTAAAAAAATTAATGAGCTGTTTTGATATCTTTTGTTACTTTATCTAAAACTCAGTGTAGAAAATTTTTAATAAAAAAATAATGATGTTTGAATCCTGATATTTTCACCTGGACCTGGAAAATTATTTTTGGTTATTGCATATAAATGTTCTGTTCTTGACGATTACTGAAAGTTAATATAATGCTTGATTAACATCAAAGTTTTTTTAACACTCTCATTAAATATAAATTACGGTATGTTTTTTTTGGTTTACTTGTATATAAAACTTTTTTTTTACATTTTTCACCTGATAATAGTAATCGGATCTTGACTTTCTCTTTTCCATTAAACCTCTGATGTTTTAAATATTCCCATATTAAATATGACAATTCCTCAGTAATACAAGCATTTAAGTAACAATGTATGAGATCTGCATATTGGTGATACCAGGGACAAAATGAATGTTTGCTGTCAATATTGCAGTAGAGTTGTTGACCGTGAGAGATAAATTGCCAATTGAACATGACATTTGAATTGTAGAGGAATCAGACGGATTAAACTGCATATTTTATCGGCCGGTAGCAGTTCGAGTGTCATCACTGTCAATCATTTTCTTTATGGGTAGAAATATTGAAGATTACGAAGATTTACTTATCTGTCTGTTCATATCACAGTGCCTTTTAACTGGAATGTGACAGGATTTCATACTCAACTCCTTTTGGTGAATTCCCCAAACAAACCAATTCTTAAGTCTAAGATTCTGTAAACATTGAAAACAAAATATCTGTGGATTTCTAAATGAAGATGTTTAGAGTAAATATAGATAAACAGTTTTAAAATAAAATTAATTATAATAAAAAATTAAAAAATGTCCATGCCTTTTCTGGTTTCACATTTTGGACCATTATACATTTTTTGTTAATGAGAAATTTACCTTCCTTGCTGCCATTTCTTTATATGTTATATAGTTCACTTTTCACTGATCACACATTTGCTGAGTTTCAAAGGCATGTGATTCAGGAGTATTTGTCATAAGCATGACTTCTGTAAATGATAAAAACTGAAAAATGGCTTGCTAGGGACTTAGCATTGTTGTTATACCCTTGCTTCTCATAGAGGTATACTGTTTCCCGTCTGTATGCATCCAAATCATTTTTCATTGCACTGTTCTCAACACTGATAAATGATACCATACTGAAATTTTGTCATGCCATCTTGTGGGATTATTTTCATACTTTTCTCACGTTATAGATTAGGGAATCTTTTTTTTAGAATTTATACAGAAGCTTTGATTCATACATAACCCTATTAAATATTAAATAAATTTGAATGTGCAGCCTGATAAAACATTCAACAGGGTACCAGTGTCATGGGACCTCAGGTCAAAGTTTAATGCACAATACCTCTGTAATTGTAGAAGATTCCTGTGATATATGATGATGAAAGTAATCAAGGTGATGATGATGAAGATTTTTTCCCATCATTCCACAGAGACGATGATAGCCAGAGCACATGGGAGGAGGTGAAATTACATTTTACATTGATTGCTAATTAAACACTTGAATTATATTCAATTGTATTATGAAAGTCATTCAGTCACAAAAATTATAGATAACCAAAAACCAGATTCCAACTCTTTATACTTTTCTAGTGAAAGTAAAATTTCCTGTCAATTACTTGTTTTCATTTTGCCAATATTTTGTAGTGTTTGTACTCATAGGCTGTACCTTAAGCCACCAATCAATCATTAATATGAAACATTAATTTTTTGTTTACATATTTGAAGCAAACATATCCTTGAGATGTATATCAGAAATCAATTTATGAAGTAATCTATGCAAAGCTGCATAATTATTTTTCTACCCCCACTCGATAGAGCTGGGGGTATATATTGGTCCTCTGTTCGTCCATCCAAATTTGGTTTCTGGGTGATAATTCATAAAGCTTGCATCCAGTTTGAATGAAAATATAGGATATTGTTACATATCAGGTTGGTTAGAGGCCTATCAATTTTAGGGGAAATCCATCAAATTTCAAGGTCACAGTCCACAGAAAAAAAAACATTAGTCATATTTACAAAAAAAGATGTTTCCAGACAATAACTCAAAAAGTTTCTATTTGATGTCAATGAAACTTGGAATATAGTTTCATATTAGATGGATCAGAAGCACATCAATATTTCAAGGTCACAGTCCACAGAAAAAAAACATTAGACATAATTACAAAAAAGATGTTTCCAGACAATAACTCAAAAAGTTTCTATTCGATTTCAATGAAACTTTGGAATATATTTTCATATTAGATGGATTAGAAGCACATCAATATTTGTGGAAATGGATCAACAGTTGAAAAATAAATGTTTATTTTTACTAAAAAGATGTTTCCGGACAACTTTAAAAAGTGTACATTTGATTTTAATGAAACTTTAGGGTTTTATTTCATATCAGGTGGATGAGAGGCCTTTTGATGCTGAAGGGATTCCAACAGTGGTCAAGGTCACCAGTCGACAAAAAATGTTAAAATTTTTTCAAAAAAATGTTCTGCAAAATTTAAGCAGAGGTATCAGTGATCACTAGATCAACTTTGTCTAATTTTTTATTGGGGAAAATTTTTTCTAAACTTATCCATCAGACTTGCATATTTCTTTGACCTAAGCAAGTAAAGTATTTGTATTTATATGTGTTGCCATCATTACAACAGGATGGATATTTATCTTGTTTCTGTATTCGTCTCTGTTTGTCAGGAATGGATACAATAATGTGACATAAATGGCCATCCCATTGTAAAACAATGATAAATCACTGCCTCCATGAATTATTTCTTAATTCTCTTAAGGGGAATCTTAAAATAAGACCAGTTTATGATTAATACAGGTGGTCTCTTGATTCAGGTTAGACTGTAATTTATTTAGTGATATTAAATGATTATTTTAAATGTGTTTATTATATTTTACAGACTCTGCATAGAAGTGATACCTGCAATAGTATGGGGGAAATTGGGGATGAAGATGTTGTGTATTTACCCAGTGAAGATGCTGGGAGTACTGCCGAGAGGTTTGTTTACACACCAAACTATATGAAAATAAATACACTGGGTACTGTGGCTTCTACCCCAGTAAAAATGAATACAATGATATAACTGACAAGTTGGCATAAAACACCATTCAAACTATCAAACAGATAATCAAATGATCAAACTTCATTTAGTTCGAAGGTTTGTTTCTTTTCAAACTTCAAACATCAACTAGTCTTATTTCCTAAATTTGAATCGAAAAATGATGTCCGGATGCAACTTTTATGTTATATATGTATCTTTTTAGATAACTTAGCTCAGTTTAGTGACTATTTTTCTAATTATTTAGTGAAAACTACAAATATGATAGATACAAAAAAAAGTAAAAAAAATTCTTTAAAAATTAGCGAAATAAAATCTACTAATAAATTGCTGTTTCATGACAAATGAAGTACATGTATCAATTTTTAAGCAATTTTGTAAATCATTTGTATGTAAATAAAGAAGTGGGAGAATGCAAAATAAAATTATTTTTATAATAAGACTTATATCTGTCATTCCAGCAATTTCACAGTGTTTGCTGGTCTAGGTGATCAAAGAAGGTGTAGCCTTACAAATAAAAGTCAAGATGCAGGTAAAGTACATATGAATTTAGAATGAATGTCAAGGCATTATTGCCTCTTAGGATTAGATTTATTTATTATTGGAATAATGTCTGTTTGATGAAAGAGAATTGAAGGAAGTCTTAATTATGACTGAACATGCATTAAATGATCAACGGTGAAATTAACACCTAAGCAATTGGTAGGAATTTTTTTAATTAAATTCTTGTTTTACAGAATCTGACCTTACAGACCCCATTTCCCTGGATGATATTGATAATGAAAATGAAGAAGAATCTTTCCCATCAAACCCTGCAACCCCATCAGATGAAGGAAATCAAAAAACACAAAACAGGGTAAGACTGTAAAAAATATAGAAAGTTGTGTGGAAGTACATGTACAATTACTGTTTTAGATTTGTGTTAAGGTTTTGTGGTTATTTGGTTGATTTTACTGGAAATTATTTCATTTTTTTAATGACAGGTATGATTAGCTATGGAACTGTAGAAGAATAAACTGACCCT
Organism: Limnoperna fortunei; assembly: GCA_944474755.1. NCBI lineage: Eukaryota > Metazoa > Mollusca > Bivalvia > Mytilida > Modiolidae > Limnoperna > Limnoperna fortunei. The sequence continues at coordinate 47,502,168 of OX104113.1, forward strand.
TTTCTGTGATGATCTTTTATGGTGAAAAATGTGACAGGATGTGATTGGCAAAAATATGAGGTTGCTACCATTCTGTTGTAGTTCCCTTATTAGGGCACCGCCACTTTGTGGTGGACGCCCTATAGTGATCAGTCTGTCTGTGCGTCCGTCGTCCGAAACTAGTCGTGTCCAGGCTGTAACTTTTTTATGTTTTGAGTAGGCTTTTGATATTTGGTATGTAGGTAGATAAGATCAAGGCTATGTGTTGCATACCATGGTTGATGACCTTTGACCTTGACTTCAAGGTCAGCAGGGCCCACAGAGATGGGTACCAATTCACTGATATCTAGTTGTGTTTTTTTTTTGCTCTTTAGGACACCTTTTTGCAAAATGTATATTACTTACGATTAGTTGTAAATCTTCTGCTAACCACACAACATATGGCTAGTCGTAAGTTGTAGGTCTTTTTGTGAAACAGTGGCCAGATTTGCAGTTTAATATGAAAAAATGTAAATGTCTGTCCTGCTGTTTTATTTAAACAGATATTGTATCCCATGCACTGATAGTTATAGCAACAACATTTTATTATTGTCCATGTTTCAGAATTTGGACAAAAATTTATAAACTATCCACCCATAGACCTTTTGGAAAGTGACTTTGGTGTTCTAGTGGAACAGCCTAAAATCTTTATAGACATTCCAAATACAATAAAACTATAGAGTTTCTAAGAAGCTTTATTGTTGGCTCAAGTGATTTTTTGGTTTAATTCAAAAGTGTAACAATTTGATTTTTCACCTTCTCAGTGTTATGTTATTTAATTTATTGTTTGGAAGGATGCCAATACTTTTTATACCCCTGGCTTTAGCAGGGAGTTTATGGAGATAGAGGTGTCTATATGTTTTTCCATCCATCTATTTCAACTCCTACACTACTGAATGGTTATGATGAAACTTACACCGAATCTTTATCACAGGCGTAATAAAAATTATTAGGTATAGTCAACCATTTTAACTTTATATGTACAGAAATGGGTTTTGAACTGAAACATCATCATAATATTGCAAAACGATTTATCTTTCTTATTTTAGGAAAAATTCTTGAAGGACACTTTTGAAAATCTGGCATTTTCTCCAATTCCAAAAGACAGGTTTGAGAGAAGTTTAAATGATTTAGAACAACAGACAGGAGGACATGATTTTAGAATGAGCCTTTCTGCCAGATTTCAGTCTCAAAATCCAAGGTAAATTAAATATCCAGAGCTAATGTATAATAACTAAAATCAAATTTCTATATTGATCCTGACTGAAAGTCAGGGTGAAGTATTGGCATCAATTTTCGTCCATTCCTCTGTCATCTGTAAATGTTTTGCATTATTATCTCCACTGAAACCCCATGGCCAAATTGCTTGGTGAATATTAGATTTTCATTGGTTTAGAAATCCCGATAGTGACCGTTATCAAAGTCATTAATTGTATAATGTCGAATGAATGTAGATTTTTATCTTTAGAACAATAACCCTTTGTCTTTCAAAAGTATTAGGAAAAAAATCAGAATTGGTGTTTAGGGTGAGGGATGACATGCTGCTGGGAGTTTCTGGCTATGCTTTGTATTGTAATTGTTTATTATTCTCGTATTTAATTCTCTTGTTCATCTCACAGAATGACTACACATGTATAATACCTGCAGACTGTAACACCACTGTGTAACTATAGACAATCTAACATGGAGCAGTTATAGTTCTTGTCTAATTATGGCTGGAAAATGGCTCACATTGTGTTAAAATTATTTCCTTAGTCCCCCTTGTGAATTGCAGGTATTTTGCTTTAAATATGAATTTTATCTTATTCTGGTACCCTGACGATGATATCCTCTATAGCATATGCAGCCTTCGGATATATCGTGTCAGGAGCATTGGATTTCAACTGTGACAGCGTTGAAATTTGACGTTCAGATATTCCCTATACTAACCATTTTGTAATATAGATAAGTTAAAGTAGACTGAAAGTTTTGTGACGTCATTCTCTTTATGACATTCAGTGTTTACATTTCTCAGCTGAGTTTGCATTTAGATTTCATATTTTAAACGTAAAGTTAAAATGTAATTTATTTTAAAATTTTATAAACAAAAGGTCTTCTTCCCAGCTCTAAAAAAAAGATTGACATGTGGATGTGATATTAAATGGCGTCCTATTATCAACCAATCAAAATGCTTAAATCTGAGGTCCTGACCTGGTGTTATATTTACAAGTGAAGCTCGCGTAAATGAAAAATATTGCACTAGGAGACCTTGGCTTCAGAATGTAATTTAAATTATGGAAGTGTACACAGATTTAATTTGAATTTGAAATTGCATGCAGGATTTCAGTTAAATTTTTATTGAACAGGAATATGGCTGTACAGAAAACAGATAATTGGTATGATGTAAGTATTATCTACTGTGATATAAGACGATGCATGTTGCAATAACTCTTAACACTGCATGTCACTAAAACAATCAACAGTTAACTTCACTCTCTGTCAAACATATATTCTAGTGTAATGGTGGGAGGTAAACAGAAAAGACTGTATTTTCATTATTAATTAAATATAAGATGTAAGCAATTTTTAATATTTAACTAAAGTTTATTGTATATGATTATTTTATTACAAGAAAATCCAAACAAAACTAGGAATAAATTAAACAGGTATTTAACTGAATTGTAAAACCTTTTTATGTCAAAATTATTTTTATTGGTTTAAAAAGTTATAAAAAAAAAAATCAGTTTCTGATTACTATTTCAAGTTGAGGTCATAAATAATTCATCATAAATTAATCAACCAAAACACATATAATTGCAACAGTAAATGTAGTTATTTACAGTTGTATATTTCAAGATATGTGTACATTAGTGTCATTTCCATTCTTATTAAATAATTTTTAATCTCTACAAAACAGCAACATTTCCTATGTGTACTGTAAGGAAACATGCAAAGAAAATGTGTCCTTTATATGTCCCTATATCCTGTCAGATTTGGCATTGCACTCGTATATGTTTTTACCTCGGAACTCAGTGTTTAAGGAAACCCTAAACGTAACATAGATTTCAGGCATGTGACAGGCACCTTTCTTGTTTTTCTTAGTTATAATCAGGAAATTGTGTTTTCAGCATATGCTGTCCGAACTTAAAGCTTTTAAAGAAACCTTTAAGATAAAACGGCCAAAGGTATTAAAACTTGGGATATTTTTACACATGCATATATATGTAGTGGGATATTGTATGGTCACAATCAAAAACGCCTTTTCTGCACTAGATAAATGTATTTCCCATTTATGTAATGCTGATTTAGATAAATAGTGCCATTTTAGTCTGATTGATAAGACAGTGTTGCCAATTTCTGGCTAATAGTCAAAGTTTCCCTCTGGGTTCTATGGCTATATCCTTGCCAATAAAATGCTGCAGCTGAAAGTGGCATAACACTGACTGAATCAAATTACCAATACAATGAAAAAATTATACTGCTGAAATTTTATAGAGCTGTTTCTATAAGTTTGTGTGCAGTTAAAAAGTTTGAATAAGTTTTGATAAACCTGACTCTGATTGAAATTGTCTCGCTTAATCATTTTGGAAAGATAGCACTGAGAATTTTCTTTAGATTATTAGAGAAACCTGTTGTACTGCTCAGCAGGCGTACATTTTAAAACTGAAAATTTAACTATCTTGAGTGAATTACTTTCATATTCTACAAGACAGTGTTGTAGAATCTATATTTCTCCAATAATGTTGGGATTTAAATTAAAAGAAATCAGCAAAAATTTGTAGACCACTGTTCATCTGAAATTACAGCAACAAATTATGGGATAACTTTGTCTAGTGTATTCTATTTTGTAGTGATTTTGGTAGTTGTCCTTGTTTTCTTTTTCTGTTCATATCATATCATATCTTTTCATCTCATTTATATTATTATTTTGAATGAAATTGATAGGATTTTAAAAATTATTCACAACCACTACCCTTTCATTTTGCATTTAAACAAGTCTTGTGTTTTAAATCAGACTTATTGTCAGTGTTGTGTATTGTTTGGGGTATGTACACCTTGGTTTTCAGTGGAATATACATGTGCATGTTTTATAGATTTACCACCCAAAGCATAGAATTTAAATGAACATAGCATATGTGTTTCATTAGGATTACTATTTAAATGCAAAATCTCGAAACACTCATTTGAGTCTTTCTGTCTCTAGATGACTTCTGTTCTTTGTAATACTCATAAGAGACTATATCTGTAGGCTTCTTTTTTTCTTAAGACTCAAATCCAAACACTAAAATTTTTAAGAACTTAAAATTAAAAAAAACATGTCATTATGCATTTTCAATTATTAGAACTAGATATCATAAAAATAACATAAAAATATAGTTGAAAAAAAATGGCATTCTTTAAGACATTCCAAAATAAGATGGCATGTTATAGACAATTTACAATTAAGTTGTTTGGAAGAGTTTTAACATTTGTATCACCCCACCTTTTATTTCTAGTCTTTCCAAAGAAGAAAATCTGAGATGGCTCGTGCTGTTGATGAAACCAGAAAGAAAATTGAAGCTGTAAGTCTCTGGCATATTGTTTCATATTTCTGATTTCCGAGAGAAACATTTATGGTGTATTGTTAATTAAAATATTTTTGTAAATCGTTTGACTTGAATTAAGATAAATAAATATCACAATCAATAGACATCTTTTTTTAGGGATGTAGATTTAAATGGAATAGCCCACAGCTAAATTTATAAAAAATGTGTCTATTGGGACCTACAACTAATTTTGTGGTATTTAAACCATATTTATTGTTGACCTTTCACCCTACTTACTCTTGGCATGAACTAATTCTGTTAGAGATTTAGAGATCTGTGAAGAATTATTTTTTAACATGCATACACACTTTGTTTCACTAACAGTTTTGAAAAATTACATTGTTAAAATTCTGTTAACTTAAACATTCATTGCTGGTGACATTTTGTTTTATTATTGGCTTATTAAGTGTGGTATTTTACAAGTTGATGATATCGATACATTATGTATGTGTTTTACTGTCGCAAATTATTTTTGTGACATTTTATCTCCATTCTTTTGCAAAAACATTGATTGATCGGATGTTTGCTTATGTCCAGAAATCAGTGTTTCAGCTATTTTCAGGATGGGAAAAGTCAACATAAAATAAAATCAATAGGGAAAAAGGATGGGCGAATGGGAACACAATTTTGACTGCCACCAGAAAAGTATCAAGTATTGTGTAGGGACGGAAAATTTAGTATTTGGTAGAGGCTACAGTGAGCTTACTCTTTTTCTAAATCTACAAAAGGCGTCTTTATTGTGCAAATAGCTTGGCACTCTTCAAACAAGTCTTCCACTGTGGTCCACGGCCAGGCTTTCCATATTATGACCTGACAATCCCCACAACTAGAGGGCCTCCCCTATCCACCACTAGGGGACTTGCTGGGCTGCTCTGTGGGTCAAGCACTGGCCTGACAACCCTGCCAGTATGGTCCCAGTTTTGTAAATACATGCATGTACTTTAAAGCAAAAAATTGGGCAACTTATTCATAGCTGTGAAAGATTTTCAGACAGTTTCAGTGGATTGTACTCCCTCAAATTTTAAGCACTATCCAATTAAAAGCAACAATAAATAAATGTTCATTAGAATCAGAGTTTACTCTCATTGTCTCCAATTAGATCACTTTAACTTCAACTGTTAGAATAACAGCAGTGTTACTGGAAATATGTTAATATAATGAACTTTTTTGTTGATTACTTTTGATCTTCAAGTTCTTGTATAAAATATTTTGTGTTAAGTAAAATTTATGCCTGAAAAGATACAAGTTTTATAATGTCCTTTACAAAAGTTAGACATAGTACTGACTAACTTGTTTCACTTTTTCTTCAAAAACAGATGGCTTGGAAGGATGAAAGTCCAGAGTCGGAACATATAGACAGTCCCCTGTCATCTCCAGTCCAGGTATAAAATACTGTCTTTGGTAATAGTATCAATGGAGGATCAAAAATATAATTTTGTAATATGTTTTAACTGATTAGTGCTACATAATTCCATACTTTTATTATTTTTTTAATGTTTGTTTGTTAGTGTGGAGGTTTATGTCACTTCTTATCCATTTTGTTCTATATCATGGCATTCAGTTAAGTAGTCATAGTACCTGATGAAAACAGGAATACTTGTAAACCTTCTCGAGGTGTGAGTCCATCACACTCTGCCCAAAGTCAGACTTGAACTTGAAACCTCATGTTATTGAATAGTGGTTAAAAATGTTTCTATTACCTCGCTTATTCAACTTATTAAACTTCATACTGTATATTACAGGATACAACGATAACTAGTTATTTACAGAAAGAAGAGGATATTTCAAAACGTAAGATTTAAAGTGTATATTTGTTTACATGAAATTTTTATAATTATTTTGATGATAAAATTTCAGTACAATGAAATATCACAGAAATTATAGAATTATCAATTTGGTTAATTAATACAACAATATTAAATAGTGCTGTTGTGATGAGCAGTCCATTGTAAATACAGTAGTTTTTATACCTCCTCTCAACAGAGTGGGGTATATGTGATCCCCATGTCTGTCCATCCTTCTGTCAGTCTATTCCTGATGACAATTTAATAATTTTGCATGCAGTTTAAATAAAACTATGGGATATTGTTACATAACATATTGTTACAAGAAAAAAGTTCTGCATAATTTAAGAGGGATATCAGTGATCGCTGGATCAACTTTTTCTATTTTATTATGATTACTTTAAGCCGGCAGTAAAAATTGCTGATTTTATCATGGTTTTTGCACGTGTTAGTTTTTTCAAATGAATAAAAGGTGGGTTTCATTAACCTTATCATTCATTGGATCATATTCATTTAACAACATCAAGTACTTGACTCATCTTATAATAGGAAATAGTGTTAGATGACAGAAAACAGTTTAAGAAAGATTTGTAGTGGAGCTGAAAAAAGTGCAGAGAATTAATAAATATGGTGTTCTTACTCTTTTAAGAAAATCCATGGTGGGGTTGTTAAGTAATAAAATCCACTTATTGAGAAGCAGTTAAAAGTTGTATTAATGCAAATTTAAAAGAAATTTCCATGGTAATGCACATTTTAAAATTATTCTGTTGGCTTTTTAAAATCAGTAATAATGAGAGTACAAAAATGAAATGTATTAAGGGATCAAATTTTGTATTGATGTTAAATCAGTTTCTGTACTGTCAGACTAATTTTGATAGAAGTCTGACATTTTCTATTTGAAAATTATTTGACGCATGAGAGGGATAAGAATGCATGTTAGGTTGTTTTGTTAGGGAATATAGAAATTTAGAACAGATACGATCATCTATATATGCTAGTGCTGTAATATTTTCATTGCATTTAAGGCCCAAGAACACCTAATACGTTACGCATGAGCTGGTCAAACTTTGACCTGCCAAAGCAGCCAATCATAGAAGAGAAAACACCTCCGTTCAAAAGTAGATCCACGCCTAGCACGCCTATAAGAAAAAGCATTGGTAAAATAATCTTGCCACCTAACTCTGACAAGCACAGACCACATTGGCGTAGTCAGATTCCAACACCTGCTTTTATCCGTAGACTTCATAGGGGTAAAGTTGCCGACGCATGTTATCCGTTTGATTCTGGTTCCCTGTTCATTAACACACAAAAGAGCAACGTTAAATGCGCTTGTACTAACGGAAAACTTGTAATGAGATCAGAAATTTCCCTTAAACATAGAAATTAGCTTTTTGCGTATGTTGGCAACCTTACCCAGTAATAATATTTATCTATCAGTTATACACCTAACACTTGTATTAGTAATATTAGTGTGTATTACAGCTGTGTAGTTAGAATGAAGCATCATTTTATGTTTTTGGTGCATTTTTGTTGCAGTTACCTCGGTGGAATAATTTGCTGATTTGTCACATTTTTTATTTGCATCACCAGGGGTTGATTTGTTTTGATGTTGTTGATCATTTATGTGGTGTACAATTTGGTTTGTGTCATTTTGTTATGTTTTCTTTTGTGTACAGATGTAAACAGTTATTTAGAGTAAAATGAATATCAGCTGGCGGGTTATTGTGTAATACCATCCATTTGAATATGAGTGTTTGTCCCTCCATCTTTCTGTGCCCCGGTGATTTCCAGATGATTACATGAAAACACTTCAACAGAACTTTGAACAGCTGTTAATAAAGTTCAATTTTCAGCACAATCCAATTTGTAGTTTTTGACTTTGACAATGTATCGTGGCGGGTTTTATTTATTGTTCCTATGTTTTGGTTTGGGGATAGGTGTGTCATTGCAATTACATAGAGGGTAATATCAAATATATCATAAAGGGTAAGGAGCTACAGAGATTGATAATAAATATGTCATAAAGGGTCATGCAAAGATTACCTTTACAGATACCCCTACAGAAACTTATTCAACAGTTTGAAATGAAATTTGTTGCCTTGTAAAATGACTGATAATGTCTTCGCTGTCTAAAAAAAGAATGTACTGCCATTTAAAGAATAATAACATTCTTGTCTAGAGTAAGGAGGATCAAAAGTTTTATCATTTAGCTGATAAACCATAGTTTTTTCTGCCAAGCATGAAACTAGATTAGACTGAATGGTATTAAGTAGGAAAGAGATAAAATCTGAGCAGGAAATAGGTGTGCAAATTCTGAGCAGGAAAGAGGTTTGTAAAATCTGAGCAGGAAATAGGTGTGCAAATTCTGAGCAGGAAATAGGTGTGCAAATTCTGAGCAGGAAAGAGGTTTGCAAAATCTGAGCAGGAAAGAGATGCGCAAAATCTGAGCAGGAAATAGGTGTGCAAATTCTGAGCAGGAAAGAGGTTTGTAAAATCTGAGCAGGAAAGAGATGTGCAAAATCTTAGTAGGAAAGAGGTGTGCAAAATGATTGTCTGCTAACTTCTGTAAACAAATGGATGAATTGTCTTCTTAGGAAAGAGATATGAAATATCTGGGGTCAAGTAATTGGTAAAGTTTATCTTGCGTGTAAATGTTTCTGTACCTGGACACATTTCAGAGCTTGGAGGCAATATGGTCCTGTTCACAGTTCAGGCAGATAAAACAAATTTATAGTAGGGACTTCTGTATGTTAAGATGACAGTGATGAACATCTTTGTCAGTATTTATAATTAAATACACTATTTGACAGAGAATAATTATATATTAAAATTGTAGTTCTGTAATATATACTTATGCATATATATAAACTAGCCAATGGTAATGATCTCTTGCACTTTGAATGAGTGCGAGTCATTAACTTTGGCTAAAATTTTGTGTAGAAATCTAAAACTACTACAAACATTTCTATGGATCTAACTTTCACTCGTACATGTACTCAGTATGCTTTTTAATGTTGTTCAATGCTAGAATAAAAATGGTGGTGGATGTATGTATGTGTATTAATACATGTATTGTTTACAGTACACAACTTTGTCATAATATTAATTTATGCATGTGTACTAAATAACATTATTTAATATAAATAGTTTGATAGTGTTGACATTTTCATCACAGAAGTAATTGTATGTTAATGTGGTTTAAATATCATAATGAAGCAGTTTTTTGTTTTTTTTTCATAGGTTGCATCTATGGAATAGTATTTGAGAAAATTTTAATTTACTTTTAAGTTTTGAAAGTTGAGTAAACATTTTATTTTTTGTTTTGACCATTTTTTTCAAATGTTGACCCTTCTAATTTAATTATTACAGCATCTACTTCGTGGGATAGAGATTCAGAGACAGGAAGTGAAACTTCTAGTTCTACTCATAGTTCTAGTAAATCTGACAGGAGATCAAACAGACCATCAACATTACGATTAGGACGGTCAGAAAGTTCAAAGAACTTAGACGAGACACCAAAACGTGAAACAAGATCCCAATCTCAGACTAGTACTCATAGATATATGAAACGGACTGAAAGTTCCAAAGCCAAAATATCAAAAACTCCATCTTCTTCGAATATTGCCAGTTCAGCAAAAAATGCTGAATTTTCAGACAGTTCAGATAACTCTAAGATCAAAGGGCCGGTTACTAAACGTAGAAGTAATTTCACCAAGAAAATGGCATTTCATGCATCATCTCCTAATTTAGCTGGAATGGATATTGAACCCGAGGAAAAACCATCAAATCTTATGTCATCTCAACTTACTTTGTCTAGTAGTACCCCAGATCTGTTAGATATAGATACTCCACCAACAAGATACTCGACAGGAACGCCTAAAAGACCTCCCCGGTCTTCATCTTCTTCTCGTGGTGAGGGCAATGTAAAAGGAAGGTTGTCTCTCCCTTCTAAACCTATTGATACTTTAAAATCAAAATCTACTACAAACGACAAGGATTTAATGCCACCTCCATCATCAACATTGTCATCGAAATTAAAACAAGAGCATTCCAAGAAGACAAAACAAGATGTTTTCCTGAAACGTGCCACACAGGCAAAGCGGCAGACTTCTAGTGACATGACACTAGACCAGGCAAAAAATATACTCATGGGAAAGTCTGGTATACTAGAAAACAAGAAATCAAATGAATTATCTGATACATCTGAAAGAACTTCTGTGTGCCAGTCTGTTCCTAATTCTACATTCCCAGTACATTCCGTTCCATCTGTGTCTTCTTCCTATACAGACTTTTCATCAGACCAAAATCTTAATAATCCCATTTTTCAAGGAATTGCTAAAGAAATAGAAACAACAGTATCTGAGTTACGAAGAAAAAGTATTATTGATGCTGCATTTCAAAATTTAACAGATTTAGATCCAAGTCCATTGGATCTACCAGTAAGAGATGGATCACCAAGACTTTTAAAGTCTAACACATCTGTTTCAAAAGGTGATAATAATAGTGTTTTAATTAATTCCAAAGAGAAAACCTCTGTGAACTTTTCAGTGGAAAGCAGGGTCTCCAAGGATGTAGTGACTAAAACAACAGAATCTGAAGAAGAGATAAAAAATCTAAGTGTTCATGAACGCATTGCTATGTTAAATGCTCAGTCTTCACCGAGATCAGATAGCTCTTCACCTAGATCTTCTAGTCCGAGGGTAACAAGTTCATCAAAGGTAAACACAAACCCGCCATGTAAATCACAATCAAAGATGGTGACAATCTCCAACTTAAGTCCACCTAGTTCTTCAGGAATTGGCTCTAGTCTTGATTCTGACACTGCAGCTAAAATGTTTTCATCGACAGATGGATTGAGTCCTCCTAGTGAAAATGAAGAGCTATCTCCATTACAAAATACATCAAAGACAAGGTAGGTTATTTTTGGGTCAATTCTGACATATTGTTTACCTTGTTGGCTTAATTTTTGTTTACACACCAGCTCTGATATATTATCAAAAATATATAAAATATTGTGAAAGTACTTCTTTTCGTGGGCATCAAAAAGGATTGACGTTTTCCAAAATGCAAGGAACTGAAGAAATAATTAACACAAAATCCTTTGCATTTTTTATAATGGTCATGATTGTGTTTATCATACCCCATGCAACAAAGTTGTGGAGAGTATAGTTTTGTTTACTAGTCTGTCAGTCCATCCATCAATCCTATACTTTTAAGTGCAACTCCTCTGTAATTACCGATCAGAATTTTATGAAACTTGGTAGGAATGAAAGACGCCATATGTAGTTGTGCATATCTACAGGAAATTATGATACAAGTAAAGTTATTCCCCTTTTGAACTTAGAAATTTCTGAAAATATTCTTGTATGCACAATTCCTCTGTAGCTACTGATCAGAATTTTATGACACTTGGTAGGAATGAAGGACACTATACGCAGCTATATGTAGTTGTGCATATCGACAGGAAATTAGGATTTTTTAATTTTGTAATTAGAAAACATCATATTTTTAGACGTTCATAAAGAAGAAACACAATTATTGAATTTACCTGTAATTATTTTCATGTAAATATCAGCCTTAACAAGAATGAAATCAATAGCTAAATATACATTCAGTATTGTACTTATTGATAATGCCATTAATGGCAAATTAAAATACTCAAGTCTGTTTAATTTCATTATTGTTATCAAACCATTTAAAAGCCAAAAGTGTCTTTCCGTCACTATAGGTGATGAGTAGCAATAAACAACTGTTAAAAAGGTGGAATTTAATGTCCTGTAATAAAACATGTGCTCATGTAAATGAAGTTTTATTCTTCATTGGATTTTTAAGGTCTTCATGAAAACCACAAAAATTGATACCCCATGAGTAAAAAATAGTTCACAGTATCAAGCTTCAAACCAAATAACTGGTAAAAGTTTTATTTAAGTGATGCTAGATGTGCAAATCTCATTTGAATTCAATTCTGAAAGAAGTCCAATGATGTGATGTATTTTTGTATTGACAGATTTTTCTGTCAGTTTGTTTCAGTCTTGTGTTGATAGGTCCAGTAGGTGAAGGATTGATTGATTGGATGTTTACTTTACGTCCAGCGAGCAGTATTTCAGCTATATTCCGGACGGGAACAAGTTAACAAACAATACATCAATTAAAAAGGGGGTGGGATGGGACACAGGGAACACAATTTTGACTGCCACTGGAAAAGTACAGAGTATTGGGTAAGGTTGGAGAATTTGGCCTTTTGTAGTGGCTACAATGAGCCTACTCTTTTTCGAAATCTACAAAAGGGATCTTTATCGTGGAAGGAGCATGGTGCTCTCCAAACACGTTACCCACTATGGTCCACGGCCAGGCTTTCCGTATTATGACCTGACAACCCCCCAACGAGAGGGTCTCCCCTATCCGCCACCCAGGGACGCGCTGGGCTGCTCTGTGGGTCGAGCACTGGGAACCGTCCCATTATGTTCCCAGAGGATTTTTCATGTATGAGAAGGCAGAAAATATTGATCTCACTGAAAAGTAGTTGATTCAGAACAGTCAAACCTGCATGTTTACAGGATGAAATTAAGTGTTTTGCAAGTTACTTTATTTGACAAAATCCATTGACCTCTCTGCTATAACCAATATCCACACTAACATTATTCTGTGTATTTTAGTACAAAAATATTTTTGGCATTTTTTAGGAGATCTATTGATTTTACAGAGGATGTTGATCCAGTCCTAGATATAAAAGGTATAACATTATGTTGTTGGTGATGTATATTTACTCTACCAAGATGGTAAATCCTCTGGCATTTTCTTCTGTAAATGAATTTATAAATAACTCTTGTATTTGTTAAAATGTATCATTTAAACCTTTTAAATAAAAAAAAATAAAAAATTAAATATGCTTGTTAATGTTAAGTGTAACAATCCAGTTCTAACATTCCTTATTAAATTTTTCTGAACTCAATTAGATTTGAATGCGTCTTTTTTTTAGTCTGGGATAAATTTCATATTGTTATCATTTGGCTAATAATGATTTGAAGTCTATGTTAAACAGATAATTGTTTTGAATAATTTTCTCTATTCATGCTGTAAAGAGTTGTATTCAATCTTACTTACAGATCAGAATGCAATAAAATCACTTTTACAAGAGAAAAACGGAATTGAAGTTATTACAGAAATATTGAACAAGGTATGGAAGGTCACATATAGTTTCATTGGCTGTTTTATATGACTAAAAAATGTTAGTTATCATATTAAAGTTCAAGTGTGTAAGATTTGGTTTTTTTTGGTTCTACATTTGATCTTATTGACCAATTGTCTTCATATTTTACCAATAAGAGGTTGAAAAGGGTTAAATTTGTGTTTTTACTATTACTTTTAATATTTTATTCTATCAGGTTTTGATGGAAGTTTTAAAGCGATTCCTAATTGAATGAGCTTTTGGGAACAGTGTCAATGGATACTTCTGTTACGAGATGAAAAGGGTTCAAACAAGTTTTAAATATGTATGTATATGATATTGTATGAGTATTCAAAGAAGTTCAGTGGGTAACAAAATATACTCATAGCTTCCCCTATTCTATACAAATCTTTCTCATGCTATTGAGTCAAAAATTAACGAATGTAACATTCAAGAATTCATCTGCATATAATTAAAAGTACTACCTGTATAATATTTTAGATTAATCTGTTGGAGAAAAAAGTTGTGATATTAGAAGAGGAAGGAAAAAGGGTAAGCTATAGTCATTGAACAGAAAAGGGTCAAATTTATTTTTGTCTCGCCTGCGACGAAAGTCGCTGGAGGCGAGACATATGTATGGGAATCCGGCGGCGGCGGCGGCGGCGGCGGCGGCGGCGGCGGCGGCGTAAACACTTGACATATTGCTTCATATCTTTGTAAGCCCAAGCCCTAGGTCCATCAAATTTGGTCCAGAGGTAGCTTATGATGAGTACTTGCCAGTCAGTCACCTGTCACCTGACCTTGACCTCAATTTCACGGTCCAGCGACTATGTTAAAGTTTTTGGGTTACGACAGTTCCTCTGTAACTACGCATGGTAGGATGACAATATTTGGTGTATAGGTTGCTGATGACTAGTACATGACTGTCTGGTAGGTGTCACCTGACCTTGACCTCAATTTCACGGTCCAGCGACTACGTTAAAGTTTTTGGGTTACGACAGTTCCTCTGTAACTACGCATGGTAGGATGACAATATTTGGTATATAGGTTGCTGATGACTAGTACATGACTGTCTGGTAGGTGTCACCTGACCTTGACCTCAATTTCACGGTCCAGCGACTACGTTAAAGTTTTTGGGTTACGACAGTTCCTCTGTAACTACGCATGGTAGGATGACAATATTTGGTGTATAGGTTGCTGATGACTAGTACATGACTGTCTGGTAGGTGTCACCTGACCTTGACCTCAATTTCACGGTCCAGCGACTACGTTAAAGTTTTTGGGTTACGACAGTTCCTCTGTAACTACGCATGGTAGGATGACAATATTTGGTGTATAGGTTGCTGATGACTAGTACATGACTGTCTGGTAGGTGTCACCTGACCTTGACCTCAATTTCATGGTCCAGCGACTACGTTAAAGTTTTTGGGTTACGACAGTTCCTCTGTAACTACGCATGGTAGGATGACAATATTTGGTATATAGGTTGCTGATGACTAGTACATGACTGTCTGGTAGGTGTCACCTGACCTTGACCTCAATTTCACGGTCCAGCAACTACGTTAAAGTTTTGGGGTTACGACAGTTCCTCTGTAACTACGCATGGTAGGATGACAATATTTGGTATATAGGTTGCTGATGACTAGTACATGACTGTCTTGTAGGTGTCACCTGACCTTGACCTCAATTTCACGGTCCAACGACTACGTTAAAGTTTTTGGGTTACGGCTGTTCCCCTGTTACTATGCAGGGTATGGTGACAATATTTTGTATACAGGCCGCTGCTGATATTTAATGCTATTTACGTAATGCTTATGACGAAATTTGTTTTCGTTACTGATGCGGAATGCAGGCGAGACGTTTTTCTGTGTCCACACTTGTTTATGACGGGTGGTGTAATTTTAAGACAGCTTCTTCCCCCTGGAAATTCTTTCATAATTTTCTTAGTAATTATGACATTGTTAGGGACAAACGATGATGCCCTATAGTGATCAGTCTTGTCCATTCATCTGGTCTGTTTCATTTAAACATACATAGAACCCAGAGAATGCTCTTAGAAAGTCGGGTGACCACTAATGGTACCAATTTAACATTTTCTGCTATACATGTATTTTCATTCAATAATGATGATATATATTGTTTGTTTGTTTGATGATGTTTAACGCCACTTTCAGCAATTTTTCAGCTATATCATGGCGTCCAGTTTTTATTGGGGGAGGAAGCCGGAGTACCCGGAGAAAACCCACAACCTGCGGTAGGAAAACTGGCAATCCTTGTCAATTAAGATTGGAGTCGAGTTGATGATATATATGCTCAACGATGAAAGTAATTTCAAAAATGCCTCTCCTAGGTGCTGTATATGTTCTAATGGCCTAATTCTGCATTCTTGTGAAAAAATAGCAAATGTTATTTTAGTGACTTAAATGTCCTAGCTTAGTGTCCTAGCTATTATCACTTGGTGTATAAGCACAACATATGCCCACAAACTGCATCAGTATAGGTAAACAACATTATACATCCTAATAGTAATACAACTGACATACTATCTTTTGACATTTAGGTGTGGTAATTTGAACAATTAAACCTTGGTATACAAAGTAAGTCTTTAAAAGCATGTAGGTCTATAAAATTGGGAAACTTGATAAAGTTCCAAGAAAGTGTTTCAGGACTTTTTAAAAATTAAAGTTTATGTTATTTAATTAATATAAGTTTTATTTTGTTTTACAGAAAGATTTGAGGATTGAACAGTTAGAAGCACAGGTGGCCAAGTTGGCATCAGGTATTAATATTACAGTCAAACATAACAGGATGTAAAAAACAAGCAAATCATTAATATTTAGTGCAATTAGGGCTTGTCCACATATATGTAAACCACTTCTCTAGATAAATTTCTCCATGAAAATAATCATCTTAACTTCAATCAAGATAATTTTAATTCGTTTCTAAGCTCAATTTCATCACCACCCCTACTTGATCCCATCAAAGTCTTAAAAATGTGTTGGACTAGCTAGACAACAAAATATTTTAACTCTTTTTAACACCATCGGGTATTTTTTCATGGAAAGCCAGTTAAACAAAAATTATTAGAGAAGATATCATTTCACATATTTGGAACATTTCAATATTACACACATTACTTTGTGGTGTTTGCCTGATATTTAAATCTGACATATTTGATTATATTCTTTCAGATATATAAGCAATAAACTAACAAACCAGTAGACTAGTCTTCAGTTGTTGGTAACTTGTAGTTAAAGGGAATTCGGTAACAAGAGGCTCATGAAGTACCAAGTGAGAGGTTGTCTTCTATCACAGGAGGGTTCAGTTGTTATATTATTTTTATGTATTACTGGTATCATATAACAGTGCTTTCATATCTTTATTTTTCTTTGTAATGTTTGCCAAAATATTTATATTGAGCTATTTATCTTGAGGAATCATATGCCGTGAACAAAAAATAAGTGAGCTTCTACTTATGTTTGAGGTTGTGCTTGTTGTGCTATTTTGTTGGGATATTTCTCTGTTTTATTATAACATACTTTTCGAAGAGAGAAATATTTTAAGAAGGTACTGATGAATGTAATGGGTTAAATGTTTTGAGTAAAGTTTTTTTTCTAGACCATTGCTTTTTGTTAAATATTTACTGTTTCCAATCTTTCAAAATAACAATTTTTGTTAATAAGTTGACAATTTATATTTTTCTTGAACGGTTAATTGTTGTGGTAAATGAAAAACCAGAGATTCTTTGTGAGCTTTCTGTTAACATGTTGACGAAGTGCTGGTTAAAGAATTGAAAGTACAAGTGTACCAGAATAACTAGAAAAACTAAAAATTGTAAAAATGTCTTATCCTATATGTGCCAAATATTTCTTTGTTTGCTTTATTGTATTGGCCCTGGTTCTATAAAAATAAAAATATTTCTCCAGTCTAAGAATTTTCTCAATTACTATAATAACAAGGGCAATCTTGTAAATTGATTGGCTAAACCTGCAAATAAGAAAATTCTCAGCTTACATTTTTTAATGTTCTCAGGGCCTGCAGTGTTTTTCACAAAAAGTCAGGAAGTGTAAAATATATTGTAAATGCTGATGTCAAAATGCAATTCCCTTTTATCTTCCAACACTTGCGATTTAAAAGGAAAATAATTTCTTATCCAATTCACATGAAAATGACATTCCTGAAACTAATGGCAACTATATTTTTGCTGTTATTTCTATTAATGAAATAAATAAATCAATGCTGCTTTATTGCCATTATTGTATTGTAAATAAGTGGTATGTAAGTTATGTAAATAGTCATGTGTTGTTCAGTGTATGTTGGAAATTATGTCTTGCCAATGTGGGAGGATGATCTATTATTATTTTTAAGCTGCTGTTATGCAAGTTGTGGGCGAGTGTTATGCATGTGTGATTTACATTTTGTATCATTTGGTTATTAATGAATTTATTATGGCATTCTGAACATAAATTTGTATTATTATTCATAGCAATATTTTTTTTTAAAACATATCTGAAGAATTGACCAACACACTAAATAATTCTACAGTATCTTTGCCTAAATTTGACTTGTTACACTTAAATTCTTATAATACCAGTTGGGCCCTTTTTAATTTGATTATTTCCTATATCATTTGGGTCAAAGTTCAAATTTGGGTAATTCCTCCACTTAAATAATGACCAATCAGATTGCTGGAAATTTCAAATTTGAGGACACAACACCAGACTTGAGAAAAATCTCTGTTGAAGTTTTATGATACAAAATAGTCATTTTGGAAGTAAAGAAGACAAGATATTAAAAATATGGGTAATTTCCAAAATTTAAAACCAATATTCCACATAGAATAGGACATTTTCAGTAAAGCATAATCCACATTTATTTATGATTCTGTAAACATTATTTTAGAACTTTGTATATAGTACTTTAGGGAAATTGTATTGTATACTCCAGCAAATTCCTGCCAGTTTAAATTAATTATTCGAAGAAATAGAACATTATAATTGAAGTACCGTAATGCTCAGGGGAAACATCAATAAACTTTAATGAAATTCTCATCAACTACATGTATTTCTTATTAAACTCTTGTTAATAAGGCCTTCTCAGTTAGGTAAATCAGTTAGCTAAATTGCTGTTTTTATTTTAAGCATATGCAGAAAGCTAGATACAATATACTGTATTAACAATTTTTAAAATTCTTCAGATAATTTCATTTGTATATAAATTCATATTTGGTTTAGTTTGCTTGGTGGGAGTTTATATTTTTTGGTTGTGTGGTATTATCCTTATTAATTAGGAAATCTAAAAGTGTTCAACTTAAATTAATTGCCAAAGATTGTTGTTTCATTTTTTTTGACATTGTGAGATTAAATCATGTTCATTTTTTTTTTAAGATGGCCTGTGATCTTTTAAGCAAACATATTTCTAGAAACTAGTTACATGCAGATTATTTGTATATAGTGGCTTCAATCACAAGGTGGGTGATCTCTGGTCTAGTGGTCGGGGTATTAAGCATTTACTATTGATCACCATTGTGTCAGTGCAGAGATTCCGAGTTTGATTCAGAATTAAGTTAATTTCTTCAACCATAATTGACAAAGGTGTAAAGTTTTCCTGCAGAATGTTGTGGGCTCTCATTGTTTACTACAGCTTTCAATCTAAATGAAAACTGGATACTTTGATATAGCTGAAAACAGCATAAAACGTTGTTTGAGCAAACATCCAAATTTATAGTATAAACAGTTATTACTGTGTTTCTGTAATTAAACTGGAAACCTTCGTCTAAAAATGCCTCAAACACAGCATGTATTTTGTAAACTATTAACATAAACTGACTTGTTCAGCAAGCTTTTACCAAGTTTTCACCAGAATCAAGGTTTTTTTTGTTGCATATGCAACTCGTGTAACTTGTACATGACTTTCTTTAACACATATCATTCTACCTGTGATATTCAGAGGTACTACAACTCTTTGTATAGATCGATGTACTCAGTATATACATGTATGGAAAATGTAAACTCTTAATTTTTTTCCATGCAAATTTATATCCATTTTACATAGAGGGGCATAACTTGTGTTTTTTAATTGTAGATAGCATTCCAAGAACATTGGACTATAAACAATATTGAGTCCAAGATCTCAAACTTGATTATACATCAAATTATAGAAATTTTTCAACATTTATTTTTCCGACTTCAAGAATCAATGGAAATTGGGCATTAAGGACAGTTGCACATCAAATAAATTTCTTTTTACAAATTTTCTTACATTTAATTACTTTTAACTTAATTACAGGAAAAACATTTGAAACAAATGGGAAAATATGATTTAGCACCCTGAAGTATACATGTATATACATTTTGTTATTGCTAATGACACAAATAAAACTGTTTTATATGGTATAACATTTTTTATTATACTTAGGTATAAAATTATGCAAAGTTATAGTAACTTATATTCAAGGATGAATTGTCTAAAAAATAATAGCAAAATTTACTTTGCATGATGTACATAAAGGACAAATTCAATAAAAATAAGTTTAAAATTTATTTTGTACTACATTAATGATATATTTTTTAAATTATAATATTTTAATTTTACTTTTGTGACCTACATCCAGCTATGTAGACATCAATTAAGATGGTTGAGATGTATTGAATGAATTATCCTTTTTACACTTGAGGATTAACCACAAAAAATATCTTCTCCATTGAAGGATAACCAAATTACAGCTTTGCACATTTTAAATGTGCGCAATGGAAATTTTGTTATCCTCAATGGAGAAAATATTTGTTTGCAGTCAATACTTTAATAAACAATTGTATTTGTATAATTTGACATTTTTGAAAGAAAAGATCAACATGCAAACTAAATTTTCCACAGAGTAATATATGTCAAAGGGTGCATGTCTCCATGACAATATTTTTTGCATCCTATGAAAGAAACTATTTTCTAGCCAATCAAAAGTCAGTATTCTTGTACAATTTATTTATTAGGTGGTAAAAATTCAATAACAAATGGCATCTTGTGGCCTAATGTTGATTTACTTACCAAAGCTAAATATTCTTAAAGTGTTCTAAGGTACTGAATAACATGTTGTATAGATTTGATTTTAAGCTACCAAATCTCTTTTCTTCTCGTCAGTTGTCATGATTTTTTATTACTGATTTTTACACAGTGTAGTGCTATGCAGTATGTATATAGATAAATCTATGCATCGTCTGTAAAATGGCAGACTCATCTGCTCATATTTTCATCAGAAATAAATTATTTATATAAATTATATGTTCGTCACTGTTGTTTATTTTATTAATACTGTTATTTTACTAGCACATCTCGGAACATATTTCATTTACATAAAGTTTTTCTACAAAAAGATTGGTGGTTTTCTATGGGTACACCAGCTTCCTCCTCCAATAAAAACTGGATGCCATGATAGTGGCATTAAACACCATTCAAACAAACATTTCCATAAAGTTTTGGTATGTTGCTTTATCACCAACATGGCAAAAATTAGTTTCTTTAAAATCTTGACCGATTCTTGAAATAGTGGTTGCATGACATGTTTTATCAAATTTAAGATGTGCCAATTGCCGTTGTATTCCTACTATTGAATAGAAGTTAATTAAATTTATCGAGTTTTGTTCAACAAACAGTTGGTGCAGAATTCAATCAGTGCATGTATTAGTGAAGATCAATTTTCAGTATGACTGCCTGCAAGCACAAAAATACCTTCTGAATGACTTAAATTTCTAAAATCTATTAGATCAGTCTTTTAAAATACAGCTTTGTATTGTTACATGGTTTTAAATTTGGTTCAATACACAATCAATGATAGCCACTAAGACTTCAAGGAATAAAATTGAAATTTAAGAAGCTGATAAAATATCGCCAATATAGGCCTAAATTGTTTGTTATTTGTTTGAATGGTGTTTTAACGCCACTTTCAGCAATTTTTCAGCTATTTCGTGGCTTCCAGTTTTTATTGGGGGAGGAAGCCGGAGTACCAGGAGAGAACCCTCGACCTGCGGTAGGAAAACTGGCAATCCTTGTCAATTAAGATTGGAGTCGAGTACACCCTGCCTGCAGTGAGAATCGAACCCGCAATCTCAGTGTTGACAGACCACGTGATCAATAGTAGACAAACTACCTTGACCACTCGGCCACCGAGGCCCCTCTAAATGGTCGAAGAATTAAGCATTAAATGTTATTATACAATGTTTCAACTAAATGTAGAAGTACAACAATTAACAAACAACAATAAAGTTTGTGTGAGCTGAAATTTTTTTGTATAACCAAAACTAGTCACGTGGCCACGACTGCCCAAGATTTCCTCCTAGATAAGTAAAGTAGGTCCAGCTTTTATACAACCTGTTCTATGGTGAAAATGATCACGACAGTTGTCTACCACAGTTTGGTGTCGATTGGAAGTTCAGGAATGCCACATGAAACAAATGGCCCTTATGGAAATACATACAAATAGTGTCATTAAAATTGTTTAAATCTTGAGATCTTACTAAATTTGAAAATTGTGCAAATTGGATAACTTGCTATACAGGATACTACTATAAATATCACATAAGTCCGAAATGAACCAGTTAAATAAAGGAATTGATTACACAACAGGGTACTGTTTTCTATAAAATTTACTGAAAAATGACTTAGTTCCCAAGCTGGGAAAATTCCTCGAGCTAATTCACAAAAGCATGTTCTCAACTTCAGTATGTTAAATTTTCGAGATCTGAATTCTGTAAAATTTGATATTATATACTCGTATAGAAATCTTTTTGATTGGCTTAGATGCTGTCACGTGACATGTGATATTTCGCTGGGTCAACCGGTAACCGTTGGGTCGCATGTTAGGTCACCCTTGCGTGAGATTTTGTATATGTTAACATGTTCTGTCTACATTGTATGGGATGGATTTTTTCCTGTGTGAATTGTTTTCATTT
The DNA here is from genome assembly GCA_944474755.1 of Limnoperna fortunei. Lineage (NCBI taxonomy): Eukaryota > Metazoa > Mollusca > Bivalvia > Mytilida > Modiolidae > Limnoperna > Limnoperna fortunei. The sequence continues at coordinate 47,524,648 of OX104113.1, forward strand.
AAATATTCGATATAATATAACAGTTATCACCCTAGTTTATATGTGACCCGGCATTTCTTTCCCCTCGAAAAGTAAGGTCACCCTTGGGGTAAGCCCTCGGGTAACCTTACTTTCAGGGGGAAAGAAATCACTGGGTCACACACCCAACTAGGGTGATAATTGTATATTGACAAATGATGAAATAATCAAGTCAGAATGAAATGGTAAAAATTACTTGAATAATTGTATAAATGCAAGTGCACAACCTTCGTAAAGTTTCAGAGATCTGGTTTGAAAATTGAGTTGCAGAAGTTTATTACACAAAATTGCCACCAATACTACATTGTCAGCACTGGACACAATGAGAAAAAAGGGATCACCATAATTTTATTCACATATAAATAAATCCAGTTTTGCATATTCGAATAAAAGTCGCAAGTAATCCAGGTGTGTATCCAGCCTCTGGTTTCTTGGTCAGAATAAAAGGGGTACAATTAGTATGTTGTGCCATCATTTAAGAGGCACAGGAATATATATGGATGGTCTTGCCTATATCTGCAGATTACATAACTTGCAACCTAGTAAAAACTTTTTTAAGCATCTTAGTTGATTATCATATGTTCAAATTGTTCATATTTTGGGTACTGCATTGGGCAACATCAAAATTTGAATGAACTATTATATATAAATCTTTATTCTCATAAGCCAATGTATAACACTAGCCGAGATTCCTAGCCAAAATGTTCTCAAGCCAATGTATAACACTAGCAGAGATTCCTAGCCAGAATGTTATCTTCTGTTATTGCTTGTTTCCTTGCATGTGTTCATGATTGAAGTTTTTGCCCATCCTTGTTCAATTCATTGGTATTGACTTGTAGCACATGACTTGAGACTTTTTTTATTTTGAACTTTCTAATGTACTCGTTTGAATGAAATATTATTTGTAAATATATCTTGCTATTATTAATGAAAAAAGATGCAGTATTTAAAATATAAAACCAGAGGCTTTCAGGAGAAAAAATCTCACCTCAATTTTCACAACAAACATTTTAGGGCATGCAAATTTGTTTTGAAAGAAGTATCTGACAAAATGTGTTAATGTCTTAAAAGTTTAACACAACAAATACCGAAGAACAGTTTCTGCTGTTTGTATGTATTCCCCATAGGCTTCCTTGTTAAGTTATATTCCAAGCTGGTGGTGATCTTGGTTTTAGGATTGACACCAAAACCTCAATTTCAACAGAAATTTTTTTAATTTCAGCCAATCAGAACAGAATAACAGCCCTGGCAGTCATGTTCAATTTCTAATCAGCTTCAAGAACTTAAAAATTAAGGAAAACTGAACGGTTTTGAGAAGAAACCATTGGTACATATTTCTGCTTGGGTCCTATGTTAAGTAATGTTCCATGAAATGGCCATTTAGTGCTAAACATTCAAACTTGGTAGAGGACTATTCTAGATATATTTTTATAATATCACATCAATCTACCAAGTTCCTTGTAAGAAGAAAATTTTTCTACCAAGTTCCTTGTCAGAAGAAAATTTTGAAATTTTAGCCAATCAGAACTGCATTAATGACCCTGGCAGCCATGTTGAATATTCAATCAGCACCAAAAACACAAACTTTGTAAAGTATAATAAACATTCTTGTCAAGTTTTGTTTCAATTGGACAAGGGGTTTTGGTGGAAATTTAAATGTAGAAAGTTTACGGCTGAGGATGACTATGATGAAAGATGCCAAGCAATGAAAATAGCTCAGACGACCAGAACTGTAATTAGTAGTATATAAAGATCTAAACACTTAAATACTTTCTTCTGTAAGGATTTATTTTAGTAGCTTATATATGTGTAGCATCACATACAAGTATTAAAATTGGCTTATAGCACTCATTACATGTACCCGGTATTTCTTACCTAAGTAATGTCATATTGCAGCTATCAGTACTAGAATAAAATATGTCTAAATCTAGATTGCTCAATAATTTTTTTTCTATTGTAATCTGAGCATGATACATGTATTAATAAAATTCTTCATATCTTTAAATTACAATAATTCTTAGTATTTCTATTCCAATACTTTAAAACTACTTGTAGAAAAATAAAATATAAAATATTATTAGTTTGGTCGACATTAGATGAATAAAGAAATCTTTGTCCGTTTTATTATCAAATGTTGCTGCCCATTCTTCTCTAGCCCAAAAGGCCATGTTTATTTATACAAGATTTAAAATTTGCTATGAAGCTTTGACTGGAGAAGCCTGCATTGGTTCCTCTACAGTCTGTTTGGGTTGTGTGTTGCTAGCATCTCCTGTCTTACTGATTTTTGGTTTAATGTTTTTACTCAGTATTTCATAATGATATCCTTCCTCAAATAATGGATCTTCAGGAGATATTTCATCTACTTTATATCTGAAAAAAAAGATATATAAACAAATAAATAAACAAACAAGCCAGGCTATCATCTGTTTTGTACCAACTAACAAAAAGTATAGTGGTCATTTCCCAATTCCACAAAAGTTTCCGGTTTTTGATTAATTGATTGATTGGATGTCTGCTTTACGTCCAGCGAGCAGTATTTCAGCTATATTCAGGACGGGAACAAGTTAACAAACAATACATCAAATGCAAATGTTGGGTGGGATGGGTCACAGGGAATACAATTTTGACTGCCACTGGAAGAGTATGGAGTTTTGGGTAGGGGCGGAAAATTTAGCCTTTTGTAGCGGCTACAATGAGCCTACTCTTTTTGAAATCTACAAAAGGGGTCTTTATCGTGCAAGGCGCGTGGCACTCTCCAAACACGTTACCCACTACGGTCCGCGGTCAGGCTTTCCGTATTATGACCTGACAACCCCCCAACGAGAGGGTCTCCACTATCCGCCACCCGGGGACGCGCTGGGCTGCTCTGTGGGTCGAGCACTGGGAACCCTCTCAGTATGTCCCAGGTTTTTTAAGAAACCTATAAAATTGTAAACTCTTTTCACTGATTCTAGTTAAAATGTGAGCAGATTAAGAAATACACAAAAAACGACAATCCTAGTATTCCAAAAATAATAAATCCATGGTATTAAACGATGTGATCATATGAATCCAGTTCCCCTCCACTGTGGCTCAACGCACTCTGAAGAAGTGCTAATGACATCTATAAATAACTGTGTTGCTAAATTCATATAAACTGTAATGTGATTTGTAACAATTCAACCCTGCATGAAGTGTTCAATTTAATTGGGGGTACTATTTAAAATTTTAACCCATCACCTGCAGGGCTTTCAATAGAAGCCGGTAGGTGGCAGATTTCTACGCCTATATCAAAGAAACCTGCCGGCTACTTTTTTTCAAAGTGTACCTTAAAAATTCAGCAAATTTTTGTACTTGTTAAAAATTGCGATGTCAACACTTAGGGGTTTTCCTATTTCTATTTTAAAACTTCCACTTTATCCACGACTTCTGGCGGAAACGGTCTGGGTCTCCACTGAATTGTAACTAAGAGTAAAGGGAGATCGAGGAAACCAGTTGAAAGCATTCCAAAAACAATCCATAAGGAGATTTGTGATTGGCTAAAGGACGATCTATTTTTAATGTTTATAAAATGTAAAATGAAAGATGAAACGAAGGCAAACAGACCTAAGTCCAGGGCTCAACACACTTGATGAAGTGGGCAACAAAGTCGCCCTATTGGGACCTGAAGTCGCCCTACGGCGCCTCAAAAGCGAAATCGAAGTCGATCGCCCGGTTATTTCCCTCAAGTCGCCCGATGGTTCACAGAAGATACTTGTATATGATCTGGTCCCAATAATTCACCCAGACTTCCAATTTATCAGTTAATGTGTAAATTCCAATAAAAAAGGTCAATAAATATGTGTATTTAACATTTTTTCAAAGGCTTTATGGATTATGCGCCATTTGTTTATTTACCAGATGTGACTAATTACCGGAAGTGAACAACGAATCAAAGTAAAGTACAACAACCCATAATGAAAAATCGTAATTTTTTTTATGAACAAACATTTTCAATTGGTTTCAAACTTAATTTCTTTCAAAGTGTATTGTATTTTAACAATTTTCTTTGATATATATATGAGCTGCACTTGAAAGAATAAAGATGTATTGTAATTATTGACATCATAAGTTCTGTAGATGGGTGTCCCATGAAGCAATTTTGATCAGCACAACTTTGTCCAAGTGGAAGTGTGCTGAACAGAAGAATTATTTCTGGGTTTAATGTTATGTTATTTTATCTATCTTCTTTGAAAATTTTGCTCAGGTGTATATTCATGTTTGATGAATGGCAACAGTAGCAGCGATAAACAAATATTTTTTAATGCAATTAACCTTGTCAATCGCTCCCGAATTCTTCTTGAAACATTTGGCATGATATGACCCACGTGTTAAGGGAGGTCTTAAGTCTGAGGACGAGTGGCTATGAACTTAACTGAACATTGATAAATGTGGACATTATGTGTAAAAATGTGTTTAAAAAGAATAGATTCACTCAAACTGAATCTTTGTTTGTTTTCATGAAACAACATTCCTGTCATGACTATCATATGCTTGCTGTGATAAAATTTTCTACCATATTGCCATAAATACTTATACATTTTGGCATACATTTGAACATGAACATATAAAAAAAAACTGGAAAGATTAGATATGGTTTAATATCCAAATCAGCAAACACTGAAACAAATTGAATGAATGATTGAATTGGATACAGACTAGCTATCAAAAGAGAAAGAAAACTGGGCATATCACTTTATTGAATATAAATGATATCATGATAATCATAAATGACAATTACAAAAGAAACATATTCACATGAAAAAAAAATGCAAGAAACATGCAAAAAATGGGAAAAAAAAGACACAAAAATTATCATCCAAAAGACTGAAAAGAAGTCTTGGGACACTGCCAAAATGCAGGATTTTGCGTCTAGTACCCCAGAGCTTCTGGGGGCCTGCTTTGGACTCAGGTTGCCTACTTTTATTTTTTTTCCTTCTACTTCAAAATTTATTGAAAGCCCTGCACCTGGGAACACCTGATTTGCAGCCCCGTGGGGCACAGTCACTAGATAACAGATCATTTTATGATTTGCAGTCCTGTGGGGCACTGTCACTAGTTAAAAGGATCATTTTAACATCATTCCTTCTAAAAAAACTCTGATTCAAAAATTTAAAACAGTCAGTGCTAAAAATCATTTTTTTGGTGTAAAATAAATAGTAGTACTTACTTCATCATATCTTTAAAGAAGCCCTGTGCAACTTTATTGTGTTTGAATGTAGTCAACATAACTTTAAGCATTTCAGTCCTGCAAAAGGAAAACAAAACACAACCATCAGATCAACGTCATCTTTGTAAGTAGGAATCAATTTTACTGAACAATGAACCCTATCCACTATTTATTTCTTCACTTGGTAATGGTTTTTATCAAGAAACAGTGAGGTCAATTCAATTTTACATTTTTACTCACAGTTGGCCTAACTAAGCCAAATATTACTGTGCTATTGTTTTTTCTTTGTTTGTTTCAGTGTTGTTGAATGCCACTTTGAGCAGCTATATCATGCAAGATTACCTAAAAGAAACCCACTGACTTAAAACCTTGTCAGTTGGGAGTGGATCCCACACCCTCAGTGTTGACAAGCACAGGATCAAACTAGATTACTAGCTACTTATCCACTTTCCCACCAAATAAAAAACAAGAGGACCATCCAAACAATATTACTAGTATGATAAGTTTTGTTTCCATTGGTTAACTAGTTTTAGAGAAGATATTTTTTTTAATTTTCCCATAGGGACCTATATTTAACTAAGTCCTGCAGTGGTGGCCATTTTGAATTTGCCATTGGCATAAAAAACACAAACATTTTAAAGGAACATCCAAACAATATTGCTAGTAATTTTTGTTTCCATTGGTCAACCAGTTTCGGAGAAGAAGCCCTTTAAAATTTTTTCCCATAGGGTCCTATGTTCAACTTAGTCCTGCAGTGGAGGCTATTTTGATTTTCGGATTGGCATAATAAACATAAAATTTGAAGAAGATCATCCAAACAATATTGCTGGTAAGTTTTGTTTCCATAAGTTAACTGGTTTCAGAGAAGAAGCCTTTTAAAACTTTGTCCCTTGGGGTCCTATGTTAAACTAAGTCCGTGGTGGCAGCCATTTTGAACTTCCTGTTGGCATAGAAAACATAAACTTATTGAGGACCATCCAAACAATATTGCTAGTAAGTTTTGTTTTGATTAGTTAACCGGTTTCTGAGAAGAAGCTTTTTTAAACTTTTTTCCCATAGGGTCCTATATCAAACTAAGTCCTGCGGTAGCAGCCATATTAGTTTTCCAATCCAAATAAAAAACACAAACTTTGTAAAGGTCCATACAAAGAACATTATGGCCAAGTTGTTTGGTTTCAATTGACCAAGTGGCTTAAGAGAAGAAGATTAAAATGTAAAAAGTTTACAGACGCAAACGATGACGACGACAACGGTGACGGACGCAAAGTGATGACAATAGCTCACATGACCCTTTGGTTCAGTTGAGCTAAAAACAAACACAAATACTTGTTTATTACATCAAATGTTTATATTACGCTGAAGTGCAAAAATAAAGTTACACATTTCTTAGAAATAAGTTTAATTTTCCACTCAAATATACAGATGTAAAATGTAAAATCCTTTGAACCTTATCAACTGAATACAGTGTATTACTGATTTCAATGAGGGTTACACTACTTTCAGCAACTTTTTACACATATTATATTGTCCAATTTTTATCAAGGGGGAAAGCAGGAATACCCAGATAGAACTTCTAATCTTCTGCAAGAAAAACAGCAACACTTGAGTATAACTGACAAACCAAGTTGTGACAAGCTGGTGATTGATAGTAGTTGGTTTTAACTAATGACAAAAAAGATTTTTATGACCAGTGTAATACCATATAAGTGGTTTATTTCGCGGTGATTTAATTTTCCCTATATTCGCGGTTAAAGTTGGAACGCGAAAATAAAAACTCGCGAAATATTAAAACTAATGATAGAGTTATTTACAGTGATTACGGACCGCGAAAATTACTTTACGCCAAAATAAACTCACCCAGTTTTTTAACAAAAACGCCAAATTTTCCACACGCGAAAAAAACCAGTTATACGGTATTGTCGAGTAGTTGATTTTACTATATTTATGTTCAACAATACTTTAGCTTTGTAATGCAGAAAATGAATACTTGTGTTATAAAAATGTATGCCTCAATAGTTCAAAGTTTGGATTAAACAGAGAGAGAGAATAAAGATAACCGACAACATTTAAGTCGGACACCTACCATGGCAAATAACAAAACAATCCATAATTTTATTTTTTATATTACCACTTACTGATATGCTAATAACTCCAATATCTGCATGAAGAATTTGCCAATACCTTTCCTTCTGACTTCATCTATCACCTGGATTTCATAACTTGTAAAAAAACAATATCAATTAAAATCAGACATTTCACCTATCCGACATGTTTTAATAACCTATCTTTCAAATGCACAAATTAAATCAGACAGTATCAGAAATCAACATGAATACAAACGAAAGAACTATACACCAATGTTACGCTGATTTTTACCCGTTACTGCAATAAATATACAGAACTAAATATCAATTAGTGAACTTTATACTTAAATCTATAATCTATCATCTATTAGCTGAGAAATGCAGTTTGCACAACCAAGTAATTTGTAGAATATTTCAAAAGGTATACATTTTCATGTCTAATTGATAATTTGATTAAATTGGTCAGTATTACAAGTTTGTTTGTAGGTTACAAGAATATGGCATTTTTTTAATGTAGTATTGCATAACATTCAGTTATAGTAAAAGTCTAACATACAACACCAGTGATCAGTAGATAATTTTTTTTTTTCGAACTGTCCAATACACAGAATGTGTACCGTATATATCTAGCATTAAATTCTAAAGATTTTATGTTGGACTGTCCAGTAGGCAGAATGTGAAATCTTATTTATTTATTATGGACTTAATTTTCAAGAGAGAACTGTTTTCCTAAAGCTTTATGTAGTGAGCATAGTGCAGGTCAGGGCACTATACCTCTCCAGACGACACTATAGGAAAACTGTTCCAGAGGGAGAAGTCCATAATATTTTTAGTACATAACACACAATTGAACAAGCATTAACTGGAATATATCATAAACCTTAATTAAATTATGGTAAATGTCATTTCCAACCTGTTGCCACTGCTGCCATAAAAAGTCATGTGACAAAACTGATAGGGAGATAATTCTTGATTTATCAACATAAAAAGCCAGGAAATTTATAAACCTTAATAATAGTACCAGCAGGAAATCTTAGAGAACTGGTATATCCCCATCTCTATGTATAGTCTCCAAATGTTAAGATAAAGCCAGTATTAAAATAAAATAGTCAAGGCAAATTATCCAATGAAAAACATTGATTCAGATGTGTTATGTACTAAATTTCTAGTATCAAATTGTAAAGACTTTTTATTGAACTGACCAATACAACACTTCCTCGTCTATTTCCACGTCAAATCTAAAATGTGTGAAGGCTACAGGTTTACTTGTGCTGTCTCTGGCTATTAAATACAACGCTTTGTCTTCTGTCATTTCCTCCTTCTTGTCTTTGTCTTTCCATCCCCACTCACTATCTTCATACCTAAATAAAGCAATGATTTATTCAACACAAATAAGAAATAAAAGAACCAATAAATTTTCATATAACAGTTCAGCTGTAGACTTACTGTTATGTGTACAGGAATGAAGCAGCTGAGGAAATATTGAAAAATCTCTTTTATGGGATTTTTCTTTTGAAGAAAAACAAAACTAATTGGTGATAGAATTTCTGCATAGAAAAATCACAGTTTCTTTGCTATTTATTTGATGAAATCACAGTGAAAGATAAAAATCAAGTTTGTCCGAGTTTAACTTCATTATCTTTTCACCTTATTTGGTATGTTTTCTCAAACTGTAATGAATTCATTCACATTTATATAAAATGATCAATGGTCGATCATACAATGTTAAACTTGGACATTTGTTTTTGGCTGTTTCTACCACTCCAGCTTTTCCACTCTGCCCAACCTTTGGTGTGGACATGAGGTTCGTTTGCTTCCTAATACGACTTGCAAGTATTAACAGACAAAAGCAGATAATTGTAGACACTGGTAGGCTAAACACTCTATATGGGTTGAAAAGGCAAACACCACATTGACTGAGGTGTACAGGTAGAGTTAATGTAGCTATGCCCAAAATATCCATAATAAGAATAATAAACACAATAAAGTCATGGTTTAGGGTAGTAATCAAAAATACTACTGTGAACTGATTCATTTTGTATGAAATATTACTGGTATAAACATCTACTAAAAACCAAGAAGTAAAATTTTAATGCATTTAATATAAATTTAAATTGAATTAATTTTCACATTTTCAAAGGAAATTCTGAAAAAACGATCGAGTATTTATTACTGGAGTCGAATTCTAATGTGACTTTACATTACACATGTGTAAACATACAATTTTGTTAAATGAATCACATAAGAAATATAATGTACATACATGGTTTGCATATTTTTCTTGGTTAGCTGAAATGCCCATTCTATTTCTTCTTCAGTCATTTCTGTCACACGTTTGAACTCAATGGTGAGACTCAGCCTTGAATTTAATTGAAATATTATTGACTTCATGTATCAGGACATTTTAAAATTAAATATACAATAAATTGTCATTTATTTTATAATTAATATAACTAAACAGATTTTCAGTTGTAAGTTCATAAAAAGACATTGTTTTGACAAGTGGATAGAGAGCTTGGTTTTAACTGGTCAATACAATTTTATCCACTTAATGTATAAAGTATACTCCATGGGTGTCAAAAATTAAGATCAATAAGCTAATCAGTTTTAAGTTTCCTGACATCATCCATTTTCACAATGTTCATAAGTATTCAGAATTGATGTCTAGCAACAGAAAGTCTCTGCTTAGAAATCTTGTCAAGTTCATTAATATTATAAATGATTATGTTGGCGCCCCTGGCTTACCTGTCATGTAACAGTAACCTTGTTTCTTTTTGTTTGTATATATTGTATATAGTATGTTGTTATCTTTCTTTATTGTAATCTTCTCTGTACCAATTGAATTATTGGCTGTATGAGAATAAACTATCCCTTAATTTTCCACATGCAATCATAATTCAGTGATTCCTTGTTCCATTCCATTCCTCCTATTATCCCTACCAATTGATTGTTTAACTTTTTTACACACCGCATACAGATTAAGTTTTATTATTTATTATTATTTAAGGATTGTTTGCTGGACAAATTGACCAATCAATCTATCGATAATATAAAGTTGATTACCCATTCCTGTCAAATTTTCTAAATGGCTTGACCAAATCCATAGGGTCTGGTATCTGTAATATATAATTAATACATTTTGTAAATGAAAAAACACAATCAATTACTTTCATGGTCTTTTCTCTTAGATTATGAAGCTAACATTCAACAGACAGACAAAGTGTTTTTCAGAGGATAAAAATTCAATGTCAAGCTGAAAAAGTAAAATAAAATAAAAAATGCCTATTTCATTTTTTCAGGAGGTAAATTGCTACAGGACGAATAATACAGTAAACAAAGTATAAAGGTGACAAAACACTGATAGATCTCAACATACATTGTAAAAATGAGGCTGTTAACTTATGACTGATAGCCATCATGGAAGTTGGCATCATTAATTGCAGTTATGAAAGGACCACTTTAACCAAATTTGATTTAATAGGTAGTTACACCTTCGGGTACTTAAGTTGTGAGCGGTTTTTGACCAATTTCGCCCTCTTGAGAATTCGAAGTTTTATTTTACTATCTTGAAGAAAAATAGATGCGGAATAACAAGCAACTTGACTTCTTTAGCATGGCTGTACATTTAGTGTATTTTTTTAAATACAAATTAGTGAATTCGTAGGTTCTCATTAAATGCATGTTACCTCATTGCATAGTTTTCATTAAAAGCATAATACATCTTCACTAAAGTGTCTATAGCTACCACTTACTTTGTTGGCTTTTTCCACTTTTTCTAAAGACACTGCCATTTTAGCCGACTCCTAAAGAAGTTACAAAAATAAAATAACAGAAATATACATCTATACTAATATTCAATATTATACCTTTTTATTACGAAAATACAGTAGAAAAAAATTATTCAAGATAAACTGTCCATATTTTATATTATGCCTCTGTTGTTTGCAAGTTGTCTTACCACACACAGAGAAAAAAAGGTCTTTCCATCTTTCTTGCTTAATAATATAATGGTATACCATATTGATACTACAACTGAAAGCAGACTGTGCCAAATAGTTTTTGCTTTTGTCTGACATTCGGTCAGACAGATATGTAGGTTTTGTCTGACCAAATAATTTTTTGTCTGACCGACAATTTTAGTGTATTGAGGAAAGCTTGATATTCACAATAAAATAACACCTATACAAACGTTTCAAAGATTTTTGTTTTTGTATGAACGTTCTGCGCAAGTGCGGCGGAAATCGAATAAAAAATAATAAATAACGGACAAAGTTCCGGAATTAACAAAAACAAAAGTGACAGAATTTGCCGGACAGGCGGTCCGGTCGGGAATGGGAAATTGACGGACCCACTGTTATTTTGTCGGACAGGTCCGTCGGTCCGACGGCATTTGGGAAAGACTGTGAAAGTACATGTACACGTATCTATTTAGCAATGGCATAAAATGTTATTATATGTATAACCAATGAATTTACTATGATGTAAGTAATAAAGTGATTATCAATAAGAAATGGCAAGAGATTTATTTTTCTTGTACATGTAAGAATACCTCTTTTCTCTTCATCTTCTTCTCCTTTGATTTCACTGATTTTCTCTGAAATTTAAAATTAATCCATGTATATTTTATGGTTATGAGCGATATATGCTTTTGCTTCAGTTTTCAGCACTAAAACTATTAGGCGAAGACTATTATTGTACTGAGAATTTACCAACAACAGTAACCAGTGCTAACACTGTTCTCTTATCTTTATCTTGTAAGTCAAGTAGTATTAGGTAACAACACCATCCATTTAAACAATGTGATGCAAAATTGTGTTTTTTTAACATTGTTCTAAACAAATGAGTTTGTTGTACATTCAAATTTTAAACAATTGTTATTTGAATTTTACATAAACACAGGTCCAAACACAAAATACAAAACAAAACTATCAGCTAAAACCAGTAAGCGAGCGAAAAATATATATCAAATCCTCTTTTAAAACTTATATGTATATTACCAAATACTAGTAGAATAGATGACAAGATTTGATTTCATAAAGTAATTTCAGACCTGCCACTGTTTACATTTAAAAAAGTTTGCAAGGATATACATTATGAAGAATATGGACAAAAATGCATTTATATTGTTCTTCTGTTACACTGTGTTGCTGTCTATTAGCTGGCGTTGATTTTTCCACTGGTCTGCATTTACAGGGAAGCTTACGGTTCAACATAGGTTTTTTTTGTTTAGTACCAGTTTTTTTATTCACTGATAGCTATATAGCCATGTCCAATTTGCCTATTACCTGATATTTGACCATTTAAGAGCAATCTACAGTAAAAGTTGTATACATAAATGATTGTAGGTTTATATATGCATTCTCCATACATGTAATATTGATGGGAAAGATGTCTATTGTTTAGTCAAGTTTGGTTACTTAAATACAATTCTTTTTTAAATTTCCTTTTTATATAAAGTGTTTACTGATGTAAAGGGTATGACATGTCGTCCTTCAACAACTTCTAAAAATTCAGTACAATGACATTCTATAAGAGTCTGGTTATAAGGCCAAAAAAAAAATATATACATGTACCTCATACACAGATTTGTGTTAAAGTTTTGCTCTAGTTCATGTACACTGATGGTAGATTAAAATCAAGCAAGAAGTATTTCAAGTTAAACATGTTAGCTTTAAAGTCGTGCTTTTCATATTTTTCAAATCTTTTCGGAAATACCCCTTTTCAATTTAACAATAACAGTATTCAAATTAAGCACTAAATTTATTTCAGAAGTATTGTGTACCTGTACATAATGGAGCAATAATACACAACAACATATATATGTTACACGTAATTTCTTACAGCAATTCACCAATGAAGAAATTATTCTAGAAAATGAACAACATTAAGCACTAAAACAAGCACTAAACAATATAGATAAAGAATTGTCTATCTGTCAAATGAACCAGAAACAAGTTTACGGAAACAGTCACTGTGGGATGTTCCAGAAATTGGTTGTATCCTTGGTATCTTTTGTCTTAGATCTGACACTATCCCTCTCTTCAAATTCAAGTATAAGCGTAGATCTTCATATTTTATGTTGTTCTTGCATCTTGGTATCTTTTGTCTTAGATCTGACAATGACCCTCGTATAAAATTCAAGTATAAGCGTAGATCTCTACATTTCCTGCTAGTCTTCTTGTTGCATCTTTTGAATCTACGTCTGTGTTTATATCTGCCTACTGAACTGCTACTAGCTTTTGCTTCATCACTTGGTTTAGTACCTTGTATCAAGAAAACATTAGTGACAGGATTGTCATGTCGAGTGTTAGTCATGGCTCCATGATACGTCTCATTTTCCATTATGGGATAATTGACAGCTGGCTTGACATCAGAATCCTCCATTAGCTCCTGCTTTACATATATTTTAATGTCAGGAGTGGCTTCTATTGACTCTTGCTTTAGGATGACTGGTTTAACATCTGAACAGGTTTCCATTGACTCTTCCTTGATATTAACTGGTTTGTTTTGATTTAAAGTCTCAACAGGTTCCTCTTTAATATAAAAAAGTTCACCTGAAGAGTTTGGTTTATTTACATTTCCAAACTGCAAAATCAAGAATTGACCAGCTGGTGTTGTCCTCATGTGTTGGCTGAGGAGTGGCCCCTCTGGTACAGACACCAAACGGTCCTGAAGTGACATGTACTGAGCCATTGTTAAACTGATTACACTAATGGATTTGGGGGTCATTTTATATCAAAATTAAACTTAATTATGAATTCTGACTTCCTTTGAAATCTGACAGCTTGGACTGGTAACTTCAATTTAGTGAATTGATTGCATAAGATGAGCAAGATTTTAAAATAAACACCCCTACAACCTAATTAGAAATAATTGAAACAACAAGTTGAAAAATGCAGATGGTACATTGTATGTTGTACATGGCTTCCTTAATGAACACTTCATTGTTAATTGTTAATCAATTACTATTTTGATGAGGTCACTTAATATTAATTATTATAAACTTGAAAGGCATATGTATTTCTAAAATTAAAAAGGGTAAGCTTGATCGTGTTGATATGAATGAAGGCAAGTAGAAGTTTAATCATTTGAACTAATTATTAATTGAACATATTTTCAACTTCAGCTGTGCATTTTTGCATCCATACTGGATGCAAGAGACAATCAGGATTACACATATTGAAGCAGATTTTAAAACAACACACTATGGCTGAATGGCATTAGATTAATACTAGAATGTTGTAGAGATGATACATTTATATAAAAAGAAATACAAATCACCATTTTTGTCAATTTCAACAGTGAGTGTGTGTAAGGTGTTAAGGCCAACTGAATAAATATTGAATTGATGGACTGGATATAACAACTCGTTACAAAACAATAGTCAAAACTGCTTTATTAAATGGAATGCACTACCAAGAGAAATAAAAAATTCCAAAAATGTGAATATTTTCAAAACAAGTTGTTTTAAATATTTGAAAGAAAAATATTGATACTATCTCTGTTTTGTAAATATATTTCATGCTGCATGCTACCAGGAACCTATAAATCAACGGGACTGGAATCTAACGATATCGTATACTTTTCCTCGTCGCGCCAATACTTAATTAGCGAACAAGTGTCGACACGGATATGACCGTATTTACGGCTTTTGTACGATACAATCTGTTCGAGACTCGAGCAAGTTACGTGTATATATCAATACATTGATGCATTTAATAACAAAAATTAAACAAATTAGAAAAAAACACAACACACAAAAAAAAACAAAGAAAAAAAAACAAAACAAAAGCAGAAAGAAAAAAAAACATACAGAATAAACAAACAAAAAACAAAAGTTTTGACTAATTCTAAAATTCGATTTGTTATACTAGTCCCAGCTGAATTAAAATCAAAGCCGCCTTGTATGATTTTATTTGATGTTTATTGTTTTCACCAATTAGACAATTTATGATGACACAGGTATTAGCTACCTAGGGTGTACCCACAGACAACTTTTGACACCGTTGTTTATTGAACCATTTGTTCACCACACCTGGTCCTGTGATTTCATAACAAATGCAACAGGTGTACGCCAAATTAAAAGAGAATGGGTTGTAAAAAATACTTATTCCAATTCTGAAATTTTTTTATCATTTGCATTTAAAATTAAGGAGTTTCTTGTAAAATAGAAGCTGAAAATACGTTACAGGATGGAGATGTCCTCGTGGAAAAAAAGTGTTCGAAAAAAGGTAAAAAAAGTATGCTTAGTAATAGTGTTATCAATTATGACCTATTTCTGTGCATTCTTAAAACATCATTTTTTCAGAATGTGAAAGAAAAAGGAATACTGCGTTCATAATAAAGGCGTGGATTGGTTTTATTTAAGGGGACCGTTTAAAAATTTGCGCCCTCTTCCCGAAAACGTGCTAATATTTCATGCTATATAATCCGATAATAACTGGGGATTCACAACAAAAATAATATATGCTGCAACGCGACAAAAAAGACGAATTGATTGGTCTATACCTTTTAAATGTATAATTTTGCATTACGATGACATATGGTCTAAAAGTATAAAGTTCGTAAAAATGACATACAAAAATGGCGACCGTTAAAAAAGCTCTCGATTTTCGCTGATTTCAATATTTTTTAAATGATAAAACATGGTCACGATAATACAATGAGGCAAATAAAACACTTAAAATTAAAAAAAAAATAAAAAAATATTTACTGTCACAAGATAATTGCACACATTTTAACTGAAATATTAGTATCGTATTGTACTATAGATGCTGTCATTTCTGCGTTCTCGTTTAATCTCGTTCCGGTCTCGCGCGACAAAGAAATCGTACTTTTTAAACTGAAGACTTAGCGAGTGTCCAATCCCGTTAGTTATACTAGTCCCAGATGCTACACTTGTTTGTCAATATGTAATTTCTGTTGAATTGTTTTTTTTATGAATGTATACATTGTTTGCTATTTTGAGGGCCTCAAGGTAGATTAGTGTAAACTAATTGAGTTACCCTCTTTAAATAAAAATAAAGATTAAATAAATAAAGATTATTATTATTATAGTAGATAGTAGACTGTTTACGTTGCCGTTGGCGTACAAAACAACGATTCTTCGCAATTGACAGATTCAGCCCACATATGAATCGCAGAAAAAAGTAATAAGAAAAAAAGTGTGATATCTAATACTTACACCCATTTTTCCAATTGTTATACAGTTATTTGAGATGAGTTATATTGTTAAAATATTTTCCCGCACTGTGCTTAAGGGAGACAACTTGCCATTATTTTAATTTTGAAATCCATATGGGTATATATTCCGGATACGACCATTTTGGCTAATTTAAATTATTGATCAGGACGAAAAGATCAACTACAAAAGGCTAACATTGAAAATTTCACACGAATAAGCGATAAGATTACTGTTTTCTTTGATGTAAAAACTAAGATATGCCACATATTTTTAGATACTTACACAGGGAAATATTGTTCACGTGAAATTCACGTGAAATCAGGATTAACGTGAATTTCACGTGAAATATATTTAACATGAATTTCACGTGAAATTCACATTAATATCATGTGAAACTCACTTGAATTTCACGTTAACTTTTGCACGTGAAAATTCTGAAAAGTTAGAATTTAATTCTAAATTTTTATAGAATTGCATGAAAGTTAAAGAACATTAAAAATGTTGAGACATTTTTTCACGCCAAAATTCTGAAAAGTTAGAATTTAATTCTAAATTTTTATAGAATTGCATGAAAGTTAAAGAACATTAAAAACGTTGAGAACATTTTTTCACGTGAAATTCACGTTAAACTGCTCATTTAACGTGAAATTCAGGTTAAATTTTTCACGTGAATTTCACATGAAATTAACAAAATTTCCCTGTGTATATAATAAGATTAAAGTCCCTTTTTTTAACTAAAATTACTAAATATGTTTATGCACATGAATTTGCGTTTGAAATACATGTGATTGCAATAATTCAATGGAAATTATAATAATTTTTTTTTGGACGATGCCGACGGAAAGAAACGATAGAGTTGCCCATCTTACCCCTCAAATCAGAAGCAGGTGACTACGGGATATCGAAATGGTCAATTTTTTTCTATACCGTGTTTATAACAGGACTGAAAACTATAAAATCCTCTCACAAATTAACAAAAAAATCATCTCGTTATTACGAGATAATAACTCGAAATTTTACGGGTGCAGGTCAAATCGTACCTTGACCAACTCGTACCCTACCAACTCGTACCTTTGCATTTTAATATAGTAAATATGTCATGTCTGTACATTCTATACAGAATGTTCTAAATTAATTCTTAATAAAAATATATACTGTATATTAGATAAAAATATATCAAAATATGCGAACCTTTTAAAATTATTTTGCAGTATATTAAAAAAAAATTCAACTTCTATGCATATTTATATTTGTATTTCAAATTAACCGATAAAACTCCAACAACCGTTATAAACATTCTTTTGAGGCTTGGGTATATGAGAGTCATATGAGTTACGAATAGATTATGCTTGTTCAACAATTTATTTCAAAGAAATGGATCCAATTAACGACCGCTTATTTTTCTATGGTCAGCGAAATTGCGTACTTAACAATTTCAAGCTTTCACTGAAAAAAATCCAAAGCCAGCATACCGACAAGATGACAGTATTTTCAAGAAAATGATTACAGAATCCAAACTTAGTCGGCAACAGAGATCCACTATGAAATACGTCAGGTGGAATTCAAGTTGTGGGATTTATATTCTAGCGGCTATATCTCCGCCAGCCAACTTCTGCGGCAGGGTGAGCAGCTAAATGGACCATCAAATGACGTCTAAATCAAATACAAACTGTTTATAATATAAAAATGTATTTATAAGTTTATAGTGCCTATAGACTACCAAAGACTGGTAACACGTGTTCTGTTACATAAACGCCGATTTAAAAATTATGTTTCATATAAGTATGCATCTTGTTTTAAAAATGTCTTGTGTTTAATGGTTTTGTTTGCTTGCTTTGTTTTTTTAATGCATAGGTGCTCAATCTAATTAAAATTAAATCTTTCACTTGCCCACCCCCCCCCCCCTTTTTCGCTTTGTTGCAGCGACCATAACAAAAAGGGGGAGCAAGTGAAAGATTTAATTTTAATTAGATTGATAAGTGCTGTACAATAAGTATGAACATAAATATTAAAATATTATTTGTTCAGATTGTGTTATTTTCATTCTACCAAATAATACAAAGGTACGAGTTGGTTGAGGTACGAGTTGGTAGGGTACGAGTTGGTTGAGGTACGAGTTGACTAGGATTCAAATTTTACAAGATGATTATCGTAATAAAGAGATAAGCATCTCGTAATTACGAAATGACTGATCGTGAGTTTGTAGTTTGTTAAAGTACTTTGTCTTAACATTATTATTTTAGAGATTGTTTTAACATTATTTAGCAATAACTATTTTTATAATGCTGTAAGGTTAAGGGAAAACAAAAGTATTAAATAAATGTATCTTGTTTACTTTTGTTACTACTGATCATATATTAAGTATAAATGTGTTAGTTTTGCATATAGCGAAAGTAAACTGTCCATAACTTGACACTCTAGACTGATAACCCACGTCAAAATTACCAGTGGTACTATTGCAAGTTATTTCCGATTCTATCAGGGGTCTCTCGTTTAAATATCTGGAAGCAGTGTCTTGTTTTAACATCATTGACATGGATTTGACAGATTATCAGTTGATTAATGTAGAAAGTTTACTTGTTCACTGTTTAACGTATTTTACAAAGTTATTTATTATTATAGTATTTAAGACCATTATCCTAGTATTAATAAATGGTTTTTATTTGATAAAGGACTGGTTATAGCCCATTGTTTGAATGACTGCTCTTTACGTTATACGTAGGCCGTTAATACAGACTGAGGATATATAACCAGTTCTTTAGGTAAAAAACACAACTCTTAATACATTTATTAACCTGTTAGAAAAAGTTAAAACAAAAAACACAAAGGGACCCACATTTTAGCACATAAATGTCATTTGTTTTTGCCTTTGTCTTACCCCTTAATATCTTTTTTAAATCATAACATCTACAAAAATAAAATAATCTATAATAGACCGAGCAAAGTCGTTATGTACTGGCAAATCCAAAACGAGCCGGGTATAGCCGTAACGGATAAATCCATAACGTACCAGCTGTAATACATAAATCAGTCTGTTTAGTACATAAAATGAAAACTGGTACATAAAAGCTTTTCCTTACTTAACGACACAAAAACCCCATTTTTAGGAAGTGTATATTTTGTACAGGAATACATGAACTTAAAAAATTATCCGTTTTATGGCCAAGACTGATACATTAAAAAGCTACAAAAACTCGCGAATACTAATTACTAGACAGTTATCTCCTTATAACGCGAACGTAACTAGTAATCTAGAAAACTTGTTCTAGTTATCTCGTTATCACGAGATAAATATCTCGTAATTACGAGACAATTATCTCGGTATTACGAGATAACAAATTTTTATTTGTGAGCATATTAGGCCTAAGTAGAAAACAGTTGCTCTCCGTTTAAAAGTTTTATTCAGTTCTAGATTTATAGAGTCCCGGAGTGTTAAAGAATGTCGCTGCTCCATTTGCAAATAACTAAATTGCTTTCTAATTGTTGGTTGAAATTTTGTCTAGTCTGTTTTTTTCAAAACTCATCACAATTTCGTCCATTTTTTTATCAGCTGCTGTTGTTTTTATAGATTTTAGTTAATTCTCCTTGCTTTGTGTTGCTTTAGTTCATGTAAACAAGTTCATAAACTCTATTGTAATTAGAATGATTAGAGGCGGTATTTACAACAGAGATATCATAATAAACGAATCAGTACCTTTAATGCATTAATTTATGTCGAGTTCGAGCGGGGATTACATTTTTATGCCTTTGGCGCTGGTTCTTAACCTCCCTGTTCTCTTTTTTCCTTTCCTTTTTTAAAGGGGGGGGGCGTACGCCCCTACGCCCCCTGGATCCGCCACTGATGATAACAATTATGTTTTATGTTTGTGTTAATCAGCTGATTTTACATGTGTATGTTAAAACTTTTTTTTACCTCCCCCTTTTTTACTTTTATTCCAGTTTTTATAGTGATTATAAGCTAACCACATGATATGAAATTATTTCAAAAAGTATCATTGAAATCAAATGCAAACTTTTGAGTTATTGTTTGGAAACGTCTTTTTTTTGTATGTGAAAATTTCTAACGCTTTTCGTCGACTGTCACCTTGACTTTCGTCAGAGCATCAATTGGTTCTGACCCACCTGATATGTAAATATATTTCATAGTTTCAATGAAATCGGATGCCTTTTAAAATATCATCCGGAAAACAAATGTTGACGGACGAACGGACGGCGCGACATGAGAATCTCTATATACTTCTGACTTTCGCTGAGCAGGGGGTTTATAGATTTACTGAAAGGCAAACATTTTGACTGCCACTGGAAAAGTATGGTATATGGGTAAGGGCAACATTAAGCCTTGTAGCTGCTACAACGAGCCTACTATACTCGACATCTAAAAAAGGGGGTCTTTATCGTGCAAGGAGCGTGGCATTCCCAAACACGTTACCCACTGTGGTCCGCGGCCAGGCTTTCCGTATTATGAACTGACAACCCCAACCAAATGGCATCTCCTATATATCCGTCTCCTGGGGACGCGCTGGGCAGCTCTGTGGGTCAAGTAATGTGAACTCTCACAGTATGATCACAACCTAATTCCAATAAGTTATCTTATTTTATTCTACTTTATAATTGTCGTTATTCTTATTTTTTATATATCCCTACTATAACTAAAATCGTGTAATAGAACACGGGACATATTTCCCAAGAACCTTTTAAAACGCTTCAATTTAGGTATGTTACCATTTGTTTAGAAGTTTACGCATGCTATGGGTTATTCCCTTATATAATCACCTCAATAACCCTTTAAACTTTGAAACATACCATATCTTCTGTAATTTTTATATTTAGGCTTTGTTGCATAAAAGTTTAGTTAATACATTTAACATTTTCTCTTGGCACAAAAACTGCAATACCACGTTAAACGGCTTTGAGATACCGGTAACTGACCCTGTACCTTAAATTGAAATATAAGCTTGTATTTAACACTTGTTCATTTGTATAAATGTAGTTGTGTCTACAGATTTGAGATAAAAGAACAAATAGTATATCAGCTTGTCATCAAAACTTTAAACTGTATGGATCTTTGGTGGTAACTATGTGTTCATGATATATTTGACAAGCATGGGAAGAAAACCATCTCGGATGCATAGGTTGATGGGAGTTATGAAATGGTCAAGGTAAGGCATTAAATGTTCGTGTACTTACAGTATAGTAGAACGCACTAACTCTTTCCCCTAGTAAAGTAAATCTATCTTCAATTTAGTGCCTCTAAGTCTAGTGGTCAAAGTAGTTAGTCAATAATACATGTTACCGGCGTGTCCACAACGGAGTTATCAGTCTGAGTCGGACTTGCGAGGTGTGCTCAACTTCTACCTAGAAAAATATTGCTAGTATTTCTGTCTAAGATCGGAGGTTCTCCGACTTCATCACTTCTTCAACCCAATTAAAACCTAGTATAGGTGAAAAGTTGTTGAAGGTTGCGTAATATATTATGCATTGAAAAAAACACTTTACTTTATGCCTTTTATTATGAAAACTGCCACTATCTATAACCGCGTTATGGCGAAATAAACCTTCTATTCGGTTTAAAAGTTACACACAAAGTGAGCTTGTTTCACTAGTACATTTCTTCATATAATCTTCCGATGCAGATACCGAACACATTTGTGTACAACAACTAGAAAAGCGCGCCTAACTACCTTATACATTTGTGTACAACATCTAGCTGACTACCGTACACATTGTGTACAACAGCCAGAAACAGGACCTCTGACAACCTTACACATTTGTGTACATCATCCAGAAGCAGGACCCCTGACTACCATACATATTGTGTACAGCCACAAGCAGGACCCCTTACTACAGTACACATTTGTGTACAACAGCCAGAAGAAGGACCCTTGACTACCGTACACATCTGTGTACAGCCAGAAGCAGGACCGCTGACTACCGTGCACATTTGTGTTCAACATCCAGAAGTAGTACCCCTGACTACCGTACAAATTGTGTAAAACAGCCAGAAATTTGACCCTGACTACCTTACACATTTGTGTGCAACATCCAGAAGCAGGACCCCTGACTACCTACACATTTGTGTGCGACATCCAGAAGCAGGTCCCCGGACTACCAGAAACACGACCCCTGACTACCGTACACATTGTGTACATCATCCAGAAGCAGGTCTACTGGCCCCAGGAGATGATTCTATGTTGTTTTTTTATCGACATGTAATATATTTCAAGTCAAATTTGACAGCTAAATAACAGAACGAAACACACGAAATTAAAATAAATAATTTGTTTGTCTAAAGTACAAAAGTTTCTCTTGTTTCAAGAGATAAATTAATTGAATTTACCAAGTAAGCCAGTGTTTTGTACACCCTGGTAACTTCAGCATAATTAGGCAAAAAAAATATCATTAAGCTCCCCGAAATTAGTATAAACTGAGGACTACTCTGTCGTAGGGTGTGGAGGATTATTAAGGTACTAATAATGTTATTAAAACAACACAACAAAAAACAAGAGCACTGCTGCCGTTTCCATGGAAACAGGGGTAACTATCTAGGCCATTGCATTATCATGGTAAAAATTTGCATTATGGGGGGGGGGGGAGTTAACATGCTTATGGTTACAGTGGCAATGGGGGTTCGTGGCAGACATTTTGTGTTGGCATCTCAACAGAATTATTACCGAATGTAATTTTATGTGTTTCCAAAATTGTTATATGCTGTGTCTACGATTGACATCGACTTTCTAAAATTTTAATGTAGTTACTTTCAGCAGGACTAAGGTAAGGGGTTGGATGTTTGGTTGGGTTATTTTTTATAAAACAACGACACTAAGAATCGCGTCGTTATAGTTATAAACTGTCTGTATATCACAAAATTATATACATGTCATAAAAGAAAAGTATTGTTAGAAGCTTAATCTATAGCAAATTCATTTATTTAAAGATTATCCATAAACACAAGTACTTGGGATTAGGATTAGCCTAATTCTTAAATAATGTACCATAAGCACACTGTTGTATAAACATGTAAACAGTGCACACAATATATGCGTATGTTTGTTCAGGAACGGCTTAATCATTAAAATGTTTTAAGTTGGTTTTGTAGTGCCCGCTCGAATACCTTTCAATAACGGTAGTTAAGATCTATTGAAATTTAATCAATGGGTAAAAAGAAGGAATGCTCAACTCAAATATTTTCCGTATAAAATGATAAATTAATTTTAATTTGTCAACAATTCAGCGAATGTATTCATTAGTGATAAAATAGAATAGACCGGCTTTCCGTACTTGGTTATTTCTCCGCCGTAGCAACTTTTTATCTCTTCTTAAAACCCCTGAATTTAATAAACCCACCCAATAATCGTATATTTCTACTTGATAGTTCAGAGGAATATGAATAAGTGGAGATTTAAATGTGGTTGATAAATTGAACCAAGTACAATAATGAAAGATATATTTATGATACAACAGAACTTTCACTGAATACATAAAAAATTAACAACCGTGAAAAATATTACTTTCAAATAACGTGTCTTATTGGTGAATTCGAACATCAAGGATTAGATTGTTGAGAAACATGATGCCAGGCAAACTACAGAGGCCGTACACCTCGTACGAAATGAAAGGATACGATGTGTAAGTCTAGTTTGGAACCTTTTTTTTTCTTTATTTTACTAAATAATAATGCTAGGAGGTTCATATAAACGTTTATGTTTCTAAATCTCACTTTGAAATAACATAAAAGGCTATTGCCATTAAAGTTTAATTATGGTTTTAAAAAGGAGTATTTATTTCTCTAAACAAAGCTGAAATTCACATTGAAATGATTAACAGATGTTTTAAAATAACTGGTACGTCCTTTAGCAGTTATCAAACAAAATGTATTTATTTATTGACAAAGTACATATGTAGTCATTTGGTCTTGGTTTTGTTATATTTAGTTTAACGCCAATTTCACCGAATTTTTAACTTTATGTCGTCGCGCCCTTTTTAAGGGGATGAGCCAGATTACTCGGTGAAAAATCACCGATCTTAGCTAGAAAAATTGGCAATCCTTGTAAAAGATTGCAGTAGAGCACTAATCATTTGAGTTCTGGTCTTTATTATGATATACACACCTAAGAAAAATTTAGAAAACAACTTGGTGGTCAGACTTGACTAAATTCTGCATGGGTTCTTTGCTTGTTCGTGATTTCTTACTTAATACTCAATTCATTACAATACTATAAGTATTAAAATTTTTAATGTAGTCCTGATGTAATGATGTGGACAACTATTTTTATTAAGGCAAGTAACGTCCAAATACCAGTGCAAAAACTGGCAACATTTTTCATTGTATAGTTTGGTTATTGATGTAAATCTAATTTTAATTTAAATTTTCAAAAAATATACTACTACGGCTATAATATAGCGCCTACAATTCAGTACATTCCCATTAAAACTGTGTACATGTATTAATATTTAAATGGGCTTTTAATAGTTCGTAAAATCCATTTACTGGTATATGTCTGTTACAACTATACTGAATACAT